>BSAI01000072.1:2310039-2418975 GCA_036245035.1 Adrianichthys oophorus | reverse complement strand
GTGTGCAATTCTGGTATGTCAGGAGTAAAAAAGAAAACAGAATAATAAAATCTCTAACAGTCAGCGATGCCATCGCTTCAATTTCAGCAGGGGAACACTGTGAAGGCATGAATTTATAAATGCTGTTTCCGTCCTCCTCCAGGTCAGAAGATCACAAGGGAAACAGATTTCACATTTGAGGTAAAAATTCACTCTGGGTTTTAAAAACTGGAAAACCATCAGTCATCTACTGACCATGGCTGTTCCATCTGTTAACTTCTTTTCGCTTTGGGTCAGCAGTAACTAAAGCACAAACGATCAGACATCCTTAAGTCAGCTCCTCCAGGAGACTCTGGGATGTTAGATAACCCATGATGCATCACCAAAAAGGCCTCCAGGATACATCTTGACCTGGAATCCAAACCACCTCAGCTGGTTGTTGTCAGGTTGAAGGTGCAATGGCTCATTTTTAATCCAAGATCTACTTCCTATTTTTTAATACCCTAAAAAAGCATGTTGTCACTTGATCCTGTTAAAGAATAATCACTGATCCATGGAGGTGCTATGTCAGAAAGAATTGTGTGAAGTTGAGGTAAAAAGATGAAAAACAAAATGAGACATTGCTCCCCAAAGTGTTCCTTTTTTCCGTAGCCTCTTTTTTTAAAATGACTTCCAAATCTTTGAACACTGACTTTTGCTGTTTTTGAAGGACCGTTTTTGTGATGTTGAAGAGCTCAAAGCTGCACTTCATGTTCTGTCATTCCCCTTGTGGTTGCCAAAACTGAAGAAAAGTCTGTTTCATTTACTCTTTTTTTTATTAGTCTGAGCCTGAATCTTTTTAATCTGAACAGGAGGAGGTCCTGCAAATAAGTCAAGCTGAATTAAAGCTGCTGGAGCTCCACCTAACGCACTGTGACATCATCTGTTCACATCCAGTTTTTGACAGGATCACTTGGTTTTAGGAAACCTCCTTCTGAACGTCTCTATCTTTGGATGTTGTTATCTGCAGAGTTCTCAGACTGTGGACCTGTCCTACTGAGTGTTTTTATTTTTGCTCCAGTAATACGTTCCCTCCCGTGTCCTCATTAGGAGTTATCACAAAGCTGTCAGTTCATGCAGCCTCCAGCACAGGTTTCTGCATCAAACCATTCTCCCTGCGGCTGCATCCGAAGCCCATAAAGATGCACATTATCCAATATGCACAGATATTACTATATAATGTGAGCAGAGCCACAAAAGCAGCCATTAAGTCATTCTGAGAGCACGACTCATGATGTTTTAATGCAAAAGCTAATGAATGATACTTTGCAGAATCTTGTTTTACATAACAGACATATCAGTTTACGATAAACATATATGACTGCATTAATTAGACAATAGGTTGATGTCATTTTTACAACATATTGACACCAAATACTTTTAAAAGTCAATTTCTAAGCTCAAAATCCAGTTTTTCATGCAAAGAAACGTCATTCTTCAATAGGTTTGGGTTGGAAATGACCCCAGTTGTGCTTCATAATACCTAAATATTTCTAAGCGTAATGCATAAGTGTGTGCACTAACAAAAGTATACAGGTTTAAAGAAAAACTAGCTGCTTCATGAATTTGAAAAAGTTTAGATATTTGCTGCATCTGCAGAAACACTATTGAGAATCAACAGTTTATTTTTCACCATATCTTGACTCCTTAGAGCCTAAATTTCCTTGAACCTGCCCCATGGTTCAATGGTTCATTTGGATTTGGTCTATGAATATCAAATCTCAGATCATTATCTGATTACTTAAAATATCTGATATTTCAAGCTTTGCTTTGACAGGATAACTCTATGTTCCATCCAATAATGAGGTATAGGATTAACTCTTTGTATTCTAGGGCTTCTTTAAGAGTTTATTAGTATTTGCTCAAAAACATTACCTTTACAAATGTTTAATATTAATGGTTTCAAAACAAACCTCTTTTTCACCAAAACTATTTTACATTGTATTTAAAACAATAATTCCTTAATGAAGGTCTCTGCCTTTTCTTTTAAATTAATTTGTTTCTACTGGTTTATTAGATACTTCAGCCCTACTGACAACAACAGCACAGCAAAGCGGTCTTTTCACGATTGAACAATGAAATTACACAATCACACTGTCACAAACAGACGGACGGCTGGCTCCACTTGCAGCAGGTTTAGTAGTTCAGACAGCAATCAAGGACAGCTAAAAGTCCACAAAGCTAGATCAGGGTCAGACAGGCAGAGGTCAGGGCAGGTGGCAGACAATCAGAGCATGGGTCAGAAACAGATCAGGTCCAGATTGAAACGCTCAGTAATGCAGGCAGGGTGGCATAAAACAATACTTCGCACTGAGAGAGGCATATGTGCTGCTTAAGAGACAGGTGGGTGACTGTCAGATTAGAGTCAGGTCAGCGGCATCTTGGGACTGCGCGCTGCGGCTGCTGGGAAATGTGAGTTAGTACTCTGGAGACGACTTCCGCTGGTGACCAGAGGGGGAGACAGAGCTCTGACTCCTGACACACACATTTTTGAGCATATACATTTGAAGTACCTTGTCAATCATGTGTCATAACTTTTGTTTTGTTTGTTTTTAACCAAACAGTTTCAAGTTGATACACTTTTTGAAAGCTTTACATAATATATTATGTATGAAAACCATTTTCAAAATCAAGACATCAATAATGTATAATAAATATTTACAATTATTGAAATAACTATTGAATAATTTTGTATCATAACATTTGTAAACTTAATCCATTTAGAATAATATTCACAGTAGTATAGCATATAGAAATAACATCAATATTTTATAGCTAATGCTTCGTATATACACTCTGTAATATACTATAGTTTCTTTTTTTAAGATAACCCTATAAAAACAAAGAAAAGTTTTAAAAGTTAACAAGTCAGCAGAACTTGATGACTTGCTTTTTAGTTTGATGGCCTGTGGTTGAATTCCACAAACATCTCTTCTGTTTAAGAAAATCCTGAAAAGTTTTCTTGGAAGGAGATGAAAAAGTGCACCTGACAAAGACAAGCTTCCAGGAGCCTCGTGTCACATGGATTGCTTGTTGAGAGCACAGCTGTCAGTCTGCTCAGAGATGATGTGTCTCAGCTGTTACTCGTCCATCAGAAAAATCCTATCTGCTGCAACTGCAGTCCCATACCTTTCCCTCATAAGACCAACATGAATGATGAGACTTCCAGGATAAAAAAATTATTATTAATTTTTATTGGGTCACTGACTTTGTTACTGCAGTTCACCAAACCAGAAAAGCTCCATTGTAAGCCTGCCTGAGTTCTCACACACTCAGCTTCATGTTTTTAAAGTGACATTAAAGGATAAGTTTACAGTTACATGAACAGCTGGTGATTTCTGTACAACAGTCTGCATGTTGAGAAGTTTTTCCTTTTTTTGCATTTCAAATTAGAGCCACCAAAGCAGCAAAAGGTTTCTGAGACTGCAGCTCAGCAGCACAACATACAGTAAAACACATTCTTCAAACTATTGTAACACTTTGACCTTTTATACAATTTCTGTGATTCCAATGGATTTGAATATGATAAAAGCGGCTTTGGACTGATAGCCAGCAGTTTACGGCAAAGCTGCATTTCTCAGTGTCAGAATCCGATGGACTTACAGTATATTAATTGCATAAACAATGAAAGAGTTCTGATAATTCCAATGATGTCAACACAGGAGCTAATGCTCCACTGTTAAAGGGTTAAAGATGGTTTTCTTTTAATGTTGGACACAAAAACCAAAACTTTTATGCTGTTTTTTCTTTATTTCTCACATTAATGTTTTCTGTTTTGCTCCTGTTTGGTCCAACGCAGATTTTAGGCAGATCTGAATCTTGTGTGAAACCATGAAGGCCTACAGAAGACATAACAGAAGTCAATGAGCACTTTGTCTATTCCATTGAAGATCTTCCTGCTGCAGTATTGAGTTTGGACTGTCAGCAGTCACATGGATGGCGTTTAAAAAAATAAAGGTCTGAGAGAGTTCAGACGACTGACAGGCAGACCAACTCAGAGACGGAGAAGCTGTGCTTACACAATGGAGATAATGAACCAAACAGACGCTGAGTGCTTGTGACAGGTAGTGTTACTGCAAAGATACCTGTCCACTGTGATCCGCTGCACCTACCTCAGGCGGAGAGCAACTAAAGTGAGGCTGTGTGCGCAGCCCGAACGGAGACAAAGGCAGAACACCTGTCTGCTGTTGTTAGAGATGCTTACATGTAATGCTTGTTAGTGGGGTCCAAAGCAGCTAAAGCTGAACACAATCTGCGACACTCGGGGCTGTTGTGCTCTTGTTGGACGTCCGGCTGTGTGATTGTGTCAGCGTGTGAATTACAAGAGCCAGCTGTCCTCGGGGGGCTGGCGCTGCTGTCACCTGGCGTCTTCATGGAGAGGGGTGAGTTTGAAGGCTGTAGTGTCCGCTGAAGTTAGAGCTGCTTTGAATTGATGCAGATGTGTGAGCATGTGCAGGTAAACCTGTCAGGCTGAGTTCAGATCGCACTCTGATGCTCCTTCTGTCTGCAGCCCCGGGTCATTGCACCTTCACGTGCACGTCAGACTTGTGCGGAAAACTTTGGATTAAGTTGAACAAACAACAAAGGTATAAGAAGAAAGAATAAACCAGATACGGTGACTGGTGATTCAGACCCACAGGTGTTTGAGGCTGGAAACATCAATCCTTATGAAACATCTGTGCTTTTCTTTATGTGCTGTATTTATCTATTTATTATTATTGTTTATGTATTTATTATTGTTATTGTCTTCAGAACAACAGTAAGCAGAGACCAAAGTCAGGAAGGGGCTGCACGGTGGCGCAGTGGTTAGCGCTCCTGCCTCACAGCAAGAAGGTTCCCGGTTCAAGCCCTGGCTGGTGGACCTTTCTGTGTGGAGTTTGCATGTTCTCCCCGTGCATGTGTGGGTTTTCTCCGGGTACTCCGGCTTCCTCCCACCGTCCAAAAACATGCTTCATAGGTTAATTGCTTACTCGAAATTGTCCCTAGGTGTGAATGTGAGTGTGCATGGGTGTGTGATTGTGGCCCCTGCGACAGACTGGCGACCAGTCCAGGGGTGTACCCTGCCTTCGCCCATGAGTACACGGGTTAGGCTCCAGCAACCCCGTGACCCCGAAAGGGATAAAGCGGATTGGAAAATGAATGAATGAAAGTCAGGAAGGTAGGCATTGAAAACAGCAGTTTTTACAATGCGTGGACACATCAATGAACTAGTCCACAGTTTCCTGAAACCACCACAAAGTAGTTTTTTGAATCAGGCAGGGATTGAACGGTCCGGATTCTGCAGAAAAATGGCATTTGGTTGGGTTTGTAAATCTAAATTCTGGGTTTCATGAGGTATGGCAAGGGCAATGAGTACGTCATGTAACAAAGACACAACTTTCACCTGAAGCTGTCTTTATCTATATATCAGACCTGGAAATAATAATTCACGCTAGTATCTCTTCTGATTTAGATTTTTGTCCTTTTCCTTGTTTCAACAAACATTTGCAAATCCTCTAAAGGCTTTTAACTGGAGCTGGCAAACGGACACTCTGCTGCTGTCTTTACATCAGCTTCCAGACATGGTTTTAAAATTATATTTTAGTTTTTAGAGCTTTGCACAGACAAATCCCTACATTTATTACTGGCATTTTAACCCCCGTACTCTTCGGCCCAATTCTTGAGGAATACAGTCAGAAATCTTTTACATTTCCAAGAACTCACTCCAAAAACCAGTGGAAATGTGGGCTTTTACACAGTCGTGTCTCATTTTAGGAATTTTCTTCACTTGTTGCTGCATCAGATCAGCTGTTGAGTGTTTAAAAACCCAGGTCATGACATTTATCTTCAGAAAAGTTTCAGTTAATCTTGAGCTGCGTTCACACAAAAAGCGATTTGCGCATGAGGGGCATCCCATCCAGTTTTAATGTTAAGTCAAAGTACAGATGCGATCAGAGGTCCTGCAGTGTGTTTTGAGTGTCAGGCATCTCAATTCTCTAGCAGCAGCACATTTTAGCACAATGTTTCCAGAGTTCTAACATCTATGGGGAAATTGTGTGTTGCATCAACTAATCGGGGACTCAGCGTTGGCCGTGCTGTGTTGATGATGTCATCAGTGGGTGGAGTCCAAAACAAATGTGAAAGAGAATCTGATCATCCTCCACTTGAACTTCAATAGTTTTCATTTTCCATGAAGAGTTCATCTGATTTCATTCATAATTTTTCCTTCCTCTGACTAATGTGTGCGCAAGTCATACCGCAGAAAGCGGGTGGGACCCACATTAACGGGCGTACTGCAGAAAGCAGCCAACATCCAGACACAGCTCCTGTACTGGGAGAGTCTCTGAATAATCCCATGAACCCAGACACGAAGACGTGATCACTGATGTTTTGTAGAGTTTTTTTTAAATAAATGAATCTAATCGCTCACCCTCATCCGTGTCTTGAATGCATTTAAGTGGTCGCTTGAACACGTGTGAATGTAGCTTAATATTTCCCACAGAGTAAAAAGGCGTTGCATCTGAAACTTTATAGTCAATAGCAATTAAGATGGTTCCAAACAGACATACTAAACACAAGAAATATCAGCTGAAGCTTTTTTTTTTACATTTGCTGCTTCTTTTTACACATTTTGTTTCTACTGATTTTTGAGCTCCCCTCTGATCTCTTGTGTATTTCTTTCACACTGAACTGGGCAGAAATATTTAGATTTTGTGTTGCCCTCACAGAACATCATATGCTTGGTCAGCAGACGTTAAAGACTGTTTATGGCTGGGTAAACACTGAGTGTCATTCAGGACGTTTTCCTCACAGGCGACTCATGGGAATAAAATGCAGACCTGCTGTAACACCACGGGCTCTGAACTCTGGATGCTCATCTGCTGACATGAGACCGATGTGCATTGAACGAGGAAAGCTTTGTGACGTCCAACAAGAATGCAGTCCTTTGGCACATATTTAAAAATGAACTTTTTCTCCAGTGAAATAAGTCAAAACTTTTTTCAGTTGAATGTATTTTCTCATTTCATCCATTCATCTCTTTTCTGTGACCAACATTCCCAGCAGAATCCATCAAAGCTTCTTCTGTTCAGCCACCTTCTCCATGTCATCCACCAAAACACCTCCAGGTCAGCCAAGAGACACGGTCCCAGCAGCTGGTCAAGTGTCTGCCCAGTCCTCCTCCCGCTAAAACATGTCAGAAACACCTGCAGAGAAAGCCATTCTGACCAGATGCCCAAATCACCTCATCCGTCTTCCTTTGATGTGAGGAGCAACTCTATTCCCAAATCCCCGCCACATAAATGAGCTCCTTGCTCTTTGTCTGAAGGTAAATCCGGCCACCCGTCCAAGAAAAGCTCATGCTGCCACTGGTGTCACTGGAGAATGGAGGAAAGACCTGAAAAGAAAGAAATCATTTTCCTGGAGATTTTTTACCTTAAGCTCTGAAATTAATGTGAAAGCAAGCTGGAAAGAAAAACATGTTTTTTATTCATTATAAGTAATGCCCATCCACCTGCAATCCCTTTAATGTCATTCTCATTAACACATGTACAAACTGGAACTGTGATAATGAATCCATATGCTTTATTTCTTCCTGTCAGCCTGTCTATATCAGCTTTATAAAGGGAAGCAGAGCTGCTTAATTGAACAAATGCTTCACTCAGATCCTTAACCAGAAAGTTCTGTGCAAGTTAATGCAGGCATTTACTGGAATTAATAAAACCTTTAAATGTAACTGCGAGTTATGAAGGTGATGTTCGAAGAAATAGTGGGTGTGCAGAGTCAAAGTGTCGATGGATGCAGATAAAAGTGAGTTTTCTTTATCACGGCAGAATGATGCGGATCATTGATGAGAATTGTAATGTGTGGATATATATATTTTCTCTCTCTAAATGGGATTCAAGTGGATGTTATTCTGTCTGCAGAGAGGAAAAGAGCCGTGTTAGACATTTTTTGTAAGTAATTGAGTCTAGATTCCTCTTTAAGATTTATGCTGCTCTGTGGTGGTGGTTTACCTGTAATATTAACAAATGCTGTTTGGTCCGGCAGAGTGTAAAGACGCATCTTTATGGCAATTAATGAAGATAAAGTCAAAAAGTTCTGAGTCACTGGAATTAAACTGGTGATTTGTCAGCTCTGTCTGATAGTAACTTCATTATTTGGAAGAATTGTTTTAATGAAAATGTTAGAAAAGAAAAACAAGACGCAAACATGGACTGTGAAGAATTATTTAAAGGATGAAAGTCTGCTTTTTAATCAGACATGCAGACTTTAATTAGGTTGAAGGTGACTTTTCTTCTTTTTTATTTAGTTATTTTTCAGCAAAGTTAAAAGTGAAAATGTTCGTGTTTCTTTATTAAATGCTGTCAAGTATCAGTATGCAGGAGGCTCAGAGTCCGTACGTCAACTATAAAAACCTAAAACATTACACAAACGTCTAAACCTTAGGACAACATTTTTGGTTTGTTTGGTTGGTTGGTTGACTGATTTTTCAAATTATTATCCTTTTTTTTTTCAAACACATGATAAAATAGTTAAATGGACATAAACAGAAAATGATAAAGTGCTCAGCAGCAGCTTACAATATATATGCATACATTTTACATATTAAACATATAATCATTATTCACATAAACACAAAACAATTACAGAAAAAAAGCATCATGGCACCAAAACAACATCACAATCTCTACATCGTTCTCATTTTGAGCAAAAGCTGAGACAAACAAAGCAGACGACTTGACAAAATTCAACAGAAAACCAGAACTTTAGTCCCTAAATGTTCTTAAGGTGACCGATAATAAATACATAAATAAATAAAACGTTTCAGAAAGCTAATGCAATTTCCAGAAATTAAAATGAAATGTTAAAAAACAAAACACAAACAAACTTGGAAAAGGCAGGTATTATGGGACATTGTTGATTGGATGATGGCATTTGTTTATCACTTTAACAGATAGTTATTTGACTGTGCCTAGTGCCTTAAACCAAAACATTAAAGAAGGACTCAAACACTTGCACATTTTGTTTATTAGAGTTTATTAGAAATCCACATCTCAGTTGTGGTGGGACACTTTTGGTGTGGAAGTAACAATAAAATACCCAATAAAGTCTTAGCTTTTTTTTTGGTCTATGAATTGTCTGCAAGTGGATGCATCAGAATGAGGCAAAGCAGGGATGCGTCGGTACCCATTTCACTTGCTGTCACTAATTTGAGCTTTTTCAAATGGCATGTTTTTTTTTACTCCGATTTGAACAAAGAAAAACTCAGAAATGGGGTTGTAGCCTTAAATTCTTTCATAAAGGTCTTCTATCATGAGAAAATGCTACAAGAACATGTTAAAAATACCAAAACACCATTTTCATTGGAGTGGGTTTTTAAACACCAACTTTTTATGTAATTTATCTTTATTGTAGAATTGTGTTTCAAATTAAGGGTTTTATGTTTACCAGTTTGTAAGTTAATCATTTTCAAGTCCTTAATGCTGATATTGACAGCAATTAAAAGGAAAGTGACCATGTAAAACTGCTGAGTTAAATGCAATGTGGTTGAGAAGCTGGGTGCACCAAACTTTAGTGCTGGTGCACCCAAGAAAAAAAACTGGTGCAACCAGTGTAACAATTTAGTCCAGAGCCCTGCTTGTCACAGAATCTACATGCCTGAATGAAGACATGAATCCACCTCAACTCCATGGGACTGAGATAAAACAGAGCAGGAGAACACATTGAGCTTATTTTAAGGAAGATTATTGGGGGGTAGGATGTTGTCATGGCCTTTGTGTTTTCTCTGACCCTTCTGGGACGGTGATCCCTCCACGTCAGCTGAACTGAGATCAGCTCCATTTGCCTGTGGCAGGTGTGGGAAATGCCTAAATCCATATATGTCTATTATGGACATACACTTCTTTAGTTTTTCTTTATTGGTTTAAAAAGCAAATTGGATGCTGAAACACTCTGGACCACAGTGGTGAAAAGCACCAACAGCAGTTCTGTTTTTTGGGTTCAGAAATGACATTTTGTGTTTAAAAATGTTCTGATGTTACACTGGAGAAGCTGTGAAGCTTTGCACTGAAGCATTCGATTGATGGATGTTCTGCTCAAAAATATAGTCAGTTTTTTTGAGTTTATCTTCATTTTTCTGCACAGAAAGTCACTCGGTTTAAAAAAAAACATCAGGGAAACTTAAGTGAATGTATTTGTAATCTGCATGGTTGATTTGATACTTTTATGATCCCTTTCTTCCTGTCGTTTCATCCTATTGCACAACAAAATCCACTGAAGAAATAATCAGGAGACAGATGGGAAAAAGTCAGGCTGACTTCCAAACATCAGAACATTAATGATGCAGCAGAACTTTAATGTGAGGTTTGGCTAACTCTGATGTTCTTTAAACATGGAAGTATGATTTCATGAGTGAAGTTTTCAGAGTTATAGAAATGTCTTGTTGTGTTACCCTTTATTCACAACAGCCCTTATGACAAAAAATGTACAAATGACCTGTACAGGACACGCAGATGACCTGCACAAAATATCAAGGTTGTAGGTTACTCTGTGAACCAATAGAGAGAAGATGCTCATACTTTCCAAAAATATTGTGCAAGGAGTCCATTAGTGCTGTTCACGTGATACGTACGCATGCAACCCAACTGTTAGAAATGAGGAAATTAAACATTAGAGTGTAGTTTGTGTGGACATCCAAAGGGGTCCTACATATTACAAATATATTTCACTGACTTATGACTTATACTGTGCATTTCCACACGGTCATTCCAAGAGGCCAGTATTTCCTGCAAACATTACAAACGACTAGGCTAGAGTATGGCATAACAACACTCTACAACAGCATCACTCGTATGTCATAGGTGTGTGGTACAAACCTTATCCTTATTTTCATTACATCCCTTGAGGTGGTCGTACAAGCCTCAGGGGAACTGCAAGACCCACCTTGACGCCTATAGGTGTAAAAATGCATCAAACATCTGCAGGTCCAAAATTCCCCAAATTTAGCATCTACAAGAAAGCAAAAACATTAGTGAATTGTATTGTTTCATAATTCAATTCAAGTTTACATAGCCCAATATTTCACATTATGCTTGTCTCAATGGGCTTCACATCAGTATTTATAAAAGAACATACAGTCAGTCATAAAAATCTAAACAAGAGCTGGTTGCTTGACTAAACTAAACAGATGACACTAAACTGGCATGCCTGCTCTCAGACCGTCTTCCTCTGTGAGAACAAACTCATAAAAAAACACAACATTGGAAAGAAGTTGAGAAACCTCAAGGATGCCCACATGAAGAAGTGATCCTCTCCCAGGATGGACCGGCAATGTGCCAGAACTGTTAAAGAAGAATTAGCTTATCTAACTCTACAACTACACGTCTGAATAAGATGGGGGTGCGAGACGAGCCAGAGGAGAGGTCCACAGCCAAAGACAGGAGCACAGCCGATCTACCTGGAAGCTCTCCTGCTCCCCTGGAGGGGAAAGGGAAAAAGGGACAAAATATGAATTGCACTGCACCAAAAAGAGGCATGATGAACAAAATAAAAAATAAGACTGGGTAAATGATAAAGTATAGAGGAGAAGTAATAGAAGACAGAACCCCGTAGCTGGAAATGAATCACATCTTCAAGACTTTGCAGCTGCTCCTCTTTACTACTGTCCATGGCCTGGACAACCCAAAAACCCACAGCACCCGTACGGGACAATCCCTGTGTGGGTTTATATGACTAAGGTTTTATCTTTTCTGTAGTGTAAGGTAGCATTCACAAGTTTTCAGTGATATTTTTAGCATTTGAACTGCCACCATGCACGAATCCACACATAAAAGCACTTACATTGTTACATTCAAATCAGCCAGGATTAAGCCTTCAACACCGGAGCATTATCTTTTGACTACCGTCACTCTTCAACCATTTACACAATTTAGTGTGACTCCAATAGATTCTAAAGTGGAGAAATGCAGCTTTGCATCGATTAGCAGCACTTTACAGTAGTAAGGTGTTTTACTCAATGTAAATAAGCTGATTCTGTCACAGTGATAATTGGATTGTGCGGTTAATGACCTGTATGTTTCCAAGTGTGGCATACTGGTGAAAAGCTGACATAAAAAGCCCATTTTCTCTGCGTCAGAATCAGTTGATTCCCGTTGACTGCATACATAGTTGAAGATTTACAGAATGTCAAAGAGCATGTGTTATTTAGGTGTCGTCTCCGGTGTTAAATGAAACAACTGTTGGTCACAGAGAGTGAGATGTACAGAAAAAAAGAATCTGTTCTTGGAGGAGAACAAGCATCAGTATAATGTAAAAACCTCCTCCTTAAACTGACCCACAGGGTGTTGTTCCTATGTTGGTCATTTCTCACTGTTTTAGACTTTATTGCCATTCCGGTTATTTATTTGTCTCCATGCTAGATTCCTCCAGGCTTTGTGCAGAAAAGGAGATACACTTATGTAGTTTGTCCTTGTCTAAGAAAATAGATTTTCTTTGAAAGATGAAAAAAGCAATCACGACTTTCACTGCGACATTAATTAAGATCTTTGTATTTGAGAATAATTTGAAGTTTGCAGGCAGATTTCCTTTCTTTTGATGTTTTGATAGTTCTGTTGGAGGAAAACAAAAATAAGACCAGAGAGTATTATGGAACTAATAATGTCTGATGGAGGGTTGAGTTTTTGATGTGTTGACATTATATGCTGCATCCAGAAGGCATATATTAAATTCTAATGACTTTGGCCCAGGATGGTTTTGCTGGGAGGAATGCTGTGGACTGGGATGACTTTAGCGACACACCGGGCTGCTGGGAGGCGGATGCTGGATGGAGAAGAAACACTGTGCCAACTAGTGGTTTGTGGCGGGGAACTCTGAAGCTGAGATGCATCTTCTTCTACATCCTTGAATAAGAAATAACCTCAGCCATGCATACATGAGAGTATGTGTCATTCTGTGTTTAATTTTCTCTTCTTAAGCCTGACGTTTGCATCACAATTCCTCTGGTGAGGAAACTGCTCCTTTCATGGCTCAAGGACAAAAAGCACTTATTTCTCACATGATCTTTAACGGTCAAAAATTTTAAGAAGCTTTTACACAAGCTGCAGATTTTGCTGCACACACACAAACATGCATGCACAAGCACACGTCTGCCTCCTGCAGGTTTCTACACTGAAAGAAAAGTGAGAAGTTTTGCAACAAATTTAGTGTTTCTGAAAAGACATTTTTTGGTTAACGGGTGAACATCATAAGTACATCATAGTGATTTGTACCTGCTCAGGTCTCATTGATCGCAGGGTCATGAAAAGGGAATCGCCATAATCGCTGTCCAATGTGACACAAGCTGATGACATTATCTGTGATTGGAACTTCGTTCTCGCAGTACAATTGCATGCAAATCCCGCCATTTAACCGGAAATAAGTTTGAGCTATGAGGCGATGGTGATGCAAACTCGATTCAGAAAATGGCAGTTTCCACATCCCAGCAAAGGCAGCTATTACTGCGTTCTAAATACAAGTTAGACGTCATTTCATTCTGACTCAGTTCCGAAAAGATAAAAAACAGCATTTCCACTACAAATGTACTTTCTAATGCAATTATAACTTTTGCTATTTGATCAAGATATGGAGGAAGAGGCAAATGTAACTCTTTTAAAAAGTTATTTGTTATGTTAAAGCTTTTGAAATACATCTTGTCTGCATCATTTATTAACCACAAAGTTATTTCTTTAGATGTAAGCATTTAAAGCAATCTTTAGGAAAAAAATGAATCAGAAAAAAGTAAAAGTTTGATTTTTTTATATAAAAACAGAATCTCAAAGATTGCTATATATCACTTAAAAAAATACCACATCACTGAAATGCTAGAGAAATTCAGCCATCAGCCTTAAAAAAGTATTAACCCCACTCAGAAGTTTGTCACAGTTATTGTGGACAGTTGCAAGCAAAACCAGAAAACCTTTGTATGAACTAGAGTGCATGATGGGATACAATACGATTATTGCGATGGTCGATCGCTATTAAATAGAGGTATAACTATTTCTATGATCCAACCAGATTGATCTGTCTAAAGCAAGCTGTTAATCAAATCAAATTGAATTGACCTGTACCAATAAAAATAGTTTCAAAATGAGATAATCGATCTTGGAAGATACCATTTTGCTTTGAGACATGGTAGGTTTATTTCACAATAACATAAAAACGAACAAAGTGACACATGATGCAGCAAAAAGTGATCATCCATCACTCCAGTCCAATGTGTGGAAACGCTTTGAATCCAGCAAAGACATGTGATCATACAGTGTGCTAGAATGTTCTAATAATGTTCCTTTGGATTATTCTGATGTGGAAAAACAACAGTGGGTTGAACTTTAACAAACTCAAATGTGGATGGATTTGACATTCATTCTTGTTTACTTGTTTGTTTGTACACATATTTAATTTACACTTGATTATCTTGAAGAAACACAAGAATCTGGAAAATTTCAGCTGCACTGTTCAGTACCAGGTATAGAAAAATGTTCTGCATTGATGTTAGCTCTGTGAATCAGATCTTTCAAAAATAAACCAGTATCCACTATAGACATTGGGAACCACAAGTTCTGATATAAATCAAATCATTTTTAAAAAGAATTGCTACGCCCCTCCGATGAAGTCTAAAGTGGCCCTAAGGTCCAAAGCTCAGGCGAACACCTCAGAAATTTTCCACCCTGGAATGGAGTCCTATCCATACAAGAACTCTGTGAAAGTGACTCAGAACAGGGTTTTGTGGAGGCTTTTCAGCAGAGGTGAAGTGTCCTCTTAGCTCTGCCCCCTGACTGTGACGGAGACGCCAGTCTCCACGTGTTAAACATCTTTCAGCTGCAACCCACAGAGGACCCGACCCAGTTTCTGGACAACCTTTTAGCAGCAAAACATACACATAACGGACAAATGTTACCAAAGGGTCAGCAGGGAGATGAGAGGAGGAATTGGGATGAAAAAAAGCATGCTTCTGACAGCAGAGGAGAAGCTGAACAAGGACAGAAGAGACGCCGCCTAAAGTATTTACGTCCCCCACCCCATTGTTTTCATGCAGTGTAAAATAAGCTAAAAGAATGTGTTGGTAAATTCAGAGTTATATTATAAGTTAGTCAAATTATTCGAAGGACTGGTCTCTTTGTCTCAACAATGTTTCATTGAAATAATTTTCTTTTCCAAACTTCAAATCTAATTTTTTGTTTTTTCAATTCCTTTACTTATTGAGGTTCTTTTATATCAATGAGCCAAATTATTGAAAGATGTTTTAACATTTTGTAAACAAAAACTTGATGATATAGAAACACTGTGAAAAGATTCCTTTAGACTTAGGATCAGCAGATATCTCAGAAATGCACAAAATCAGTGGCCAGAAGATTGTGGCCCCCCATGTCGAAAGGGAAACTCATCTAAGTGAATCTCCACACCGTTGTTCCTCATCAAACTGAGAGGAGCTTCACTGCACTTTGAAGTCCTGAGCCTTTCACATGTGAAACTCTGATAGGTCAACCTGAAGACCTTCTCCTTCCAAATGAGCAGGAGATCACGGCAGATGTTTTCAAACTGTCCTTAAGCAAATCGCAAGAACTCAGAACAACGTTCTTCTCCTCAGCAGTTATCAACTATCAAGCATGACAGCAGAGGTGTAATGGTGTGGGCTCATTCTGAAGGTCAAGTACCTTCAAATGTGTTTAAGCTGGCAGTTCATCCAAGTGTATTCAAGGTTGAGAGATGGATGAAGTGACCAGAGATGGCTTCTTTAGATTTTCTCTGCTGAAAGTTGACAGAGTAGCTGCAGACCGGCAGGGAACTTCCCATCATCCTTTGTTCTTTACCCAATTTCTGCAAGAATGTAACAGGAGAAAAGCTCATCATATGAGGCTCCTTTTCTGGTTGCTGAAAGTTACTGTGATGTGATGATCTGTAGGGTTAAGGAACCTGACTCACAAGACCATGAAAGTACATAACCTGCTCCACAAAATCCATCATCCTGGCAGGTTTTCCTAAAACCAACTACCTGAATCAGGTGTTCTGTGAACCAGAACTTGGAATATTTGATCCAGGTTAAATAAATACCTTCTTTGCTCTACAAGATGCATAGAAGAACTTCAGTGAGGCGACAGTCAGATATGTGTTGGGCTCGTGGTTAGAATGGAATTCTAAATTTCTAAAATTTCTGTAGAATCCAAGGAAATAAGGAAGATGCTTAAAGCAAGGTCAAAACTTTATTTCATGCAACACTTGGAGGAGAATGGATGGAACAAATGTGCATCAGTCAACAGGTGAATAAGACAGCATCTCAGAACATCTCCGTGAAGTCATTTTAACTGGAGCCAAACAAAGAAAACTCAAGCTTGTTTTTGACGTTTTGAGCTGAATTTTATATCGTTAAGCGAATCCATAAAATGAAAGGTTTATTTGTGGGAAAAGCAGAAAACAAAGATTTGTGGTGGGAGGAGGGAATGAGACGGAAGAAAAACACTTGAGCGGGAGAGGAGTCCGGAGGGCAAGGGAGGGGGCGAGGGCAAGGACGCCAGCTGTCAGGTTTGATGATGTGATGAGCAGGAAAGCAGAGGAGCAGACGAGCTTGCGCTCGAGTTCCTCGTCAGAAGACTCTGCTCAGGCGACACAAAGAGCAAAAGCGCGAGTCATGTTTGCTCCCCCACAGACAGGGAAACCTGCTTTTGATGTGCGTGCACGTGTTGCTCCTGTTGTCACGTTACCGCCAAATTCAACATAAATGTTCTGAGTTGAACTCACAAATTTCTGGTTCTACGAGAACAGGAAGGGTTAACTAGACATATTCATAGCCTCAGTAGAACCACATATTCCTGCTAGCAGACACATTCACAGAGGTAGTTATTATAGTTGTTCAAGTTGTAAACTGACCAATCAGATGCCTCCAAAAATGTAGGTGGAGCCTGCTGGCCCCCACACCCAACGTTCAAAACGTTTTATAGATTTTCTGTGACCCGCTTTCAATTGGTGGACATCGAAGAAGCAGTCAATGGTCTGGACTTCTTGGATGGCAGGGATTCATTTCCTGGTTCAGTGTGTGGAAATGTAACACAAAGTAAACCCGTTTTATCTTTGAGGCTGGACTGGATGCATTTACAGCACAAAAAACACAGCACTTACGGCTTATGTAGCCACAGGGTCTGAGCATCGTGGGTCAGAAACCCTGGTCTGATACCTACCCCCACCACAGGTGTGACTCCTCAGTTCACCAAAACAGCCCAGCCGACTAAAACCGTTCATGTCAGAACTTATTCTGTAAGACTGGGTTTTCTTCAAGAAACTCATGAAAATGTTTCACTGATGTAGTTAAAATCGATATTTTCTTTTTTAATGTTAAGTCTGTTTCCTTCGCTGCTTGTTTTTCAACGAGGAGCTGATGAAGTCTCAGATGAAGAAAAAATGATCACACAGAGCATCCTGAGGAACAAATGACGTTTGCGTGACAGGAACATTTTCCCCACATAAAGAAAATAGATTCAGGAATTTCAAAATATGTACTTTGACATTTTTCCTCCAGGTTATTTTATCAGGTAAAGTGGAAGGTAATTTGGTTTGTTGGGGAGCCAAAAGTCCACTGATGTACAATAATTTACCTTGAAGTATTTTTTTAAAAAGGCAAAAGAAAAATTCTGACAACCATCTATAGCTTTTTTTTTTCAACAGTCTGTATCATGTCAAGGAATGAAAACATGCAGATGTGAAAGGTCCTACGTAATAACAGCCAAATATGGTAGTGGTAGTATGATGGTCTGGAGCCTTTTTCCTCAGTTTCTCGTCTGCTTGTCTCCATAAATATCAAAACATGTTCTGAAGAAGCGGAAGGAGCTCTTTTCGGCATCGCATTTGCATTTTTTAACTTTAGTGTTTGGAAAATGCTTTGCTTGGTCACTGGGCGGCAGTAGCTCAGGTGGTTGAGCAGGCTGGCCAGTGATCGAAGGATTGGCGGTTTGATCCCCGCTCCCTCTATCCAACCATCGTTGTGTCCTTGGGCAAAGCACTTAACCCTCCTTGCATCTAGTGTATGGCCCTAATGGGTGTGTGAATGCGTATGAATGTACCGGTGATAGTCAGAGTACTGGCGCGTACTGGCAGCATGCCTCTGTCAGTCTGCCCCAGGGCAGCTGTGGCCACATCAGTAGCTTACCATCACTATGAATGAGGTGTGAATGAATAATGGATACACATTGTAAGTGCTTTGAGCATCTGGAAAAGCGCAGATAAATCCAATCCAATTCCTAGATTTTGATTAATTTTGGATTCTTCTAGTGGTAAATGGCGTTTACTTATATAGCACTGTTCTACTTTCATTGAAGGCCCAAAGCGCTTTACAGTCACGGGCCCATTCTCACACTGATGGTGGCTCCGCTGCCGAACACTGGCGCCAACCTTCCATCAGAGGCAATGTGGGTTTCAATGTCTTGCCCAAGGACACTTCGACACATGGGCGGGCAAGGCGGGAATCGAAACTGCAATCCTTCGATCACAGGCCGACTGCCCTTTCCACTGCACAACAGCTGCCCCCGTTTTCTATGAAACCCAGGAAAAGGAACAAAAACGTTTGGATTACTGTTTGTACTTATGGTTTCCACACAATAAATAGAGATGTAATTAAAGACTGAGCTTTAAGCATGCAGAGATTCGTATTAACGATCTCTTTATATTTTACGATCTGAAACTGTATTAGTACATTTGCCTCAGGACAAAACACAAAGCTGTCTGATAGTAAATCACCACTGTGTCAAAGATTTCCATGGAGAAACAGTTTGCAGTTTGTGCTCATGTGTTATTTAGAATCATTTTTCTCCTCTTTGTGTTTTCTCTAGGATTCATTTATTCAAGTGTTTTTTTATCCGTCTGTCATTCTCCTTTCTGCACTCGTCACAACATAATCACAGAGAAGCATCATCAGCTCAGCAGCTGTCTCTGGAGAAGCTGAGACATTCTGTCTATGACAATGTGGTCGTCTTTGCACTTTCTCTGCAGAACCCTCCGGAGAACCCAGAACATTCGGATTCAAACGAAGAGGTGAGAAAAACCATCAATCTACAGGTATGGTCACTCAACTCTGCACAGACCCAGTTTTCAGATGCAGATTCATTTCAGTGACAGTCGCTCTGCATGAACATTATGCAACATGCAGTGTTTATAGTAAACACGCGGCTCTGGGGGGATTCTTTTCGAATAAACTACTTGATGAGCTGTTTGAAAGCTGCAAAGCTTTCAGACACTGAAAATGTGTCTAAACTGCATTATTAACTGTGGAGCGGAACTGCCACTGCTGACCTGATGAAGCTCAGACAGAAATGTTTCAAACAAAACATATCATCTCATAAAGATTAAAAAAGAAAAAAAAAATGTTGCGATGTCAGAGAAATAACAACAATAGATTGTCTTGCCTTCAAATGAAAGGAATCTATTAGAAAAGGAACACGGTGAACACAAACTATTCCAGCTCTTTTATGAAACATTTGATTGTTAAACTGTTTTACAAACAAAACTCAGATTTACTGAAGGAATTTATTTAAAAAAAAAAACAAAGGAGCTGAAGCAACTTTAACAAAAACTTCCAATATTGTTCACAAAAAAGTGGGGAAAAAAATAATTTAAATCCCCACTCAGATCATCTTTTGATGTCTTTTCTAATCGTTCCCAGTGGTTTTTAATTATGATGATGCCGTTTTTAGTCAACATTATAAAAAAAAAAGTCATTTTTTTATGTTCATTCCTCATGACAAACACTCCCAAAGCGGTATTTTGATCCGTTCACGCATCTCTGAGCATTCTTCTAAAACCCTGCTTTCTGAGCACCAGCCCCTCCCAATCCCTAAAAAGCGGGTCCTCACATTACGATGTATACACGTGAGAACAGTTTTTTCCAGGAAGAGTCTGCGCTGCCAGAACCGCCCCATGATAAAACACACACACATACACTTTCTCCACGGTGATTGGCTAAGCGCTTTCCGCTTATATACACATCCATCGTTGCAAAAGTTTGGATGTTGTTTGTTTTCGTGGACGAAACGCAGACTCGCTGCCGAGGCCAGCTTTAGGATGCTGTCAAGAAATGGGCGGCACGCACAAGGAGCAAATAGTGGAGAGTCAGAGATCGAGACGTCTTACTTCCGGGAAGGAAAAGAGCTCAGGAAAATAACTCATATCTCATGACAAATCCTTTTTTTGGTGAGCCAAAGGTAATATATTTTCATATATAGGGATGCAGTTCACTTCGAATGGCTAAGAATAGCATGATATCAGCCCTTTATGACATGAGGTGACTTTGAAGGATATAAAGGTTATATCAATATAAATGTCCTAAATGTTTACTGACCTGCTTGTTGATATCTTTGTGCACGGCTGAAATGCTGCTCTCCGGAATTTTTGTCATCTATTATTACTATACTAAAAGCATTTCATTTTGATAAATGTTTTTAACATACTTCATTTGATTTTAGTTTGTTCAACTGATTTCCAAAAATAGAATTTTGTGTCGCTTTCTCAAGTCATTCCTGTCAAACCAGTACTTTTGCATCACTTCAGTCAGAGATTACACTGTCTTGTGAACAAATTGAGTTAAAATATTCATTTTCAGCCATAAACGACATCTCAGAGGTCCCGACCCGACAGAAACAAAGCTGTGTGATTCACAAACCCCTCCTGTCTCCGGTGAGTGGCATATCAAAATTCACAACAAGCAGAATTAACACAAGTACTTGTTTGTGCCGACTGCCTTCCTCTTTTCTTCTGCTACATTAATGCTCTCAGATATTTGTTCTTGATGCATGTCCCATACTGGTTTGTACATTACTCACTCAGACAGCCTGTTTCTACCCGTAAGGACAGTTGTGACTAATGCTGTATGAATTATGGGTGGAAATGTTCAGTTCAAGCTTCACCCCAAACAGGATCTTTAACACAAGAAAAAATTCAACAAATGCAGACCTGACCTTCATAGAGAACAGTTCAGTTTGGCCCAAAGCGACTCCACTTCGTTCTAATCAGCTGCAGTTTCAGAATTTGAAATGTCAAATAAAAATCAGAAACTTTTTAGTCTTCAGGTTGTCGTTAAAAATAAATCTTACTAAAGAAGTTTGACATGTTTTCTTCCTGAAAATATTTAATCTGGTTTGAACAGTGTCATCTGCAGGTATGATCAGAATCCAGACGTTTAACATTCATTCATTGTGTGAAAAGTCTTCTTGTTGAAACAAAACATTTTCTGTGCTTCACTGACTTCAGTGATAAAAAGAGAGCCGTCTCCCAACACCTGATTTGACTGTCACTGATTAAATTATGTTGAGTAAGAGCTGCAAAAATTCCTGTGACCCAGATATCATTCTCTTTTTCTGGTGGGACGTGGGGAAAAATGAATCATGTTGGCTTGATTATCGCAGGCTCTGCGGCTGCATTTAAATATAGCAAAGACATGCAGTGAGAACAAGGGAGTCAGTTACACCAGGAGAGCAGATGAGGAAGCGTGTTTCAAAGAAAAGATTTATTAGGTTGACACTTTTTTCCTGGAGCTGCCTTTTATAGACTTTGCTCAAAATGTCACAGAAATGTTTGCTGTGTGTAAGAGCCACTTCCACAGGTGGAACGAGAATTCAGAACAGAGACGATGGAGCCAAATGGCTCTAACTGTTTCAACGGGGAGTTTCCAAAATGTCTCCAAATATTTGAGCCCAGATATTTGCTGTGGTGTTCTGGAAGTTGAAAGTTAAAACAGTCAATGAGTCTTTGGTGGTGTTTCTCAAACACATCGCAAAATATTCTCGTCAGATTTCAAATCTACTTTGAGAGACATTTGGAACTCTACATAAGATAAAATAAGAATTCTACATTGAGTTTCTTCTTTATTGAGGTCTAACAGAACTAGAATAGAGATTGGTCCTTTTTCTGAGGCCAATAACAAGACATTAGAGACTCAATCTAGTGTAATTTCAGTGCTATGGTGAGGTCTTGAATCTGACTGGTAATCTGCAAAGAGGCTATTGTCCTGTAGGTGGCGGTATAGCTGTTTAACTACAACTCTTTCCAGGATTTTTGACATAAAGGGGAAATTTGATATTGGTTTTTAGTTTTTCCAGGATCCAAACTGGGCTTTTTTCAGAAGAGGTTTGACAAGTGCAAATTTAAAAGACTGTGGCACATAACCTGTTTCTAAAGCGGTATTTATTATAGTTAAAATGGATTCATTAATTAGGGGAAGGTTTCTTTTAAAAGCTTATTGGGGATTGGGTCTAAGAGACAAGTTGAAGTTTTGGAGGATGTAATATGTCTAATATTTGAGATTTTACTATCAAAAAAATGTAAGGGAATCTTCAGAGCTGAGAGTAACAGGGATGTGGTTCTACTGAGCTGTGACTGCTGGTCAGCCTGGCTATAGTACTAAAAAGAAATATTGGATTATTTCCATTCTCTGAAATGAAATTTGAATAGTACCAGGTTCTGACCTGATTCGCTGGAGTCCAGCCAAAGTCATTCCTGTACAGGACATCCACACAGATGCTCAGGGACTCTGACCCGTGGTGGTAAATGAGCATCAACGCTGAAAATTCTCAAAATCAAAGAGCCAGACTCTAGAATGCAAGATTCATCTGTGCCCACACAAAAATAACAGTTTCACTGCATTTCACAATGCCCACTTTGCACACGGTAATGACAATTATACCGTGTTGTGTTTATAATGTGTTCTTTTAGTTCACATTAGTGCATATTAGTTTTTAGAGTTTTTAGTCATTAGAGTGAAAATACTGGAAGTAACTGTTGCATAAATAAAAGTCTCTTCATGCTGGAGATGGGAACAGGGGTTTTTTCATAGATGCCACAAGCCTAAAATGACCTGTTTTATGTGTTTTTGTCAAGTTTACTATCTTATATTAACTTACAAAGCATGTGTAGTATATCACAAATGTTAGAAATATTTGATAAAGGATTAACAAATGCTCATAAATTTCTTCATGAGCATCTTAATACAATCTTACTAATGCTTGTTAATGAACCTTCTCTGTCATGGATTTAATGGGAAAACTTCACAAAGAAGGTTTGTGGGTTTAACAAAGACAGGGACTGCTTTACTGTAAAGGATGGAGATTCCTGAATGAAGTTGAGAAAAGATGAGTGTGCCTTTTGTTAGGAGGGGTTTTGAGTAGTGACAGAGGTGAGAAAAAAAACAACCCATTTACTGTTAGGAAGCTTCACTTTCAGCTGTAGGTGGAAGAGGTCATCGAGGAGGGGATAGTTTGACCACGACCCTCAAGTATGACCACGACCCTGTTAATGACCTCTGTTAGTGGGTTCTTTGTTGATAAAAATCAATTACAATGATTCAAATCAATCTGATTTAATCTATGGAAAAATCAAATATTTTTATTGTCATTTATGAATAAAAATACAAATTGGAAGGCCATAGTGAAAGGCCATTACAAATCAAAAGATTAAAAGTACGCACTTCTAAGAGTATCATTATTCTTTTTATTTTATTTAAAAATGCAAAGAGAAGCTTGTATTGATGATTTCTCATTGACATCAACAGGCAGGGGGAAATATCAAGGCTAACATAACAACAACATGAGGATAATACTTTCACACATGTATATATATATATATATATATATATATATATATGTGTGTGAGGTTTACATGACTTGAAAATAAATAAAAGTATTTATACAGGTATATATATATAAACTCATTAAAGTATGTTTTTCCTTTTCCTGCAATTGGTGCAGTAGGACTAACCCCAAACACCCACAAAACATTCCACACAAACTACAGACTTCTCACTCTCCTGTGGATGAACTCACTATCAAGAAGAAACAAAACAAAAGACTCAAATACCTGAAAAGAGTTACATTTCTCTGTATGTACATGTCATCTGATCTGTTTCTGCTGTAAATATATTTTCACTCCAAAATGCATTCTTTTGGTGAATTGAGATTCATAGACATGTCACATTTCCTCCATGAGTTGGACCCTCCTAGCCCAGTTTGGTTGCATGCAGTACCTCAAAAGTGCTATTATGGCAAACACAGAGAGGGCAATAAACCTGTAGGGAGCATATTGGAGCCACCAGACCAACAATTACACAAGCTTCCTCTCACACCAGCAAGCGCCAGACCCACTCAGTTGAAACGCCACAGCCACGGCTGGCATATGCACCAGGAACGGTGCTGCTGCTGTCCCAGCTTCAATCACCATCACTTCCATTTCCCTTGTGAGCCAGCTTTCCAATGACATTCCTCTAGGCAAACGGAAATATGCCAGGACAGTGGGCAGGTTAGGACAGCTGAGACTGGTCACAGCCAGTAAAAGTCAGGAGAGAAATCATTGCTCAAAACAGAAGAGAGTGTCAAAAGAAGAGTAGTTGAAAGACATGAGGAAGAGAATGTTTCGAGCCTTTGTATGGGGGACAGACACTGTTTGAATGCTGTGTTTGGAAAACTTTAGGAGCTGTATAGAGGTTTACATGACTTCATTTCAAAATAAAAAATAACTTGTACCACGTAGGATCATCTTAGTGCAGCAAATGTAGTTTTGGTTGTGTAATTTCAGCAGTGAATTGAAAAAAGTAGTATATTTGGTGTATTTCAGCCATAAATTAGTAAACCTAAATAACTCAAATTAAATCAGAGCTAAATAAGTGATTCTTACCATATTTTTGGACCATATGGCACACTGAAAATCCTTACATTTTGTTCAACAACAGCACTATATAATCTGGTACTCCATATCTGTAAATTCTGGCTGTGCCTACTGATCTCAATTTGATTTTTTATGGCACACGAAGCTCTGTATTAATCTTTTAGGACAATTCTGGCAAACTCCGAAGCCGCAATATGTGATGGTTGAAGAATTATGGGTACTGTAGTCAGGGGCCTGGCTTCAACTGTTTTTGAATGAATAAAGTTTGACTCATCTGCTATTTGTGTCGCTCTTTTTGGCTTAAAAATACCTTTTTTTAAAATGAAAAACATTTCATTTTTCTTCCACCAGGGAGCCACAATGGAGGAGGAAAAGAGGAGCCGCCGGCGTCTCAGGTTGCAGTTCACTGAGCTCGTCCATCACAGGGCTGAGAAACCAAAACACAATGAGTCTAAAAAGTTTTAACCCCAGGTTGTATATTCTTGGTGTAGAATCTGACTTTATTTTTTGGAGCCATTAGGAGTTTGCTCTTTTTGGACCCAACCTCAAGTGGTCATTTGAGGAACTGCAATATTTGATACAGAAAGATAAAACTTGACCTTTGTAAGAACCTTTCAGGTTATCAGAAATTTTCACTAGGTGGTTTTTTGCAGCCATTTACTTAACTTTATTATTTAAAAAAAAACAAGTCTTTGACTCTTAAGCTGCATTCACACCGAACGCAATTTGCAGAGACATCCAGCTTCAGTGTTAAAGTACAGATGGAATCAGATGTCCTGCGGTGCAATACGAGCATTGGGTACAGCGCGTCATTCCAGCAGCAGCGCAATTTGAGTGTTACAGCGTGATTTGGGTGGCGCAGCGCAGAGTTGAAAAATCTGAACATTGCTGAAGAAGACGCATCGCGTCAACCAATCAGGGATTCGGCTTTGGCCTATGACATGTTCAATGATGCAATCTGTGGAGGAGTCCAAAATCAACACAGAAGAAAATCTGATCATTTTCCTCCTGAACTTTATGAAGTTGTTCTCATTTGTATGGAGTCCATAGTAACTAGATCCTCTCATTTTATTCTTATTTTTATTTTTCTCTCCTCGGACTGATGCGGGACAGCAAGTCATCAAACTGAGACGCAGAGAGATGGACGTATTGTTGAAAGTGTCGTCATTCAGACGCAGCTCCAGCTGTAGATGGTGAAGTTCACCGTACTGGGAGAGTCTCCGAATGATCTCATGAACACAGAGATGGAGACGTGATTACCGCCGCTTTTATAGAGCTCTTCGAATGAATAAATCTAACCTCTAATCATCCATGTCTTCCGTGCATTCTAAATGAGAGATAGCCAATGAGTCCATGTAGTGATCAGGCTAAAAATATTTGTGGTAGCTCCTCCCACACACGTCTGGAGCAAAAGTTTATGAACACACTTTTAACAGGCGTCGCGCAGCAAATTTGCTGTGTGTCCAAATAGAAGCTTAAGGCTCATAGAGAACCTAAAAAAAAGAAACTTTTCCCTGTTATCCCTTTACTGGGTTCATCATATCACATAAAACAATGTATTAGCTAAATAAAGAAGCCAGTAATGAGTGCAGGTGCTCTAACCACGGAAAAATGTCCAGATCCTTGTTTACTCATACAAACCATGAAACACCCGGCCCCAATTTAATGCAAAAAAGGTGGAGACCAGGGTTGAACCGAAACACACAAACACACACATTTAATAGATCATTTGTTCCAACCTAACAAGGGTCACCGCAGGAAGCTGGAATGTTATTCCCCCTTCGTTCATTCCACAGCCGGTGGGCTGCTTTAAACACCCAACAGCATTTATACCATACCCATATGCACAAAGTACTCCATTACGCTCAGACATATGCTAAAGCAGGAACGATGCAAACACACATGCGGTCAGCGCCGTTGTCAGATGATACATCTGCTGTTAAAATATTCCCTGCTGAATATCTGCAGCACGAGAACATCTGCGGGTTCAAAGATCATTCTGCACCGTGCTTCTTCCACCTGCTGCCGTTCTCTGGAGGACGCTTGCAGGTCATCCAGAGATGAGTTCATATCTCTTAATTTTGCTTCTTAAAGGCATGCTTTAGAATGATTGTAGCCCAGCATCCATTTATGTCCTAACCAGTGTGTTCAGCTGCAGAGAGGAAATGCTGGCCCGTCCTGTACAGCAGAGACACAAGCTATGGCGTTCTCTCATCTTATCTACACTCAAAGATACACAGAGATATGGCACAGGGTTTCCAGAAATAGAAGCAGATTTTTCTTTCTGTGCACTACGGCTTCATAAATGAAGCCTTGTGCCGAACTGTCACATCTGGAGCAGCGCTGTGGAGTGAAAGAACGTCACAGACGTGTGTAGAGAACGTTATGAGCTGAAGTGCTTATTAAATTTGTCATCTCAAACCTTTCTACCAGCGCTTTAGATGATCCTTTCATGTCAGAATTCTCTTTATAACAGAGAGCATTCATGTTTCTCGTGACCCTAACAGCCCAGCAGCCCTCACAATGAAGCATCGTGACAAAAGAAACCGTTTCACAATTAGAGCTTTTCCCTCATAAAAAATGAGTTCTTCAAACACCTTCATCTCCAGTTTGGTTTATTTCTTTGTCGTGTTTACCTGCTGCACATTTGCTGAGAAAAGCTTTGTTGTTGTTCTTTGTTAGTAGGAAGTTCCATTTTGCAAAAGAAGCAAAGCCAAGACTAAAACATTAGAGTTAAAGAAGAGTTGAGTCATCATTGATAAAGATTCATGACAGGAACATGGTCAGGCAGGTATAAAGCAGAGATTAAAGAGTAGCTGTAGCAGAAGATGTTTTTGACATATGGTTTAATGTCTTTCTTCAGTGTCTGAAGCTTCATTAAGAAGAAATGTGAGAATTTTCACTCATAGTTACAGGTTACACGAAAAGCTGGACACAGATGGTCAAAGTCTTAGTCTACATTCCTACTGCCTTTAGCAACGTGTGTTCCAGCGGCCACTTCCAATGGGCTTCGGCATTCAAGTTTCTACGACCATTTTCAGGCTCTATGTTCAAAACACACATTCAGTGAACATGAAAGTTAAATCAAGTTTGACCAATCAGGAAATCGGATTTGGCAGTGATGTATGGATAGCATCCCTCCTCCTTAAAGGAGCGCCGACCATTTGTTGCACAACACCCTTACACCACACTCACACTCAAGTTGTTAGTAAGGTGTGAGTACTGTACCCATGTGTGCATGTGATACGCAAGTGCCTTTATGATGCCACTAGAATGTCCACACAAACTACACTCTGTCTAATTTCTGAGAGTTGATCTACCTAACAGCCTGATTTAACAGTCATGCTGCAGCAAGGAGTGCACACTTCTCAGGTGAACAGCACTAACAGGCTTCCTGTGCAGAACTTGGTGGGGCTGAAAAAAGGAAAGATCTGTACACCTGCATCTCACCTACTTCACCCTTGTGTAGCTCAAGTTTTCACTACGATGCAGAATAAAACTGACTGAGTGGTGTATAACCTTGGCATTTTGTGTGGGCCACCTGTGAGCCCTGTACAAGTTTGACCATTATTGCCCACAGACAGCCCACATCAAAACATAAGGGCATTTGTGGCAAAGGCTTTAAGTGGAGCGTATTCAGCTTTAACCTCCAAACTGTGTGTATTAAGCCCCTTAATGAGAAGTTTATTCAAGTACTTGTTTGAAGAAAAAGAAAAAAATCAGCAGGTTAAAAAAAAGAGATGTGTTAGCATTAGCACGCCACAACTGCTGCTGCTTAAAACCCTGTAATGTCACGCAGCCTCTGGCAGAGAGTAATTACAGAGCAGTGCAAACAACAACATAAAACTGTAAATGTTAATGCTGGTAAAGGTCACGTCCACTGGGACCACACACGCTTGGAGCAGCCACAACACTGCAAACACACAAATTATGGTTTAATCCACACTTCTGTTTCAGCTGCACTCATAACATTTCCTGTGGTAAATGTTTCCTTGTCTGTGTTTTTGCTGCAGCTCTGTCACTTTGCCTTGAGAATATGATAAATGACACATGAAATCCAAGGTGCAACACTTATCACATGACTCCATCCAACACAGGACACAGAGGAAGTGACTGAGGGTGCAGGAACAGGAGGAAGTACTCATCAAAAACTCCAGAAACTTTTCCTGAAAGACGCCGTCAAAGACAAATTAGCCTGCAGAGGAAGGTCGCGGAACGCCTCTTTCCATTACAGCGATAATTTGTTCTTCAAAAGTGCAGGAATGGAATCAGATACATGTGCCCGTCATGCGCAAGCGAGTTGTCACTTAACTAATTTAACCACCAGCTCTGATGTCTTCTAGTCTGTTCTGCTTGTTCAGAATGACAGCCAAGTTGTTGGTCTGATCTTCATCTTTCCAGCTTCCATCTGATCAGCTAAAATTTTAAGTTTAAAAGACTGTCAGACTCCAGCTTGAAGTGGAGACGCTTCTTCCATTTATGTGAAAACAGGAAGAAATTCTACTTTTCACAGAAAAAATTGAGTTTTCATGAACTGTAAACCTCATAGTGGCACAAGACTCACATCACTGAGTTTGATTAATGTATTAACCCTAACCCTTGCTCGCTGATACTCGTTGAGAGGAAAAAACAAACTGGTTTTTCACCTTGGTTCTTGTTGGCTTATTATCACCTACTTCAGCACCACAAACTTCGACAGAGGGGCTTTTGGTAACCTGTGAAATGAAAGTCACACATTTTTGGACATATAAACCATAAAAATTGTCAATATGTCATAACTTGTTAAATTTCTAAGCTAAAAGTCTTTTTGAAACCTTCACGTATTATAAATGAAAGCTATCTGAATGGCGGGTCGGTGTCATTTCACGTCACTGAAAACAGCTGAACTTGCTGGCATGCGTTGGTGCATGAGGAGAGTGCTAAAGGTAAACAGTCCTCTGGACCAGCAAGCAGAGGTCAGAAGTTCAACATGCAGGAGAAGAAGGCTCCAGTCATCGTCTCCAAATCTGGACCAAACTTCTGAGTCTGTTTTATTTTAGTTGTGGCCTCAAGGACATCTTTTGAGCAGGTAACCCCGCCTCCAGCATATAAACTATGTGAAGCAGTTCTTCAGTCTGGCACAAAGTATTCCTGTAAATCAGAGGTCCTGCAGATGAGATTTAGATTATACAGGGAACTTTCTGGATGCTGTCTGTCTTGGCTGAGCATTGTTTATCATTCAGTCTCGATCTTCTTTTATTTCTGGCTGTGGAAGAAACAATTGCTCTGTCACGTCTACTCCAGTTGGTGTTCAGGTTATTGCCTGAGCTTCAGATAGAAAAAACACTTTAAAAGTGGTTTTCCAAGTGATGGTAAAAATGGTAAAAATGTAGGTGTTTACCTAGAAGGTTAGATGTTTGCTGGAGATGCTGCTGACAGAAACACTGGAACTGCAGCCTCCTGAGTAATTTGACCCGAGTCTGGAACTGCACCTTTTCCTCACTCAAGACCAAAGCCAGCTGCCAGGAGTTTTCTGTGAATTATTGTGTGTTCTGTCTGATGGAAGCAATCTGGGTGGAAGGGATATTATGTTATGGCTTTCTTTCTTTTTTTTTTTCCTTCTATCGAGTGTTTCTCATGTCTGACAAAGAAACTGACTGTAATTTCAGTCCACTGGGACTCTTTGGACCTTTTTCCTTTCATTTAACGTTTGCATAACATCACGCATCATGTCGTCTTTCTTGTTTTAAACTAAAATCACAAAACCATCATGGATGAATTACCATTAAGTCCAAGTACAGATTCTGTGGTTAAATGAAAAGTGTAAAGTATGAACAGTTACATTAAGATTTCAGTACTGATGTCAAATGTATTTTTCAAAGTGCAAAAGTAATTTTTTTTTCATTTTTATTGTTTGAAAAAACCTTTTTGTCATTTCGGCTTTCAGACCTCTCTATGTCTGTTTCTGCAGCACAAAACAAACAGTAAAAACCCCCAAAAACTTTTGCTTTCATCAAAACACCTTTTTAAATGCAAAGCTTTGACATGTTTTCAAGGAGGAAGATCTACCTCACAAACAGGTTTGTTGGGTTGTTTCGTCACTCTACAACACCCTCGCCAATCAGCCCTTCACTTTGAACCAATAGCTCACCTTCCTTCTCAACTAATCACGATCATTTTTGTCTCATGAAGGTCATCTCTCTAGACGGTTCGCCGGCCCTCATCCATCCCGTTCTCTATGTGGAGCGATGCTTTAGAACGGTCTGGCCTCCATCAGCGTCTAGAATCTGGGGTTCATTTATCTATGGTCAGAGTTCATCCCAACCATGCAAGGCGTCATTGGCCCAGAGCCTAACCACCACAGATTATGGACTTATTACAAGGATTTTTTTTCTGTCAAACATCTTTGCTCACATTCCTGATATCTCTCCTTATTAAAATAGTTTTTCATTCCTCTGGAATTTACAGACAGCCGTTCCACTGAGGGGTGCAGGCAAGACTGGATTTTTCTTTTGGTAGATTTATTGGTGCTGATCCAAAACTATAAAAGAGGTCATGGTCATGTGACCCATAGGTTTGGACTTACTGTGTATGAGATCATGTTTTCCAACTACAGCAACCCAGAACTTCAAACGTTTCAGAAAGGAGAACATTTGTAAGACAAAATCGCTGATGTTTGGGTGAGATTTCAATCAAAAAGTCCTGTCCCAGTTTGGGTGAAACTTATCCTCAGTTATTAACTAAAAGAATATTTTAATCTAATCCGACCCTCCAGAATTTTGCAGCAGATATTTATGATTGTTGCAGTCTAAAACGTCTGATTTCTCGGCCGCTTCTGTGAAAAGTTGCAACAAAAGTTGCTGTGTTTTCTATGTTGTTTTGATTAAAGCCCCTAAAAAACTAAAATTATGAAATAAAGTTCACATTCTCGTATTCCAACCCTTTTCTTTGTGACATGTGCATTAGGAATATATTGCGCCATACACAGCATTGTTGTGCTTTCATTTAGCATTAATAGAACTGTGAAAACCAAACTGAACTTTTGGTTCTCCCTGCTCATAATAACCCAAATATTTGTGTATTGACTTAAGCATACCATGTCAATTTTTCATAGAAAGCTCAGTACTCTGTCAGCCTCTCTTCCTTTTTGGCTGTGACATTTTGGTAAATATGGTGTCACACCTGATTATTTTCATTGCAACTTAACAGCGGTGAGACTCGGAAATCGAACTCCATTTTACCCAGACGTGGCACGCGCTTGCAAAGCTATGCATGCCGGTCTTGCGTCTCCTTTGCTTTCCCAAGTGGCAAAATTGCGGATTCCGGTTATTTCTTTAAAGAACCATAACTCTCCACAGGAATGGGCTAGAAATATGCTTTTCTCCAACATCTTTCTATGTTTTTCTCTTTGAGGGATAAAAAAAGAGGAAAAAAAGAAGAACATGGCTCCCAGGAAAGAGCCACACCAGAAAGCAACGTCATCGTGAAGCAACGTCATCACCTGGTCAAAGTTGCAGTGAAGCTGCGGTGAAAACGTAAAGTTTCAGGGTGTGCAACAATTTGCGGGGTTTGCTTGAATTTGCATTAATAGCTGCAATTGTAACATTGTGAATTCCTGGAGGAACCGTCTAATTTTACCTTTAGTATGGCTGTCTTAAAAATGAGTTAGCACCTTTGATTCAAAGGGGACAAACTTGACTTTTCAAGCGAACTGGTGAACTGACCTAGATCCACTTTTCAATCGTTGCTCATTGGGTTAACTAACAAACATTACACAGGCAGGCAAAGTGTTGCCCTTGATACTGATGTTTTGGACTCCTTTGACCCCCAAATTTGACTGAGTTCTGACCCTTTACATGTAACAACAATTCTGGTTTTAAAGGACTTGAACATCAAATGTTTGTTCCTCTCTAGTCAGAGTAATATTTGTGTTCAGAACAAATACTTATGGAGAAGTAAATATTCTCAGCAGAAAGCTGATCATTGACTGAAATCAGCAGCACACACTTCAATTCAAACTGCCTCAGTTCTCCGTCGAAGTAAAAACGCGCCGACTGTTTGACAGGTTAGGAAGTGATGGCAAATCACTTTGCGTATAGCTTCAGCAGAACCTTTGATCCAGACTGTTTGCTCTAATGATTTCTTAGCTTGGCTCTTCACCGCCTGCATTGTTTAACAAAAGCTGCTGGCGTGCAGGGTGACGGCTCATTGACAGAGAGGTTTAACAAACAGGAATGGGTCTTCAGATGTCTGATCTGTGCTGGGAACGTTTGAGCGTCGGGAATGTGGTTGTTTTCCTCAGTTATATACTCAAAGTAAAAAGGAAGTGGAGTCTGTTCTTTGTAAATGAAGCGCTTCAGATTCATCTTTAACATTCTGTTAATGCGAATGCAGCTGTAACGTCATTTATGCGACATCACTTTTCTAAAGCTCCTTACAAACAAACGCTGAAAGTACACCATCAGACTGCTCCCAGATGTTCCCACTCTTAAGGTGGAAGAGTGTACAGCATCCACAAATGGTCAAGTACCTCACCCAAGAGAAAGAATGTTTTTCCCAAGACTACATTGGTTAGACCAATGAATTACACTTAAAATTCAAGTTCAGAAAAAAGAAGAAACAAGTCAACGTTTGCTTTACGATAAATGCATTAGAGACAAAGAAAGTTTGTTTTTGTTCTAAAACACTTTTTTTGTGTACCTGTCAGAGGCGTAACCAGTTCCACTGGAGTTTGGAGCGGAACAGACGCAAAGCAAAGTTGGTGAAAACACGTGTCTTAAACTCTTACAGGTATTCTTTATAATGCCCAAAATTACAACCCTTTTCCCAAAATGTTGTAATAAAACATGCAATATTTATTATCTGGGCTGTTCAGCCAGTAGAAGGATTTACTCATTTATTTTTACTTTTCTTATTCCAGTTCTATGAAGTAGAATTTTGTGTAACCCCACAAAAAATGCAAAGGCTTAATAGGTTTCATCATGAAACATTGATTTATTTTAAAATAAAACAACACCTTTTTTCATGTTTTTGCATTTAGTAAAATAGCAGCACACAAAATTTTACAAACATTACAGGTTAAAATTGTATTATTTTTACTAGAGAAATATCAAATGTTGTCATTTATGCAGGTGAAAATACATTAAAGTTGGCTTCTGGACTTAAAATCTTCTTTTTCTGAAGTATTTCATCACTCAGCCAAAGGGCTTCTTCAGTTCATTGCAAGAGAAATAAAAAGTTGGCAGAGTAAGGTTTTTAAACTGACACCGGCTGCTTTTACATGGACACAAGTGATCGGAATAAACGCCTGATCAGAATAAAAATGCATCATTGACAAGTAAGACGCTTTTGTCTTACATATGGCTTAAATGTTGACTGTGTTACGTGGAATAGGTTTTATTTTGAAAAATGTACCGGGTGCACTTTACACTTGCTCGCATTTCAGGTTTATTCAGTCATTGATGGTTTAATGTGTCCCAATTTCACAAAAAAGTGCTCTGGCGTCCGGCAAAAGTTTGAAGCCAACGAAACGGATACGGAGCGCTGGAGACGCAGGACTAGAATGGATGCAGTGTGAGAGCCTCGTGGACTTCTCAAGTTACGAAAAGACTCTGGTGTCCACACCGAAGCCTGACCGTGTGCACTGTGCGCCCGGGGTATGGTGGGCGCTCTGGAGGAGACTTCGAACCACAGTTCGTCCAGCTGCTCTGCTTGAGTGAGTTTCCGGACTCAGGAAAACTGTATTTCCTGGGAGAACTGTGTCTCGGAGTGGTTGTGAGACTGCGTACGAGCTGGTTAGGGCTTTTGAACGTGGAATACCGCTCTGCGCAGTCCTGAGAAACCGGGCAAACAATCATGTGAATTCATGTTTCCAATCGTGTTCAGATAAAATAAAGGCTGATGCCATTCACAGGTATTTATCTGCGGCCAAGATGCGTATTACGGCATTGTCCGGACAGAATTTGAGCATTTAAGCCCATCGAGACAACTGTGTTGTAAAATTGGGCTATATAAATAAAATTGAACTCAATTAAGCACGTCAAAGGCTAAATGTTGTCATTGGTACGTATTAACCCAACACCAAACCTTTCCTCCAGGTCAGTGCGACCAAGAATAACACACTGCCTGCACGTGTTTACGAAAGTATGTGCAAACAGTCACTTAAGAAAAATATTAATAATAAAAGCGTGCTCAGAAAATCATCTCGCCTTATGCCGCAGCTTTGTTTGTTTACAGCGGAACTCACCATTTCTTCTTCTACTGCCATTTCCAGTATTTTAGATAATTCATCTCATGTCAAATGGATTTATTCTGATTGAATGCGTGTTGCATGTAAACGTTTGTTATATTCGGATAACCTTTTTCAGGGCCCATGTACACAGTTCTATTCTAATCGGATCTTTGATCCGATCAAAGACATTTTTAAAGACATGTAAACGCAGCTATCGTTTAGTTTATCTTCAGAAAAAAAACAATTATTTCTGTTTAGTTAAATGTGGCTTCTAATCACTTAGCCTTAACTATTTATTTGGTTATTACACGTCATCTCAAAGAAGTATGTTGAACACGTTTGATTGGTTAGACTGACAACAGTTATGTTTGAGCCTTTAAACGTGATTGGTGCAGACATTTTGATGGTTAAGATGGGGATAGCCAGTGTTGTCAAGATATTAGTGTGAGGAATTAATTGAATTTCTAAGAGTTTTTTTCAAGAGCTTTTCTCAGAGGAATTCATTTAGAAAATTATAGATGGACAAGAAACACAAAAATTAGCTACACATTTGAAACTCTTTGATGCCCCCAAAAAGTATTCGTTTTTTTATGGCCCAGTCCTTTATTTAATTGTTGTTTTGACAAAGATGAACTTGTCCACAAGTGATTGTTCTCTAAAACTATCTTTCACCCATTAGAAAACAATAAAGATCAGTTCACGCATCAGACACGACGGTAGTTCTGTTTTGTTTTTTTATTTTGTCAGGAACCTGTGATATTAAAGATCAGACTTGATGGCAGAAACTTAAACAAACTTTGAACAAAGAGACACAAGAAGTGGCTAAACAGATCAAGTGAACACCAGACATTTAAATACTCTGGAGATGACGAACTGAAATGGAGTCAGCTGTGGGTAATTATCTAATGAAACCAGGAGAGACTGAGTCAGCAGCAGAACTGAACCCAAACCAAATGCTTTAAATATCAGGAAGGAGGAAAGGAAGGAGACATCAGAGAGCACAAGTTTATTCTGTAAAAATGCTGTTAATATTCAGTCTGTTTCTGACCTGTTTAAATTGTTCCAGAAGACCCTGTGGGGGTCATGGTGTATGTTCTGAGAATCAGGTCAGAAAAGATCCCAGCTCTTATCAGTGACATCATCTTTCTCCTTGTGTTGTTTTTGCTTCACTCAATGTTTTAAATTTGTCCCCAACAATCTGGCCCTCTTCCTGTTTGTTAGTCTGCAATCATCATGGACTCTTTCTTCATGGTATGAGTCTGGAGCATGGGTCTGCAGCCTTCAACACCTACAGAGCCTTTTGGGCCGATTCTCACTGACTAGCAGACACAAAGTCTTTAGAAAAATGTAAATGCCACTTTGTTTTTATGTCATTGTTATCATGAAAAAAATAAATTATTCTTTTTATACATATAAATCATGAAGAGAGAATTTTTCAAACTATGAAAAAGTTTATAGCTTTTGACAGCCGCTCGCATGACTCCTTTTCAAAATAAGACACTGTGCCACACCTCAATGCAGCAAATGTAGGAGTAAATAGGGTGATTTCAGCAGTAATGATAATAAAAAACAGTAAATGCTACTGTTTGTGGTGCATGTCATCCAGAAACACTGACAAACATGTGAGTAGAGCCAATTAGATGACCCGTACTGTATTTTTTAAACAATAAAGTGTATCTAAAATCCTTTATTTTGTTCAAAAATAGAAAATCTGCCTTATAATCCAGTGCACTTTAGTTCTGGCTATGATTACTGACCGCCAATCGATTTTGTGTGGTGCAAGCACGGCACACAAAAATAGGACAAAATGTATTAGTTTGAGTTGTACTGTCCTTTTAACGCTTTTGAATACGTTGAATTAAGTTTATTTTGGTTTACTTTACTTTTTTTTTACTTTACTAGTCACTTAATTTTATCCTTTAACTTTATTTTTCTTTAAGAGCCACGATAGATCCCACTAAGGAGAGACCCCACATGTACATCTTCAGCTTTTGTCTTCTCTGCTGAGCCACGTGTGGCTTTGCAGTCGCAGGTTTCAGACCATTGGTTAGGATGACCGTCATCATATTTGGTGGGAAAAATTTCACCTGTTTCTTAAGAAATTGCATATTTTTGGACCAATTACAAGAGTGTTGTCTGAAAGCCCTTTATTGGTTGTTCTTTGAAGGAACTGGACTGGAGCAGATCTCTTGTTGGATCAAAGCATTGTTTCTGGTGCCACTGGCCGAATAATACTGTTTATGGGGTCAAATCATCTCTTTTTTTTTGCATGATTTTAAAAAGTTAGGATGAGCTAATCTCTAAGAAGTCCTATTTATTTATGGGAAGGTGCCCAGGTTTGGGCTGAATAGATGGTGAGCGAATGAACTATTTGGTAAATGACTCCTCCAGTCTGTCAGGAGGCTGTTGGAATAGAGCTTATTCTGATTTTGCTTTGTCACTACTTAGATTCAGAGTCTCTCTGGTTTTCACTTCATCACCAGCAGCAAAGCTATTCTTTTGAATGTTCCAATCAATTTTTGTATTTTTTATTGCTTTTATTGTGGTAGTTTAGCACAACCCCATCACTACAAACTCGTAGCTAAAAGATCACATGTTCCAGAAAACATCTATTATAGGCCAAGAAACCTTCTTTTAACAGAGAGGTGGGGCGGCTCTGAGATAATTCCTGTCTCAGATTTGAAATCGTGTTTTTACATCTTTGGATAAAATCCCATTGACACCCCCCCCACCACCACCAACAATAAGCCACTAACGAGAGCCCCCACCTGTGCATCTTTAGCTTTTAACTCATTAGAGTTTTATGACACTGAAGCTTCACACTTTGTTGGAAAATTTCAGTTTAATGTTAGTGTGAATCTATTTGTGTGCAACCTTTGTTTTCTGCTGTTGCTTTATACTTTGCTTCTGTGTTGATTAATTTAGATGTTTTCAGAGTTTTCTAAACACTCAATGATGGAAGCACAGTAAACTGGAGATGTACAAAACATTAATTCTTCAAATGTTGACTTTTTTTTTTTTAATCATTTTAACTTTATCACTTTTAGTGGGCTGCACGGTGGCGCAGTGGTTAGCGCTCCTGCCTCACAGCAAGAAGGTTCCCGGTTCAAGTCCTGGCTGGGGGACCTTTCTGTGTGGAGTTTGCATGTTCTCCCCGTGCATGCGTGGGTTTTCTCCGGGTACTCCGGCTTCCTCCCACCGTCCAAAAACATGCTTTATAGGTTAATTGGTTATTCTAAATTGTCCGTAGGTGTGCATGTGAGTGTGTGATTGTGGCCCTTGCGAAAACAGTTTGTTGAAAACAAAGAGTTGATATAAAAGGAAGAAAATCCAACCTTTTTGATGAAATATGACATAAAATGTTGTGTTGCTGACGGTACAGCAGAAATGACGGATGAAGAGGAGCAGCACTGCAGCCGACTATGAAAAATTCATAGACACGTGCTTTTGTATTCACACACCAGGCCTGCCAGCTTTCAGTGAGTTATAATAGTCATGACACGAAAAGGTTGCAATCATGACTCTCACATAAATTCCCATCCTCTAAAAAAACCACACATTCACTCACAAAAAGTGACTCAGCAGTTTTTCTGCTTCTCTCGTTTTCCTCCATTTCTGTTTGTTCAAATGCAGTATTGTTGCATGCAGCTCACTTGATTCACTGAAACGCCATCAAACAAAACTACTGTTAACCTTTATAACAACAACTACATGTTTTAACTATTAAACTTACTGTAGGCTTTTGTTTTTCCTGTTTATGGCATGGTGTTCTTGGCACCACCAAATCAAATGTAATTCTTTAGGAAACATTGTTTTACATCGTTGTGTACACACTCTTTGAACTACCAAAACTCTTTGTCTGTTCATGCAGTTAACACAATTACAACGAATTCTGACACGAAAAAAAAGCTCAAGATTAGAATGAACTCCTCTTTTAATCAATTTACAGATTACACATTGGAGTTATTACTTGAGGCTTCATGAATCTTGTGTATGCGTAGCAATGCTTGCCAAACCCCTGCTGGGTAGCATGCTCTGGAGCAGTAATGGGTAATGTACCTCAGAGGTGCGACCCTTTACAGATGCAGTTTTACTCTTTACAGCACAATCCAAATAATGCAAATTATATTTTTCTAAATACTCCTTGCAAATGAAAGCATGATTTCAAGTCACTATCATTAGAGTAAATGTTATTCATCAAACCTACTAAAGAGAAGTTATTTTTTTCAAAAATAAAAAACCTGTTCCACATTACATTTGATTCTAAAGCACTGAAAATGGTCATTTGTTGTGTTTGCTGCATTAGGAGGTCCCATTTACTCAAATTTAAAGCTATTCTAATCAAAAACATCTTCATAGGTCAAGTTCCGAACCCTTATTTTGTAGCAGCATCACCAATTCTTGCATCCATTGAACTTGTGAGTTTTTGGAGAGTTTCTGCTTGAATTTCTTGACAGGATGTCAGAATAGCCTCCAGAGCTTGTTGTCATAGAATTCCAGCTAGACACAAACCACAATTATCAGTTTCTTTTCCATGATCAATTTTCAAACAGTTGGCAATTCTGTGAGTTGAAAGGATGCCAACAATACGTCACAACCAAATCAGAGTTCCTGACTGGTCAAACTTAGACTGGTTTACCTTTCGCTAGGTGTTCAGTGACCACACGTTTTGTGCGTAGAGCTCAAAGACGGACTTCAAAACTTGCGAAGCAATGCACACAGAAGCCCCAAACGTTTATATACGTGAGTTTGCATAAGCTTTTCATTGGAAATGGTCACCTGAGCACATGTTTCTGAGGCTGCTGTGAACATAGCATAAGATCCTTTATTTCATTCTGCACTGCAATGCTGGGTCTCAACTTTCACAAATTCTGAAGGAAACATGGATTCACCGCACATTGCAATGAGGATGGCCCTTTTTTGGAGTATTGTGTCACTCATATCCATCAAGTGGATGAATTAAAATATTTTGATGTTCTGTTGTTCACTTTGCTTGTGGCATTTTGAATGAAGCTCCGCCCACCCTCGCAACCTGACTCTTATGAGCCCGCCAACAATCGCTGGAAAATCTGCTCGAATTGTACAGCAAAAGTGAAAAGAATACAAGTGAGTGACCAATGAGACACAAAGCCCGGCCATGAAACACAGAATTCTGCACTGGACCAACTTGGTTTGGTACCCATCCCTACTTTTATTTCTGTGTTAAACTTTGGTTTCTTTCAAACTACAAACCTTCCAGTTAAGTATTTTGTTTTCTTTGTTTTGTTTTTAGACTTCTGAAGGGATATAATGTCAGTGTAATCAACTCTGCTGTAATCGCATACAAACTTAATTTGGCTGGACTTTAGGCTTTGCTTTGGCTTTTTTTTTTTTAGGTGTTGACAGTGATTGAAATGTTTCAAAGAAGCATACTGTTTCTGTAATAATTTCATTTGCAGGCTTTACCCTGAGCTGTGATAAGTTACACCCGTCTGCAGATATAATGGCTCACTTATTGAACTGCTGCACTTAAACAAACCCCAGGACTGGTTCCTTAATGAGGCATCAAATGACATCAAGTCCCGTTAATCGGAAATGCGGGGCTCTTCATCCCACATTTTTTAGTCCAACTCCTCAAGATGGCGTGGTCCTGGAGCATTTTCTGGAAATGAATATATATCACTCACTTCTTTTTCCAACTGTATTATCTTGGGTCATTAAATCTTTCCAAGGTAGCCTAGTAGCTGCACTTCAGCAGATCATTGAGCTTAAGAGCCTCATTTCCTTTGTGTGAACTATGCTTTTAGTATTTAGGTCAGAGCCTCCTGCATCTCACTGCAGAAACACGCCTCCTTTGACTCTGCCGGGCTTTTTCTTCCCATATAACCCAGCAAATGCATTCAGAGGCCTGTGTGCACAAATATCGGGGTGCAAAGAGCACATAAACTGTTTGCATAAATATACACAGCTAAGTGCGCACGGAGCACATTCTGCTCTCCGTCGTGCAGACAAAAAAATGCTGTTTTCCCTCTCGCTATACGCCATCTCATCCCCTCTCCTTCTGTCTCACTCCGTCCTCCTCCTCGCTTCCCTTTCTTCCTCTCTTGCCTGTCAGCCGAGCAGCAACGTGAAGCAGCAATTGACGCCCACGTTCCTTTCTTTTTTTTTTTTTTTTTTTTTTTATTGCTTCGTGGAGCAGAGGGAGAGAGCGGCACCGATAACAGTGAGAAATATGGGATGTGAGGAAAGAAGAGCATAAATATGGCCTGCAGGCCATAATTACAAAGATGAGGTTTGACAGCCAACACCATCCACACTGCATCCATCAAAGATAGATAGATAGATAGATAGATAGATAGAGATCCTTAATTTTGAGCTGTAAAGGGACAACATACATTTAAATAGGATAGTCCTCACCTCTAATGCATTTGCACGGCTGGAGCTGAGTTGCAATAGACAAGCGAGCCGCGTAAAACTGCTGTCAGTGAAGGGAAATTGATTTTGAATTTTTTTTTATCTTCTGGTGTCCCCCATATTTTAGACAAAATGGACAGACCCCACATTATCACTCAATCTTTTTTTTTATAATCAGATGAAACATTTGCTGAGTCTCTGTGTATTCATAAAGCTGGAAGAATTTAAATCTACATTTTCATGAAAACATGATGGAGGGTTATGGATTTATCCGCTTTGGAGCTTAATATCTATAAACTCTTGTAGCTAATAAAGGGCTTGACTTCTCACCTACTCGGAAAGAGACCTCTTATTTTTCATTATGATCAGACTTCTACTCCTCCTACCCCCACCATCTATGAATGAGCGAATGAGCCAATACCTAAAGAAAAAAACCTAGAAAAGATGTTTCTTTCCTGTCAAAAGTCTTCATCTGAAATATACTTGAAGACATTTTCAGCTCACAATGACCCGTTTTCCCAGCATGGCCCGGTTCTGTGTAAAGGAGTCCACAGTGATGCAAAAACCCTTGTTGCAGCCTTACTTTACGGTCAAACAAGAATCTAAGAAAAGATTAAAAAAAAAAAAAAGAATGCATCTTGTTAGAAACCTTTAGCTCAAATTAAAAAGTACATTTCTATCACAGCTATTAGATGATTGTATTTTGGGGTGAGCTGAAAAACACTTGGGAATTGTCCAAACATGGATCCATGTCTGTCACGAGGTTGTCTGGGCCTGTCCTGACTGTTCAGAGTTATGTTGGGGTAAACCAAAGACCATCACAGGGCCTTCTACTCTTTCACCTCCTTCTCCAGGCTGGTAGAAAAACATCAAAGTAACACAAATCTGGTCAGGTCACCGGTCAGTCCCCATTCACTCCAATGGAAATTTCAAAACAGAAATAAGCACACTATCATTTCAAAACTTTATTAAAGACTCACTTCAATGTTCTTGTGGCATTTTTCTGATGGAGGCCAATTTTAAAGGAAATTATGCTCAATATTGCATTTCTGAGCATGTTTTTGTTCAAATTGTTGTGATCCAGGAGTAAATGAAAAAATGCTTTTTGAAAAAGACTCTGCAGAAACAATGTCCTAAAAAATGAGACGGATTTGTGATTATGATTAAAAGAACACTGGTAATGCTTTGAAAACTGATCAGAAGATGATCTGAGCGGGACTTAAAAACATTTTAAATTCAAGGTAACGTCAAAACTGCTGTTAAATCTGTGTGTTGTTGGTTTTAATGGGTGACAAAAGTCCTCCCTCAGGAACAGCCTTAATCAGGTGAACGGTCGGGTGTGTTTGTTCCTCCATTAAAGATTCAGGTCCAACAACTACATACCAGCTGGAGAACGTGACAGGCAGGGAGCTAAAATCATCTTCAAAATCTTTGCAAATCACCTAATAGTACGCATAACAACAAGTTTTTCTTAATTCTTTAATTTTTTTAATCATTTGTAAAGCATGAATGGACGTTCTAAGAAGTCTATATAGTTTTCAACTAACATTGTAATATACCTGATTTAAATATGCACTTGAACAATCATCACACAATATGAATTTTATCTGTGAAATGTTGTATTTTTAGGCAGAAGTGAAACACAAACATCCTATGAAGAACACTGGTTATTATCAAAAAATCTTAGGGACTGAACTTCCTTTGAAATAAATCTTTATTTTGGAGTTCACAGGACGATGAAGCAAATCTGCATCAAAAGTTGATTTCTTTTTGTTCATCAAATTTCCCAGAAAAACTGGCAGAGAGAAAACCAACAAAAACTTGCATGTCTTCATGTTGGCTGTCTGTGCTGCATAGGGAAATCTGTTGGCTTCCACTTTAGCTTGTCTGATATTCGGTGGAAGTTAATTGACGTAAAAAAAAAAGATGAAAAGTTTTCCACCTACCATTGAGCAGACTCAGAAAACAGGTCAATGGTTTCTCTGTGATGGTTAAATCTGCCAGAGCCCCCAGATGAAGGAAAAACCACAACAAAAAAGCGTGACATTGTTTAACAAAATCTGGGATAAAAGCCTCAGTTTCAGCTTGTCAAGTAAAAGTCACTGACAGAAGGGCAGGTTTCGGTAGCGTACTGACACCAGCCGATAATGAGAGGCAGGGAAAGAAGTGATGGTCTGAGTCTGACCCCCCCATTGGGACATTGAAACAAGGGACAGAATCACCCTCAGAATATGGCCGTAAAAGGTTGAAAGGCTTTCAGCGTGTGAACTAAAACACTCTGTTCACAGATGGGGGACGCAAAGAGCCAGCTGCATGTGGGTCTACAAACATTCTACAAAAATACAAACGCTATATGCTGCTGACCTCTTTTCTTACTTTTTATACATATTTTATATCTGGTAGTCAGTTATCCAGTGGGTTGTAGATTTTTCTTTTTTTTTTTTTAACGTTCAATGACAAAGTTATACAGGAGCCGGAGTTTGAGGAATGCTTATAATAGATCAAACCCATCAACCTTCACCTTATCCCTCACCTGTATCCACCCGTAAGGACAGTTGGGACTGACTAACAAATCAACCCTCTGTTACTTTCAGCCATGAGGTGTAAACACACCTTTAAGATAATCAAACTAGATGAGTAAATGTGCTTTATTTCCAGGATGACTGGGAATGTCATCTATTCAGATTCAGAATTTGAAGCGGACCTGCTGCGTTTCCATGTCGAGAGGATCCAGTTCATTTTCTTGCTGGTCTGGGCATTGTTGTGGAGACTTCTGCCCTCCCCCTCCTTCATATGAGAAGATAATGGATAAATGAAAAAAACTGAAATCTAAGGTCCAGGAAAGTGATGTGCCATTCATTCGTGCCTCATCCGCTGCTGGCGTTCAGACATCAGACTCCAGCACCTCATGCATTATGACAGATGTAACTGCCTGAGTGAGTCTTCTTTAAGAGCTCAAGGCCAAACTTATGCCTTTTCTCCAGAACAGTCAACTCTTTTCCATCTTTTAAAGCTGGATTGGTTTGTCTGGGCATTTGCTCTGATTGGTTATAATGACCTCAATAAGTCTTTCTTTACTAATGTGATAATGGACGCGTGTTTCTCTGTCGAATGACTCACTCTAATCAAGCCAAGAGAGAGGACCCCTCATTTGGACTGCAGGTGATTTTTATCCAGGAGTTTTTTCTTTCCAGCTCCAACAGCAGATAATGGTCCCTGTATGAGGCACTAATGAACAGAGACTATGTTAAAGTGTATGCTGCAGGGCCTTAATATGCTTCTGTCAGACGTACCGAGAGAAATCATTAGTTCTGTGTCTGAATGTGTCTGTGTCATTTACTCCAGAAGAAGAATGAGCATTGCTGTTTTTCTCTTTGAAAGTGTCATGTCTGTGCAGCCGCTGCTCTGCCTGCAGAATTCATTAACGCTCAATAATTGGATAAGAAGATCTAATTCAGCCATAAATCATCTGCTCCCAGACAATGTCCATCACTTTCTTATTCGACTTTGTCTTGTTCTATGCTGCCACAGCTTCCATCCATCCTTTTGCAAAAGTCAAAGTTTTGACTTTGTGAGTCTACGAGATTCACAGAAATGTGACCAGAGGGAGACTGTGGCCTCCTAAATGTCAAACTGCTGAGAAGTGAGCAGACACAGGAGAAAAAAACTGATTTTAGGTACATTCACATCACAATCAAAATGTCTATTCATCCACTTATTTATCTATCTGTAGATTTTTTGTATCATTTTTTTTAACTGTCAGGTTTGGAATCTATTTACTTTTTCTGCATAAAACGTGATTCAGTTGGCACAAATAATTTTGGATTTCTCCAATTGTGAATTCAGCAGCAGAGGAGATAAATGGCGTCCACTAAGATGAAAACACCTCAGACGTCCTACAACACTCGTCAGTCCAAAGCAGTGCAAGCTATGGAGCCCAGAGCCGGGCCTGCATGGTAGCAATTGGGTACGTCCTAATCTATTTTTTTTTAATTTAATCCCAATCTGATATATTTGAAACACATAAAAAGGAATGAACAAATTCAAAATAAATAGGTCCAGGTTTTTCCTGTTTTCATTTGACTGACAGTCTTTTATTATTTACTGTAACACTTGTGCAGTGTTCATACAAGTGTGAAACTCGATGGAGTTTCAATGTTAAGTCAATGTACAGAATCTGAGGTCCTGTGGCGTAATCCGAGCGTCGAGCGCAGTGCGTCAGTCCAGCAGCAACACATTTTGAGCAGCCCAACACGATTTGGGCGTCAGATGCAGCACTTCAAGAGTTAAAAAATCTGAACTTTGGAAACAGGGACTCAGGTTTGGGCACGTGACATTTTTTTAGATACTTGATTAGCGGGTAGAATACAAATCCAATATGGCTGATCGATGCAAAGGCTCCGTTCTCAACTTCCTTTTTTTTTCTTAACCTGCTGGTGTTGCGGGGTTACCAGAGACTGTCTGACTACTGTTAGGCAAAGGCGGGATACACCTTGAACACAATGCCAGTGCGGCGCAGGGCCCATGGGGCTGGAACAATCACGCTCGCAACGCTGGCTGGCGGGCAGACAGAAAGTGAGATGGGGAGGCAACCTGCTCAGGTCTCTTAAACCTGATGATTATTTTATTTGTGCTCCTCTCTAACTAAAGTGGGACAGAAAGTCATCAACTTGGGTCAGAGGCACTGAAGTAGCGATGGAAAGCGCTCCTCATTCAGACCCACATCCTGTAGCTGGAGTGAGGCGTACCATACCGGGAGAGTCTGAATGATGCCATGAACCCAGACATGGAGAGATTATTACCGATGTTATTGTAGAGCTTTAAAAATAAATAAATCCGATCTCTAAACATCGTCCATGTCTTCCACGCATTGTAGTGAGGTCATGTACCATGTTGCTAAAACATTTGGTGGTAGCTGCTCCCACAGGCGTCTGGGGTGTCAAGGTGTCAAGCAGCAAATTTGCATGTCAAAAAGAGAGGCTTGCGACGCAAATTTGATGCACACATCGTATCTGTGTGAATGCAACATTAAACTTCTGTAAAGTAGTTTGAACAATAAAACAAAAATAGTGCAGCAATCAACAAAAAAGAAAACTATTAAAAAAAAACCTTTTCCCAGATGAAGCCTGCACTTTACAGACGGTTCCTTGGCAGGTGTTTGTGGACTGAAGGTAGTCCGTTTATTTTTAATTTCCTTTAAAAAGAATTTTTAGACATAAATATTTTTAAATGCCTTTGTGGGTTGTTGTTTTAGTTTGAAACTGAGAGTCAGTGTTTCTTTTGGTCTGTCTAAATTATTTTGATTGAGTCTGAAACCATGTGATCGGCTTTGATTTCCGATTGCGTGATTGAATCAGGACATCTCGAGAAGTAGCTTCAGAAGATGTTGCTGGGAGTTCTGCTGAAGATCTGCAGTTGTGAACGGATCAAACACAAGCCGATGTTTCAGCTGGGTGAGCCTAGCTTTGCCCCAAAAGCTCTCCTCTAATAAGAAACTGCCTGAGAGTGTAAATATTTGTTTCTTCAATAAAACACAAAGAAACTCTCAGAGAAAGCCTGTATGATGTGAAATCGTGAAAAGCTCAATTCAATCTTTACCCTCAGGTTTAAATAAGTTTATTTCACATCCAGCTGAAGATGCTCCGTGGGGTTTTTCTTCTTTATTATCTCTTTAATCAAGTGAAAAAAAACATTTCTATCCCTTAAGAGACACAAGGTGGCGAGAATTGGTCGCAGCATGGAAACTTTCTAACACTTTCTCAGTAACACTCAGCTCTCCACAGTAAACAACGATAAGAGGAAGCAGCACTTTAAGGAGAAGCTCCCAGCGGACTCACAGCCTGATTTACCATGGCCAGCCCTCCTTTGAAAAGAGCTTCTTAATCTCAGAGGAACCCACCGGCTATATAAGCAAATAAATGCCATTTCTCTTTTCTTTCTTTACTCCTCACAGCTCCAAATCACAAAGTGAGATGTACATCTTCGCATCTCCTCAAATCCCCTGTTGCCGCTCATTTTTTTATGTTTCATAATATGTATTTTTGTGGTGTCAAGTTTATCCAATGAATTATTCATTTTTATATTGTAGTTCTAACTTCAGTGTTAAAAGAACACTGTTTTAGAAAGCAGATGTTCTCACAGCCTGTAGAAAAATCCCTTAATATCCATTTAAGCTCAAATATCTTAGTGCGTAGTTTTGATTGAAGCTTCATTTAAGGTCTCATTGTGATGCAGGCAGTAGAGTAGAAGGACCTCAGCTCCTTGAACATACAGTTATCTCATAAAAAGATTAAGATTTTTGGTTTAGAAGCAAAAAAAACCAATTTGATCTAATATTGAATTCAAATCTATATTTCTGTTGATACAAGCCATTTGAGATGTAATTACTGTGCTTCTTAGAATAAACTTCAATTTCACAGATTTGCGAAAAAGCTAAAATTTTTGTTACAAAAATCGTAATTTATATTTTTAGAGTAGCAGTGGATACAGTTTATCGTTCCGGTGGAAGTTGGACTACTGTTGGTCAAAGTAGGAGAGGAGGAAGGTGCGTTCGTAGGAATAGAGAGAAGAGGAAAGTCATGAGTGTTGGACTGAGAGTAGAGACTTTGAATGTTGGAACTACGACAAGAAAAGGTAGAGAGCTTTGCCAGCACAGAGGCGCTGATGCATGCTTTTATTTGTAGTTGTTCAGATGATTGTAATGCCCTGCTCTCTGGGCTACCCATTAAGTCTCTCTCAAACTTAAATAGATTACAGAACTCAGCAGTGCAAGTTCTGACGAGGACCAGGGGGCGGGAGCATATAACACCAGCTTTAAAAGCGCTGCATTGGCTCCTTGTGTGTTTCAAGATTGATTTTAAAGTTCTTTTAATGGTTTACAAATGTTTTTATGGTTTTGGGCTTTCTTATTTAGGTGACTTGCTTTTAAGATATGAACTCTTGGGGACCCTGAGGTCTTCGGGCACTGTCCTCTTGTTCCTATCGTGAAGACCTAAACACACGTTGAAGCTTCCTTCCAACATTACGGCCCTTGCCTCCAGAACAGTTTGCCGGACAGCCTCAGGGCAGAGACCTTAGGGGTTTTTAAGAAGAGGCTCAAAACCCACCTTTCTATTCTGGTTTTTACATGAGTTTTGTAAATTGTTTCATTAAATCTTTTCTTTTTACTTTTTTAAAATCTTTTTTTTTTTTTTTTAAATCTTATTTTTCCCCAGTGGGCCCACCACCTGCAGGAGAGCTCAGAAGGGGCCGGTGCGATGTGGTTTGGGTGGCAGTCGAGGGCGAGTGCCTCGGCGGCCTAAACCCCGGTCATGGAACTTGGCTTTTGGGACATGGAACGTCACCTCTTTGGGAGGGAAGGAGCCTGAGCTTGTGCGAGAGGTTGAGAGGTACCGGCTAGATATAGTTGGGCTCACCTCTACGCACAGTCTGGGCTCTGAAACTCAGTCTCTCGAGAGGGGTTGGACTCTCTACCATTCTGGAGTTGCACATGGTGAGAGGCGGCGGGCTGGGGTGGGCTTACTTGTGAGCCCCCAGCTTAGCCGCCAAGTGTTGGAGTTCACCCCGGTGGATGAGAGAGTTGCGTCCCTCCGCCTTCGGGTGGGGGACAGGTCTCTGACTGTGGTTTCGGCTTATGGGCCGAACAGCAGTTCAGAGTACCCAGCTTTCTTGGTGTCTCTCGGAGGGGTACTGGAAAGTGCCCCAACGGGGGACTCCATTGTCCTCCTGGGTGACTTCAATGCCCACGTGGGCAACGACAGTAGCACCTGGAGGGGGGTGATTGGTAGGAACCTGATCTGAACCCGAGCGGTGTTTTGTTGTTGGACTTCTGTGCTCATCATAGTTTGTCCATAACAAACACCATGTTTGAGCACAAGGGTGTCCATCAATACACGTGGCATCAGGACACCCTCGGCAGGAGATCAATGATCGACTTTGTAGTCGTTTCAGGAGACCTTCGGCCGTGTGTCTTGGACACTCGGGTAAAGAGAGGGGCAGAGCTGTCCACTGATCACTACCTGGTGGTGAGTTGGATTCGATGGCGGGGAAGGAGGCCGGAAAGACTCGGCAGACCCAAACGTAGTGTGAGGGTCTGCTGGGAACTTCTGGCTGAGCCCTCCGTCAGGGAAGTCTTTAACTCCCACATCCGGGAGAACTTCAAACAGGTACCAAGGGAGGCTGGTAACATTGAGTCTGAATGGACCATGTTCTCCACCTCCATTGTCTCTGCTGCTGTTCGGAGCTGTGGTCGCAAGGTCTCTGGTGCCTGTCATGGCGGCAACCCCCGAACCCGTTGGTGGACACCGGAAGTAAGCGATGCCGTCAAGCTGAAGAAGGAGTCCTATCAGGTCTGGCTGACTTGTGGGACTCCAGAGGCAGCTGACAGGTATCGGCAGTCTAAGCGAGCTGCAGCTCAGGCTGTAGTAGAGGCAAAAACTCGGTCCTGGGAGGAGTTCGGTGAGGCCATGGAGAAGGACTATCGGTTGGCCTCGAAGAGGTTCTGGCAAACCATCCGGCGCCTCAGAAAGGGGAAGCAGCTTTCTGCAGGCACCATTTTCAGTGCAGGTGGGGAGCTGCTGACTTCAACTGGGGACATTGTCGGGCGGTGGAAGGAATACTTTGAGGATCTCCTCAATCCTGCTGACACGCCTTCTCTTGAGGAAGCAGAGGCTGAGAGCCCTGGGGTGGGGCTGTCCATTACCCAAGCTGAAGTCACAGAGGTAGTTAACAAGCTCCTCTGTGGCAAGGCACCGGGAGTGGATGAGGTCCGCGCTGAGTACCTCAAGTCTCTGGATGCTGTGGGAGTGTCTTGGTTAACGCGTCTCTGCAGCATCGCGTGGCAGTAAGAAACTGTACCACTGGACTGGCAGACAGGGGTGGTGGTTCCCCTTTTCAAGAAGGGGGACCGGAGGGTGTGTTCCAACTACCGGGGAATCACACTCCTCAGCCTCCCTGGGAAAGTCTATGCCAGGGTACTGGAGAGGAGAGTCCGGCCGATAGTCGAACCTCAGATCCAAGAACAACAATGCGGTTTCCGCCCTGGTCGTGGAACTGTGGATCAGCTCTACACCCTGTCCAGGGTGCTGGAGGGTTCGTGGGAGTTCGCTCATCCTGTCCACATGTGTTTTGTGGATTTGGAGAAGGCGTTCGACCGTGTGCCCCGTGGTGTCCTGTGGAGGGTACTTTGGGAGTATGGGGTCCGGGGAGCCTTACTCAGGGCTGTCCGGTCTCTGTATGACCAGAGCAGGAGCATGGTCCGCATAGCTGGCAGTAAGTCAGACCTGTTCCCAGTGCATGTTGGACTCCGGCAGGGCTGCCCTTTGTCACCGGTTCTTTTCATAGTTTTTATGGACAGAATTTCTAGGTGCAGCCAATGTCCGGAGGGGGTCTGGTTCGGGAACCACAGGATTTCCTCTCTGCTCTTTGCAGATGATGTTGTCCTGTTGGCTTCATCGAGCCAGGACCTCCAGTATGCATTGGAACGGTTTGCAGCCAAGTGTGAAGCGGCTGGGATGAGGGTCAGCACCGCTAAGTCTGAGGCCATGGTTCTCGACCGGAGAAAGGTAGTTTGCCCTCTCTGGGTGGGTGGAGTGCTCCTTCCCCAAGTGGAGGAGTTTAAGTATCTTGGGGTCTTGTTCACGAGTGAGGGAAGATCGGAGCGTGAGATCGACAGGCGGATTGGTGCTGCGTCCACCGTTATGCGGTCGCTGTACCGGTCCGTCGTGGTGAAGAGAGAGCTAAGCCAGAAAGCAAGGCTCTCAATTTACCGGTCGATCTACGCCCCAATACTCACCTATGGTCATGAGCTCTGGGTCATGACCGAAAGAACGAGGTCCCGGATCCAGGCGGCTGAAATGAGCTTCCTCCGTAGGGTGGCTGGGCGCTCACTTAGAGATAGGGTGAGAAGCTCGGTTACCCGGGAGGAACTCGGAGTAGAGCCGCTTCTCCTCCAAATCGAGAGGAGCCAGTTGAGGTGGCTCGGGCATTTAGTTCGGATGCCCCCTGGACGCCTCCCTAGGGAGGTGTTCCAGGCATGTCCCACTGGGAGGAGGCCCCGGGGAAGACCCAGGACACGCTGGAGAGACTACGTCTCTCGGCTGGCCTGGGAACGACTCGGGGTCCCCCCAGAGGAGCTGGAGGAAGTGGCTGGGGAGCGGGAAGTCTGGGCATCTTTACTTAGACTGCTGCCCCCGCGACCCGGTCCCGGATAAGCGGAAGAAAATGGATGGATGGATAAAATCTTATTTTGTTTCATTTTTAACTTTTATTTAAATCATTTTACAGTTAAATTATAAACACAATTATTATTTCAAAATACCACCCATTTTATAAAATATTATTATATTTACATTATTTAAATGTATGTTTTGATCCTTTTTTTTATCTCCAGTGGTTCCTCACGGGGATCCTCTGTTCTGGGCACTACCTGCTCTGCCAGCATGGAGCCTGTTGCTGCAGTGCCCATTCTCATTGGGGCAGCTGGGGTTTCGTTCTGTGGTCTAATAGAGTGGGCTCTGCACTGCCCTGTACTGGGCGGAGCTGCGGTGATGACCTCTGAGGTCAGGCTGAGCCTTAAATAAATGGGTCCCAATGATACAGTTTTGGCACAGCAGTACAGAGCCAGTCTGGTTCCTTAGAGTCGCAATTCTGGCGTCTTGGTTCAGTTATGTTCCAAGAGTTATTTTGGGGTGAACTGGGTAGTTGGATGGAAGGAGGGGTGCAACATTTTCTTTGTGTGCATTTGTTTTTAAACACTTTACCTTTTTAATTTGTATTTTACTTGCTTTTATGAAAAGCATTTTGTGTTTCAGTTGAATGAAAGGCGCTAAACATATTTATACAATTTGAGTTTGAGTCAGTGGACATTAAGCAGAAGAGGAAGGTACACAGACTGTGTGTCCACCAGATGGAAACATAGCAAGGAGCAGGGTTCAAGCTGTTTAATCATGGAGGAGATAGGAAGAGTTTGGATTTTTTTACATAATAAAAACAGGACTAATTTGCTGTGGCACAGCTATGAATGATTTATTTTGTTTTTAAAATATGCTATTACACTTTGATGAGTTTCACACTTTTGAAGGAGTATTTAAATGGCCTCAAATGCATTATTTTTAGGTTAGACCGTAAATGTTATCAATTGTTTTTAAAAACGTTATTTCCTTAAATTGTCCTTTTGATTTTTTCTTTTTTTTTTAGTTCGTATATTTATTTTCAGGAATATTTTTTTTTTTTTGCCAAATGAGTTTGAAAAAACACAGTTTCTGTGCCAATAAAGCTCAGTATGTGTTGGTTCTTCATCGAGTCTCTTCTGTAGTTCTTTAAACCTGATCTGTGTGTTAGCGAGTATCACAAATACCTGCTGTGGTACAAAACAAAATCACAGTAACAAACATAAGTTTGTATTTGAACTGTTTAAGCTTTTGATGAAGATATTTCTGTCATCATCTTAATGGGTTTAAACCTGGCTGTGATGGAGAAAGCATGTGAGCTCGACCAGGTCAGAAGAGGTCACCTACAGTACAGAGACTAGGTGTTTTTTACAGGAGCTGCTGCCCCACTGTCTTCTAGCTGATCAATCAGAAGATGTTTTATTTGCTTCTTTACACTGACAGACGGTTTGTCAGCATTTCTGGCATGAACCCATTTTTATGGTAAAAACAAGGAAGAGCTTTCATGACTGATGTTGACTGAAGAGACCCTCAAAACCTCTGGGATTTAGGTTTCTTCAGATTCCGTCTGCAGTTTTTTTTCCTCCTGAAATGCTCACCTCTTCCATCTCTTGGTCCCCACAGCTTCTCTAAACTGCTGCTTTGCACCATAGAAGAGTTCACGACGTCTTCCAATCTGAAAATCAAAGAAACAAACTCAGGACCTGACAGTATTCACCTCAAATTCTACATCAACTTCAACTTTATTTCTCTTAAGGATTGTGCGTTATCATTATCATTCCCCTTTTTTATTGAATTGGTATCTTTACTCTGATGCTCTTATATTGTCCCGTACAGTTGATGGCCTCTAAACTTGGATCTATGGTCCTCAAAGGCAGCGTCCCGTATCTATTGAGACGTGACTGGTCAAAAGAGGACAAAGGTCGTGAACTTGCAAACATAAATCCTCGAAAACTAAACCACAGGACACCCAGATAATCTCAAAAGTTTGTTTGCTCCTCTGAAAAAACTGATGTAATATTTAGACCTTCTGACATTTTTACAAAGGATTTTGTTTGTGCTTGAGTTGCTTTTTAAACAAAAACCACAGAGAGAGAATAAAAAAAAAATTCTATTGATATTTTGTTTCCTATCTTTAAAATGTTCTTAAAAATCAGACATATTCCAAATAAAAAATGAACAAGTAATTTTTGCAGGACGGTTCTTTTAGGAACTTGACACCAGTCACAGAATTTTCAGGACTTTTATGAATTATGCATGTATTTATTACAAAGTGGTTCACTTGTGGTGTTTTGCTTTTTTGCAGTTTTTAGAAAAATGTTTAAAACCTACTTTGTCCTTGCAGCTCCGTTGCCTCCAAAAAGGGCGGCTGCATTATAAATTTCAACAGAATTGATCAGGAGAGGAGCTGTAGCCCCTCAGGAGAACAGTGCCGCACTGATGAGATCTTCCTCAGGGGAAATCTCCCCCAAACTTTGAAAAGCAGCAGCAGAAGCTCTGATCTGTCATTTCAGTGGTTCTGTTTACAGCCTGGGGTTCCTGCAGTCAAGAAATATTCATTGAAGTCTGCAGATTAAAACAAATACCGAATCTGCAGAAGTGATTTAGGTTCAGAAGATCCGGTTTGGACAAATGTGTCACCGGCCTTTTCCGCCTCAGTTCCTTCTTTTGTGGATCTCGGGGACTGTGGGACAATGGAGTCTGTGTGGAATCCATGTTTGAAGGGTCACCAGGTCATCGTCTGTCTTTAAACAGCGAACAGAATTTGTCATCTTTTTTTTTTGGTTTTTTTTCTTCTGAATAACCAAACTTGCATTTTAGACTGGGTTTTTTTTTTTTTTTTTTTTTTGACAAGCAAACCAGTCAACTGAACTGGAAATCTGGCTGGTAACCACAGCATGAGCTGGAGAATCAGGACATAAACCATCAAACCGTGATGAGAAGCATCGGCACCTGTTGTGGTTAACAGCTTTTCTCCTTTAAAAAAAGGAGGATCAAGTTTTGTTTATTTCAAGTTTACTTTACAGTTTTTATCGTGCCATAGTGTTTCTGATCATAAAACGTTTAGGAAATATGCGGAACATTTGTCAGCTCCCCTTTCTCTTCTTAATTGCGGCATCATTTGTGTTTCAACTGGTAAACAACTGGCTGTTCAAGAGTTTTCTCATAAATGAACCAGACCAGAACCAAAACAATACAAACAAGAATCTCAAACTTTTTTCTAATATCTTACCAAGTCTTTTATGGATTTTATTAATCTTTTTGTTCTTTAAATTATTTAAGAAAAGGTCTTTGTGAGAATTCCTCACCATATCAATCAGCACAAAGGTGTTAGATTTCAGTCATCGGTATAATGCTGCTTTTTGTAGAAAACAAGCTAATGACCAAGTTAATGTATTGATCTTTGAAAATGTCCAAGAGAAACTTTAGGCTTACAAATGAAAGACTAGTTCAGTTAAATTTTTGACACAGCTCAGCTTTTCCTAGAAGGAGGTGAAAACAGTTTCTTGTGGCTTGATAAACGTGATGAACTGGTGATGGTCTCACAGTTTGATCGTTGAAGTACCGTAAATCTAAAAAAAAAAAAGACCTTCACTCATGGAGAGCAACATAATACATAAAAGACGTCATTTAACACGTTTATGAACTTTTTTGTGGGGAAAACTCAATAAAATCAGTTACTATCTCAACTGAATTCAACTGCAGAATTCTTATTCATCTTTAATAGAAACAATAACAGTTAAAGGAGCCAAAAAATCAGAACAATGTCATTTTCAGGTCATTGGAACGGTAAAAGGAAATAAAGCATAGTCAGCGACGGAGGATCAGATATTTAGTGAACACATCTGATAAGATTTAAAGAGCTACTTTGAGGCCTTTTTAAGTGTTCCCAGTGGTCTTTAATGATGCTTATGTCATTGTGTTGCTTGTGTTGTCTGTGTTGCTTTCTAGGACAGTTTCTGTAGAGCAGCAGGAGTTCATTAGAAATTCTCTTCTGAGTTGTAGGCGGGTCTGTTGGCGGGGAAAAGGCCTGCTCCTCTTACTCTTAGCATGGCTGAGAGCTCTCTGTTTACACTCTTTCCCACTAGCTTACAGCCCCTAACAACACCAAACCTAACTTTAGTGGTGCAATAAAAATGGCGAGCAATATCAGATCTATCCAGCTGTACAGTTCTGATCCAGATTCCAGCTCAGATGAGGAAAACAAAGACATTCATAGATCTATTTGTCTGTAAGTGGACACATCAGAAGGTGGATACATTAGTCTGCCGTAGGGGCCACAATCACACACCAGTACACACTCACATCAAGGGACAATTTAGAGTGATTTGTGGAGCATGTTTTTTTTTTTTTTTTTTTTAATGGTGGGAGGAAGCCGGAGTCCCAAGAGAAAACCTACGCATGCACGGGGAGAACATGCACACTTCTCACAGAAAGGTCCCCCATTGGTGATGCTGTTTCAGGTCCCCCTGCCGGGACGTGAACCAGGGGCCATCTTTCTTTGAGGCAAGAGTGCTAACCACTGCACCACCTCATCTAATTTTAAACGTATTCTTCTTTATATATGTCCTCCATGACCAGAAAAATCCTTCAAGAACATGTTAACACCAAAAACATAAACGGGCCAAACATTCTCTTCTCCGCTATAATTCTAAATCCTCCACTTGCAGACAAATAGATCCATGCATGTCTTCATTTTTCTTGTTTGAGCTGGCATCTGGCTCAAAACTGTACGTTTGGATAGCTCAAATATTGCTCTGCATTTTCTTTTGCTGTGCTAATGTTAGCTTGGGCTAATGAGGTGCTATAAGCGAGCAGGAAGGAGTGTAATCTAAATGCTGATGGGAAATCAGCGCAGCTTACCTCGATGCCAACAGTCCCGTCCACAACTCAAGAGGTGAATTTCCAATAAGCTCATGCTGCTCTGCAGACAATTTGTCTCAAAAAAACGACACCGACTATAATTTTGGATAAAAACTGCATAATGATAATTAAAAGATCACTGAGAACGATTTTACAACCGAAAAAAAAAAATACAGTCGGAGTGGAACTTTAAGACACTTTTTGGGATCTACGTGCAAACATGCAGCCATTGAACAAACATTAAAGCTAAACCAGCTGAACTTTTGGACTTCAGGGACTCTGATTTTATAGTGACGTATGGGTGGCGTCCTTTTTCATTCACAGAAGTACCAGTCATTTAAAAATTGATCATGAAGGAGAAATAAATTATTATTGTTTGTGTTTGGCCGTAATTCTATGACACAAGTCTTTCATATATCAGAATACAGCTGTGAAAGAAAAACCTAGAGTAAGATTTGCAAGATTGGCCCCTTCATCATTTCCCACTGTGAGTACATGCGCTAGCATCGGGTAGCGACAGTCCAGTCTAAGCATCCAACATCTTGTAGGTGTGAATCCTGCAGAAGTCTATTGTGAATAATTCATTTCTTTTTTTTGGAACACTGAAGTGTTGTCTAGTCTCTGGTGGATCAGCGCTGAAGCAAAGTCCAGCTGTTGGAGAAGGCTTTACATCTCGTGTTGATTCCAACACATTTACAATTAGCCCGTCTGTCACAATCTCAGTCACGTGCATATGCAACCTTGACGCATTAATGAGCGTGGCGGTTCTTGTGTGGGGTCGTTTTGGAGCAGCTGTTGCTCCAGGAGAGGGCGCTGTAGGACACATGCAGCAAAAGGATGACGGTGTACGAAGCTGTGAGAGGAATCCCCCACCAGATTCAACTCTACAGCTGTTCATGGGTAAAGACCATGAACCAGTCTTCCCTAAAGTGACTCGCTGTTGCATCTGACCGTTAATAAACTTTAATGATGTTTTTGAAAAATCAAAACTCAGAACTTTTCTCAAAGTAAATGTTGGTTTAGAATTTCTGGTTAAAAATGTTTCATTTTCTTTTTCCTGTGAGCCAAATCTCTTGAAAACCCCAGCGGGCAGATTCGATTTTTATTAGTGACGGCTTATTTTGTGTGCGCTTGGATTAGAGATGGAAACAGGCGCTTTTTGTGCAGCCGGGGACATTTTCTGGTTCATTAATGAGCACTGACAGCATTAAGCCAACCAATTACTCAGCAGCTTGTCTTTGTGAGGTACTTGGACATTACTTTACAATTCTAATGGAATTCTAATGCATTTTACGCCTAGAATTCTAATTTGGAGGCAACATTTTTTGAACTTTCAGGTCTGGTGCTCCATTTCTCTTCAAAGTCGGTGTTCAGCGGATCTCTGACCTTGAGACTGCCAACAAAAACAGCCTTTGAAACTAAAAATGGAAAGATCAGAGTCTCAGCGTCACTTTCTCTCGGCATGTCCCTCTGCCTCTCTTTACGCCCCCTACCGCCGCTGCCGCACTCAGCTCTCATCTGCTCTGCTGTCAATCAGCCGCTCGCAGAAGCCGCTGCCTTCAGCTGCAGAGATGAGCTGCTCACATTCTGCTGAAGTTTCCCACATTTCAATGGAACTTCAGAACCTTCAGATAAAAACCAGGAGAGCATGTTTTGAAGGTTTCTGCTAATTATTCTGGATAAAATAACAACTCAGGTTGATTTTTGACAATCAAGTGTTTTCATTACTAAACTCTGACGCACTAAACTTCTGAGCACCACACAGGCATTATAGTCTTAAAATAGATCAAACTGACCCATGTAATTCATACTAAAATCTTGCTTAAATAAAGGTAAAAATACAAAGAAGTTTGACGGTTGATTAGTCCTTGTATCCTCAGTAGGAGTTAGACCATCAACGTCTTGTCTTCTGTCTGGGTGATCCTTTCTATCTTCCTCCAGGTGTGTCCATTCTACTTGATGTTGGCCTCCAGGTTCCTTCTCCATGTGTTCTTTGGTCTTCCTGGTTTTCTCTTCACCTGAAGATTTCAGATTTCGGATGATGCTGGATGTTGGTGTCCTTTGGGTGTGGCTGATCCAATCTTGTCCTTCTGATCTTGTTGATTTTCAGGATCTTGTTCTTCTTGGGCTTGATGTGGGGGCCAACTTGGGAAGTGAAGGAAGCTAGACTTGATGTTTTATCATCTGATGTCAGCTGTGTGAGAGTAGGGGAAGGTCGTCATCGGTAAAGTCCAGGTCGCCTAGCTGCAACCAGAGAGTCCGCTGGATGCTGATTTTCTTTCCATTATCTGCTTCATTATCCAGTCAAAGGCTATAAAGAACAATTTCAAACAATTTGTTATAAAATCTTCTTATTTTAAAAGAAGTTCATTTTAAAAGAAGGTTTAGTTGGTCATAAATGAACTCAATACATTTAATTACTTAGACTACAAAAATGTTTACCATTATAGCTAGGATAGGCTCCAGCAACCATGGGACAGCAAAAAAGGGATAAAACATGTTTTGCAGATGTATCAAAATTCCTTGAAAGCAATCAATCATTCAATAAACTGATTTTGATTTCATTTTCTCTGCCATGTGAGGAGACTAAAGTCCTGTTCTGTTGGTGGAGAACCCAGAACAGTTCTGCAGGTGCTGAAAATGGATCTCAGGAACATTGAACTCAAAATTACTCATCTTTTTCAGTGATTTTACGCAGAGGATTCCATAAAGACCTGCGAGGCACTACAGGGGCAGGAGAGACTCAGACAGGAAAGTCAGTGCGAGTCGGCATGTCAGGGGTTATGTTCTCCACACTTCCAGAAAAAAAAGTTCAGGAAAAATCTCATCACTTTCTCTGAACTCCTCCTTCTGCTGCTTCTCTGATGGTTGAGAGGATGGAAGCCAAAAAACAAACCTGGAAAAATGGCAGCGTGAAGCTCACAGAAAAGAAAAAAAACAAACAGGAAGTGGATGTTAAACATGGTGCAGAAGAACATGGAGAAGTGTCTGGGGGAGCCTCTGTGCAGCAGCAGATAGGGTCAAACCTCAGTGGGGTTCAGGCGTTTTCTGAGTGTGACTCTGCACATGTCAGTTTTCATAAATTCATTTTAAGCGGGAAACACAGTGAACACTGGAGGTATTTAGCATTTACGTGATAATGGAAACCTTTTAAGAAAGTGTTGTGTATGTAAGAGTGAGAAATCCTGCTGAGTTGACATTTCGGCGTTACTTTTACTTCATCAAACACGTCACATCTCTGGATCCAGCTGGCGTTTGCTGCCTGCAGATTTTGCTGGATGGCTTTAATTGTTTCCAGCTCTGCTCTGGTTTAAACTCAGTTATGATGTGATGTGTAAATGGACTGCACTCATTTCTTTTTCTTTAGATAGCTGACACCCTAAAAGTCAGCAACACTTCGTGCCACTTTAAGGATATGCTCTTTGTTCCGTCAATGTGCACCATTTCTCTTTCAGTGCATGGAGTTTAGTCTACACAGGTTTTTGGTGTGAAGATAGCTCTGTTATACTTCAATCTGCAGATGAAAACAAGTGAAACAGGGAAGCAGGAGAACTGTTCCATCTATGTGTGCTTGTCTTTTGTCTTTATGAGGAAGCCAGTGATGGTTTTTGTTAGAACTGAATATTCTTAAAACATCTGGGTCAAGAAAGCTTCTTCTTCCTTCTGCAAGTTTGTGTACGCTTCCACCTTCTGTTTCTAAATTTGAAGAAAACCTGAAAAAACAACCATAGTAGATTCTCAAATGACCACTGCCGGCAAGAGGGACCTGGTTGCAGACAAGATGGCGCCCAAACACAACATTAATCTCGTCATTAGCCGAAAGCGGAAGCGAATAGCTGGAAGTTATACTAGAAGATTCCTAACCCTAACCATAACCGTAACTGTAACCGTAACCTAGTTCCTGTGTTTTTGTAGGGAAGAACGTGAACTTCAGTTGAGGGCTTCTGGCTTATGGCGCCATCCTGGGGCCATGTTGTTGTCTGCGGCCAGATCTTCCTGCTGCCGACTGCCTTCAAGGAGAAACATTTTCCACTGACTCCCATATTAAAAAAACTAAACTAAAAACAAACACACACGAGACCTTGATTTTGAAGAGGATTTGTAATCAAAATTCTTAAGATTTCAAGCTGCAGCTTAGTTTTTAGTTTGCCCGACTGCTTTGGTCTTCTAGATACAAAATCCATTTAAAAAAAAAAATGATTTCCTCTCTATAACTTTCTGAACTGGAAAAAAGACGATGGCCGTATTGCTTCTTCTGTCTTTCTCTACCACCTGAAAACAGGTGGTTCAGACTCACAGAGTCAGTTTCATCCCTGTCGGTCTCCACCTTCCAGGCTGTTGTACAAAACCTTCTCCACTCCGTTCTCCACCCCATCCATCCCAGCTCTGGAAACTCATCAGTTTCATGATGACCATCAGCATGTAGACCCTCTGGTCAGGGTTGTGATTTGGGGCTATATCAATGAAATGAAATTGAACTGAATAGTAGTCCTTTAGCACACAATCTGGTGGTTTGGTAATAAAATTGATGGATGACATCAAACAGCTTTTAAACATACGAATTCATGTTTAAATATCAAACATTCCTATCAGCACTGATGGATATCTAATATCACAAAAATCTGAATGTTTTTTCATTTCAAAATAAAAACACATGAATCCAGTTCAAGAGCAAATCCAGTTTCTCCAGTCTTCACACTGTTCCCTTTAGCTCTCCAACATGCTTTGATACAGTTACTGATTTAGATTATGTAGACTCAAAGTGATTTTAGCAACAAAGTGTTGTTTATGAAAGTCTGTTTTTTTTTTAATGAGCACGACTAGAAATTACAGATGAGACGTGATTGTAGGCAGAGGGAACTCTCTTTAAAGCCTGAAACAGTGAATTCTGGATCCCCTCTGAACATTTCATCTTCTCTGAATCCACAATCTCACGTTATGATCTGAAGCTGTTTGCTTAATGACTGCATGATGTGAAACTCTGCTGTGTTTGTTCAGAAAGCAGCTCGTGACCTCTCTCTTTCCATTACCCTGCCGTTTCTGCCGCTCCGTGAGCCGTGAATGCACCGCTGCTTCAGACAGATGCTTCAGAGACGCGTTGTTTTAGCTCTGCAGCTGAACCGGCGCATTTCTGCCTGCATGTGAGGCAATTTCTGCTCAGTAATGAAAATCGAATCAACTCCATTTTCTTGTTTTGAATAGGCAAAGAGCTCTTGTCGTGATTGCTCTGAGATAAGAGGATTTTTAATAATCTGGAAAAGAGCGCTTCATTACTGCAACAATGACAGGATGAACACAAAGAGCCACATCAGCAGAAAAGCAATAAGTGACTCAAAAGAAACAGAATTCCAACCCAGTCCCTGACGAGTCCTCATCTGGATCGGATTCTTTTCCTGTTTTTCTGTTGATAAATAGCCTCTTTCACTCATAAAAAGTCATACATATAAACAAAGCAAATGAAATTACTTTTTAAACTTTAAACAAATTCTCATAATTTCATTTCCTCGGAGAATGAGAATTCCTTTTTCACTGAATGTCCGTTAAGTAAAAAATAAAATTCAATTTTATTTTATTCAGAAATCGTTGGATTAACATGTTCGGACCTTGACAGAACTTCTGCAGAAATGGTCTTTTCATTTGTGAGCTTTTCTGTCATCCCGCCTGAAGGATGTGGACAGAAATGAGATCTGAACACTGTGAGGACTAGTTCATAACGTTCCTCTCCGGTTTGGCTGCATTTGTTTGGCTGCTCTGACGGCTTTTGCTGCATTATTCTTTAAATGCTACATTCACATCAACAATATTCTCACAATATCCTGAAAATCAAACTGCTCTGCACCAGGCTTATATGAGCCAAGCTAAAATTCAACAGGTGGAACTACTATCATATTCCATCATGTAAATCAGTGGTCCTCCACCCCCAGGCCGCAGACTATGTTACACTTTGTGGACAGTTGGTAGATGACATTTTTTCAGTTTTAATTCTAATCTTATTCTGAAGAAACTTTTAATTTGGAAAACTACTGGATTCTTCAGCACATCTGATTGTGATTTATTCTTGACCCATGTCAAGTTGCTGGGTCATGTGTTGAAAATCCATAATGCAGCTGCTCCGACTGCTAAACTGAAACCCCCAAGCCAGCAATGTATTTGGAAAGTTTGTTTTGGCAGAAAAGATCCAAAAGAAGAAGAATCTTTGACTTTTAAGGATTTAAGGAGCGGACGCCAAACCAGCTGTGGTGTTTCCATCTCTGGTGGATGAGTGTCTGCAGGAGCTTCTTTGATCACATCGTCTTCCTCAGTTTTGTTGTTTGTCACCACTTCAGGCATGAACGGGCCTTTGCATCAAACGCTGCTCTGTGTTTATTTCAGGCAGTCATAGAAAACCAAATCCTTTTGTGCAAGAAATTGAATTCTGTTTCCAAGCCTGATGATTGTAAGTTCTCTCTCCTTCGTTCGGTCTTGTGCTGTTTGATTGTCGCCTCCTTTCAAAAGACCAGTGTTGTCTTTAAGCGCACTTTGAAGCTGAAAGGTTTAATCCACTCCGGACTTTGTTTCCTTAGATGATGTTTTTTTGTTTGGCGGATGTGTACGTTTACCTGAACTCCAGAAAACGTGTTATTTTCACGTCTTTTATGCAATGGTTCACCAGTTTTTGAAAATCATGTCCTTGGTGTTTTTAACACGTTTTTGTGACTTTTTTTGGATGGTGGAATACATTTCTAAAGAAAATCCAGTTTTTCCGAGTATTCCTTTATTGTAATTGTTGGGAATAAGGAGCAGACAAAAACTTGCCATTAGAAAAAGATCCTATACATTTTTTACATAGAAAATTTGCAGGGCAGGCCACAAGTTCCCCGCCCCATTCTGATGCATCCACTTGCACACAAATGGATTCATGAAGGTCTTTGTTTTCCTTGTCTGAGCTGGAATCTGAATCCAAACTGTACGGCTTGATAGCTCCAATATTGCTCGCCATTTTTGTAGCACCAATAATGCTAAATTGGTGGTGAGGACGGTTGTAAGCTAGAAGGAGAGAGTGTAAACAGACAGCTTTCAGGATGGGAATGGGGGGCGGGGGCGCTTTGGCTTTTTCCTTGAGTCGGGTACCAACAGTTTTGCTCACAGCTTTTGCACACATTGGTAAGAAAATGTGTTGAAACCGAAAGACATTTTTTTGGTTGAATCTGGGAGGCGACGTTTTCAGTTCATCCATAGATTTTGTTGATTTGTGAGCAGATTTGTATTTCTCTGAAACATCATTGATAACTTTGAAAATCTAAAACATGGTTCTTTATTCTTTGTTCTTCATTTATTTTCTTTGATTATGTTTTGGGTCTTCTCAGATCTTCCATTTTTAATCCTCTCTGAAAATGGCGGTAATGTTTCCTGTCTGGGTATGCTGCCCTTGCATGTGGAATGCACTGATGCAATGGCATCCTCACAGGGTCATCGGAACCACAAGTAGCTCTTTGAACCGCCTGTTTTGACGTCTGTGGATTTTGTTCTTGATCAGTGGAGTTTATTAGCCTCTTGTCTGCTGGCCTGTGTCTTCCAAGACCCCAGATAAATGGCGCAAACTAGCCTGAATGCACTGCAGAGCATTCATCCACAGTAGCAGAAGCTGTGACCTTTTCTGCAGCTTCTCCTCGCAGAGTTTGGGCCCGGCTCTTTAAGCCAGCTAATGATCCATGGAGGAGCCCTGTGGCTCAACCTCTGTAATTATACTCTCTTTTGCTCTTTGAGTGTGAGCTTCTCAAGTTCATGCTATCAGTCTGTGTCAGCCTTTACGTTCTGTGGTGCACACTTACGTCCCTCCTTGGTTCCTTGAATTCCTCTGTTTGTCTTTTTCTCCCTTTTTCTCAATCTCTTTATCTGTCTCCTTTCTGTTCTCCTCTTAGCCCCTCTGTCTCCTGCAGATTAATTACAGTCTAATTTATGCACAGCTCTCTTCCCAGGGCTCCCTTCTTCAAATCTACCACCCTGACTCCCGCGCTGAATAGCTGAGCCTCTCAGCACAGGGGGGTCCACACAGGGCATGCTCAGAGGACGCACACTCCAGCAAAGACTGTCTGTCAAACTGACTTAATGAATTTGTAAAACTATTGTCCTTCTGCCACATTCCTTCTGTAGAACAAAAATAAAACCTTTTTTTATTCAGATCCATATTAAAACTCTGAACATTAAAGTCCAAAACCTGTAAGGATAAATGCATTCTTCAACAGTTCACTGAACTAAAATGTTAAAATTATCCGTAAGGATCGGATGTTTCTGTCAGTAATCGATGATCTGCCCTTGCTTTGTCTACACCTGTTGCTATTTTTTCCTAAGTGTGGCTTCAGTTCACCTGAAAACCTTTGTCCCAGCTGCCATGATGGGTGGATACAGGCTGTTTGAGGGCAAAAAAAGGCAAACCTTACGGGCACGCAGATATCCAGATGGTAGACTGCTCTGTAAATCCATCGAGAGAAAATATTCCGTTTTTTTCTACAGGTGTGTATATGACAGGTTGCTAAGGCAGAGGCTTTAGTCATGAAAATGGAACGTAACATTGTTGAGCATGTGGTGAGTGTGTTGTGAAATATTCGTAAGTTGCATGCACTTATAAGGTATGGGTGATGCTGTCATAGTGTCATTATGCCACACTTTAATCATTGGTAAGTTCTGAGTACTGGCTCCTTACGACCACCCGAATGTGTACGCACAAACTACACTCTAATTTCCTCTTTCTAACAATCAGGCTGCACAAAAGGGGTGTGAAAAGCACTGATGGACTCCTTGCACAGTTGTCAGGAATCCTTATGACACGCCTACATTTCACCCTCTTCCTCCTTACTTACCCGTACCTGTTGTATATGTGTTTACTGTGACTTGTCGCTCGCAGCGTGCTCATAGAATACATGTGCACGAACATTTTCTCTCTACATGGGCGGTTTAAAGCCTTGATATTTCATGCCGTTCTCCAGTGTGTCCCTGACAGGTTTGACGATTTTATCACTCGCCCGTATCCACCCACAAGGACAGGTGAGACTTGGGCTTTAGTCATTTTACGATTTTTGCTTGTCACCCTTCAATCTTAAATTCATGTCATGTTTTTTCATCAAGCTTCATCCAAGCAACAAAGATCTTTTTCACTGTCACTACAGCAAGCATCAAGGTGGATTTAGAGCAGCCAGCAGGGTGTAACCATGACGTCAGAAGAACAAGGAAACAACAATCATAACTTTGGGATGAACCATCAAATAATCCTTTTTAACATTTTTGTTAAATGTTAATGTTTGTTAATGTTTCTAAGAATAGAAATACAAATAACGGAAGCATCAGGGACTGAGAACATCTGACAATCTCGGTCAGTTTAGATTAAATGTGGTTTAACATGTTGGGTATTTTTGTTTCCTTTTTAATCTTGGATCAAACAAATAAGAAAAGAGTAAACATCAGTAATCCCAATAATAATCCCAATAATAATCCCAGTAATGCCAGATATGCTTTACCTTAACACATATAATCTATAATCTAATTCATTTTCTGTACATCTGACCTCATTTTCCACTATTTTCCTTTTTGGCTGAGCATTGACTCCTTGGTTCTTCCCTGGTTGATGGAATTTTCATCCAAAGTTTTCTGAAAGACACATTTTTACTTTAACAGGCTGCAAGACTTTCAAATATTGGGAGAATCTTGTGTGAAGTTAATGAATTCCATCTCAAATAAACTCTTGTTTTTTTGCAGATGGAAGTGAGACACTCAGGATCAGTAACCAGGATTTAAACCTCCAAACCTTTGCCCTCCTACACTCACCTGCGGTCACTTGTGTTTCTTCCTAGCAAACTCCATGACTGTTGAAGCTTTGGCAAAGAAAAATGTGTGGCGGTGCAGACTTGTGACTTCCTTCACGCCATAGTTTTCCCTCAGAGGGGCCCTGTAAGGGGAATGAGAGAATCTCCTGCATGTCGGGGAATAACAGGTTGTTTGGTTTACATTTTGTCCCAGCATTTCCACACAGACAGGAGCGTGAACCACTGGCATTACAAAAATGTTGTTTGGTTTACGACTGATCCTCTTTAGCAGTAAATACACTAGGAAATCTCTGAATAACAGAATTCTTTAGCGACACATTTTTCCTCACATTGGTATTTAACTGGGCGACAGATGTTCCTGCCGTTCTGTAATCATGCTTCTTCCTCCAACTGCTGTAGATAATAACTCGCCCTTGTTGCCTACAAAACAGATGTTCCAGTTGTGTTAGTCGGCTTTCCGTATTCTTTGTGTTCTCTCAGACCCCAGTCGGTCACAGGAGATGGTCATCCTTATTGGGTCTGGTTCTAATGGTTTCTTGCTATTCTTCCATTTTGTGGGAGCGTTCCTCTCCACTGTCACGCTTTGCTTGCTCAGCATGGAAATCACACCAAGAACACTTTGATGTAATCTGTGGATTACATTGTTATTAGTATTATTACTAGGAAAGATCTAGATTAAACTGGATTAGATATCTTGCTTTGTGTAGCGCCTTGAACAAAAGCTCAGCTATGAATTAGCCATTCAGAGATAAATGGAATTGAAATACATAAAAAATTGAACTGAAATATGGATCAAAGTCAGCATTCCAATAATAAAGTGTGTCTTTGCTGTTCTGCTTAAAAGGAAAAACGAGATGTTTAGCAGTGTTTTCAGCAGTGAAGGACAGCAGTTATTTTCTGTTCTGAAAGAATTTTTGGATTTAAAGCAACAGAGAATGCTGTTTTTTTTTCATGGCCAGAGAGCAACTGTGAAGGCTTTCTTTGTTCAGGGTGTGTCATTATTATAGCCCCACCTACAGGAGGGTCTGAAGAAAACAAATGAACAAAAATGGCAAGTCTGTGTTTGTAATGAACATTTTTTGCACAGAATTGAGTGTAAATAAATTGCTGTTTGGCTAATAAAGGTGTCTTATTCTGTAATGAGTTCTACATTTGATTTGGACCAAACATAAAGCCTGGTCTCATGCTTCTGTTTGGGGGTTGACCTGTACGGATGATCAAGTTTTTGGCTGTCTGGGTCCGTGGAGGGTCACAGAGAAGAGCGGCTGCATCTTAAGGAGAGCGCAGGGGTGTCTGCCTCAAGGAACAGCATGAAGATGGAACGTGCCACTGTTGTGCATGTGGTAAAAACACAGTGAAGTAATTGTAGTGTTGTGTATAGACCAGCCATGTGATGTACATTCAAGAATGCGGTAAAAGGGCATTATTAAATGTGCTTTTAGCATATGGTGCTCACAGTGACTGCTGCTGCCTGATACTAGCCATGTACCAACAGTTTGAAGAGGCCTGGTGCAAAATGTGGAAGCCGTGCAAATCTGGTGAATCTTGCTCCAGACTTTTTCTTTCACAACTCTATTCTGATTTATGAAAAACTTGGTGTCATAGAATTCCTGGCGGACACAAACCCAATTATTTATTTATTCTCCATGATCGCTTTTCAAACGGTTGGCACTTCCGAGTTTTAAAAAAGATGCTACCCATTCAAATCTACCAAATCAAAGTCTCTGGTTGGTCACAGTTAAACCTAGTTTGACTTTTGACACGTGCTCACTTGCAGCACGTTCTGCACATTGAGCCCAAAAACAGGCAAAAAAATGTGAGTAGTGATGTGAACATGCCAATATTGACCTGGAAAGCCGAAAAAGTGCACATAGGCACGTTTACATAGAGTTTTTTATGGGACATGGATGCTTTGCTTTCATGCGCATTTCCGAGCTCGGTATGAATGCAGCATAGGACCAATGGAAGTTACATCTAGTTATGAAATACAGGTACATGCATCCCAAGGAGAGACTCACACAGCCACCTCAAGGGACATTGTGAAAATGGAATTGTCGCGTGTGTGGTAGATGTATTGCGAAGCATAAGGCTGATAGAAGCTGGCTGCACGCATTAATTACATTTTGGTGATGCCATCGTATGGTGTCCTTTCGCCACACTCTAGTTGTTACTCAACATTAAAGTACTATTTTTTTTTTAGTGCTTCTTGGTTTGCACAATTATTCTACTTCTCTGTGAACAAAGAAGCATCTTCACAGCAAACGTATTCTCATATTTTCTTGCTGTGATTTTCTGTCAATATTTTGTGCTCATAAATCTGGAATAGTTTCACCTGAATCTGTTTGTGTTTTCCGTGCATGCAGCAGACAGCCGCTTCCACCTCTAATAACAAGTCGACTCACCATGTGGTGAAAAGTGCACCTTTGGTCTCATCACTTAAACTCAGACAATCAGAAAATAAATAAAGTTTTTATTTTGCTGGTTTAGTTTTACCTCTAAACACACACGACGGAACATCAGACAGACAGCAGAGTCAATGTTAGCAATGCTAATCCGGCATTATCACCGACCTGCCACGAATCTTTTATTTGTTGTTGTTTTGTTGCCCAATCTGAGCTGCCAACCAGCGCCTGACCCCGCTCCCCCCAGCATGTACAACATCTGCATTCCCCCCCAAAAGGAAAAGAGCTTGAAGCTTCAGGAGCTCCTTTGTGTCGAATCCAATTAGACCCGTCAGTCTCAGTCAGGATCTCCGTGATAACACCAGACACCCTGCTGGTCACGACTCTGCAGTTTTCCATCTCCTTTTTAAAGAAGTACATCAGAAGATTTCTATTCCCAAATCTCATTTCTTTACTTTACAATATGATTTTTTTTATTACTCAGAAGACCTTTTGTTTTTCATTTCTCTATACTAACATAATAGAACTCTTGAAAAGAAAATGTTTAGCATGTGAATGTTCAACAGAATTTAAGAGGCTGGCACCAGAGCTGGGTAGTAATGACTTAGTAAGTAACTCTTCTGTAGCTTAACTCTTCCTTTCTGTCACCTCAGACTTTTCATCTATACTTCTTTTTCTGGAACATTTATTATGAGTATAAAAAAATATATTCACATTTTTATATCAGCATATCATTTCATAAAGGTAACTAAGAGTTTGACAGATTTCTTGGTACAATTTTACCAACATCAGTGCCTCCAAATACAAACAGCAGAGATGTGAAGGATTTAAACATTTGGCGAATGTAGAATAACTAGAAATAAGAAAAGACTGGATCTAACATTTAAAATAAATTAAAGTAAAGGTTTTGGGTTTTGTAAAAGAAAATAAACTTCCTGTTTCCTAAATTTATTCCTCAAATCAGTGCAAATCAAGGGAAATGTTGGTAAAAAAAGGCAGTTGCTTCTATGTAGATAATTCTAATTTTTAGCTCAACATCTGAAATTGAACAAATTCAAACTCAGATGAAACTGGTACTCAGATCTTCAACAGTTGTTTTTCACTCTTTCTGGAGTCCATTTTTTGAGGAGAACTTAAAACTGAGAAATTTCCTTTTAAAGTAAACTCTCACCTGAGTACATTTTCTGGGCCTATCCTGTGGCTGAGTCACCGGTGTCCCTCCACAGCCACTGAGTGTTGGATGTAACTTCATCTATTTTGAAATTACGTTTCATTTGCTTGTAATTTTATTTTCAAACTGTCAATGTTAAAGTTTATCTTGAATAGTTTCAAAGGTTTGATTTAAAGACTTTCAAACAGCATGAACCAGCATGGGCTGCACGGTGGCGCAGTGGTTAGCGCTCCTGCCTCACAGCAAGAAGGTTCCCGGTTCAAGTCCTGGCTGGGGGACCTTTCTGTGTGGAAGTTTGCATGTTCTCCCCGTGCATGCGTGGGTTTTCTCCGGGTACTCCGGCTTCCTCCCACCGTCCAAAAGACATGCTTCATAGGTTAATTGGTCACTGTAAATTGTCCCTAGGTGTGCATGTGAGTGTGCATGGGTGTGTGTTTGTGGCCCCTGCGACAGACTGGCGACCAGTCCAGGGGTGTACCCTGCCTTCGCCCACGAGTAGCCGGGTTAGGCTCCGGCAACCCCGTGACCCCGATAGGGAGAAAGCGGATTGGAAAATGAATGAATGAATGAACCAGCATTTCAATATAAAAACAAAATCTTAGTAAACAAGAAGTTTTACACTTTAAACCAAATCATTCTAATTATGATGCAGCTGAGAGTCCCAGTATAGTTGGACTGGGATTCAGATCCCATTTCCTCTGCTTTTCCAAACAGTTCAAGACGTCTGGAGATCAGGTTTTGAGCTTCAAACCCTATTTTGTGTTGGACTCTGGTTCTGGTCTTACCTTCCAGCTCCATCTTCAGTGTTTGTGTTCATCTGTGGTTTAGCAGTAGGTCAGTTCAGCATCAGGACTCATCTAGAGAGAAGCCATATTGCTTTGCCATCCTGCTGAGAGACACGGGACCTTCCCTGAAACGGGACGCTGTCTGAAGAGGAGCAGATGCTGCTCTGAAACTTTTATAGCCCTTCCAGCCTTCATGCAGCTGCTCAAGCTGCATGAATGCCTCCCCATCACAGGGTTCAGCTTTGATAAACTGACATTTCTCCAGCTTCTCTGAAACTTTTGGAGCTGTTCAGTTCTGTGGATTTGAAGCATCTTTGCAGTTTATTGTTTTTAAAGTTAGGGACTTTTTCATGAAATTCAAGATCCATCTTTACTTCTGGGGGTCTATTCCTCTCTAAACCATTCTTCAGGTTCTGTTCCTGGTACAAACCCGACATCCACGAACTAAATGACTTGTTAGATGCTCTCCTCGCTCCATGTTTTAAGCATATCCCACTTTTTCCATCATTTTTGTTTCAACTAGAGCTTCGAGTTCATTTAGTGGATACAAATGTAAAGTTACTTTAACATTTCTGTTTCTTATGTCAAGTTGTGACATACTCCTGCGTAAGTCTTCATGTTTTTTCACTTTTTCTATATAAGGAAACAAATGTCCCGCGTTTTTGAGTCATATTTTCAACAACAGAGAAAATAAGCTACAAACTATAAATCATGCAGGTGAGATGTAGAGTCATATTCATTCCAGCTTCAGCCCTGATGCCAAAATGCATCTTAACAGAGTTTCAGACATTTTATCAAAAAGCGCTCTAACATTTGTGTTTGAAGTTCTGCTTTCACACAGGTTTTCATTGTTTCAGTGACTGAGCATCGTCTCATTTACTCTGAAATCTCTCTCTAACATAATCAAAGGATGGATTTCTGCCTCGTCTTCTCCTCACATCCACTTTTTTCCTATCAAGGGAAAGCAGAGATGATCCTCCGATGGTTTTATTGGAGTTGGACAAACACATTAAGTAATCTTGTTATGATGATGTCTACACCGCATGTGGAGAGTGCAACAGCCAGACAAGAAACACGATGGTGCAGACACATTAATCACATTTAGATGAATGCTGCAGCATGCGTTACTGCATAACAAGGTTAGCATGTCTGTGTGTGATTATTGAGCTGAGGCTGGTGAAGAGGGAGGTTCATCTGGACAGATCCTCACAAACTTTATTATCCTGCTTACTCCCTCCCACCACAGCACAGAGAGGACGAGGAAATGAAAAACCAAAGGGGTTGACCCGTACGGGTGCAGCTGGTTTTTGGGTTTGTAGGGACACTTGAGATGAAGGCTTTAGCAGGTGAGCAGTGAAAATATATTTATTGATGAAAGAAACATGGCAGTGAGGAAACACTGAATAACCAAAAACTGTTTCAGAAGAGGACCAAAGAAAACCGTTAGAAGTCTAGAACTAAAGGCAGAGCAGATGTGAGAAGAACACAAACAAATACTGGTTAGTGTGAAGAAAAGGAGGAAGAACAGAAAGCTGCAGTATTTATGGACGCTATGAAGATTTGTGTCGATGGTTTTTTCTTTAAAGGTGTTTTCAAACCTGAGACAACGTTTCGAACATGTAAAAAGAGTTAAAAAGGACAGACTTGGTGTTTTATCTTCAATCCAAACAACAAAAGCACAAAGGTATCAGCTATCATGTGAAAAAATGACAACATCAGCAACAATCTTGTTTTCTAACTTTGTTGACTTCAAGTTTTTTTTTTTTTAATTGACTTTAATTTGATAATTCTTGGTAATGTCTTGTTTTGTTCTGCTGTTCAGCTCTCTGTCTCTGTTCCATCATAGTTCTAATCTTCCAAAATGAAGAGACACTTTCATTCCTCCTGAAGCGGTTCATCAGGGATTCTTCTCCATCCTCAACATGTGAACATGTTATTTCAGCTCAAATAGAAACTGAACAGAACATGTTGAAGCTCCCTAACCTTCACATCTAAAGCTGTTACAAGATCTTAATTTGATTTATTGAATTAATCTCAGAGTGCAGAGCCAGATTCAGAAGTAATTAGTGGAAAACAATGACTAATAACAACTCTGTATCTTTTCAGCTTCTTTTCTTATTCTCTTTTTCTCCTTCATTCTGTTGTTTCATTTCTAAACAGCCTGAACTCTTCCTGCTGGGTCACAGACGTATTGATCTACAAGTGTTGGATCATGGAAATTCATTCATCCATTTTCTAAACATGTACATTCCTGTTTGGGGTCACAGGGTCGGTGTAGCCCACCCAGCTACTGTTGGGCAAAAGTGGGAACAGTCTGGACACTTCACCAGTTCATTGCAGGAACAGATAAAAATAGGAAAAGGAAAATCAATTTTGCAACATAAACAATCAGAATTTTACACCCATAAAACAATCATTTAACTGCCTTTAAAATAATATGTATTTTTACTTTTATCTGTTGTGTCTTTAATATTTTTTTTTTCTTTTTAGTTATAAGAAAACAACACATATAAAATAAAAGAGAGGATTGGAAAAAGTTATCAAAGAAAGCTGTCAAAAAAGAGAGAACTTCATTAAATCTACTAAAGACTTTGATACATGTTGACTCATTTTGACTCCTTTTGGAGGATTCATGCAAAATACTGTAGGCAACATTGGCTTCACAGCGGTATGTATAGCAGTTAGCAAGCTTGTCTCACAGCAAAAAGGTACAGGTTCAAATCCCAGCTGGGGTCTCTCTGTGGAGTTTGTATGTAAGTAAGTTTTATTTATATAGCACCTTTCACAGACAGAAGTTACACGATGCTTCACAATTTAAAAAGCATAAAAGACAGAAAATGTATTTGGTAAAAGCATAAGCAAAAAATGGTCTCACATATGATAGCCTCTGTATGTTCTCCTCGTCCATACCTGGGTTTTCTATGGTTTCCTCCCAAAGTCCAAAAACACGCTTCATAGGTTGTTGATTATTCTAAATTGTCCCCACAGGTGAGATTTTGGATGATTGTGTGGCCATGTGACAGACTTGCATCTTGTCCAGGTGTAATCCACTTGGACCCTGGTAGCTGGGATAGGCTCCAACTACCAGGGTCTCTGAACTCACATCAGCTGTTTAGAATGATGTAGGAATGAAACCGACCCCCTTCATTGTCATCGTTTTCGTTCAACATTTAATGAGAAGGGTTCAAAATGTTTTTAATTTAAAATTATTGCCTTGAAACAAACAAAACAGAAATTTTAGCCCAGAATTGTGACAGGAATAAATCCTTGGAACTTTGAGTGGAGTGCTTTGTTTTCACATTGTTTTGACCTCGTCTTTGTTTTGTTAGTGAATTTCTACCTTTTTATTTTCTCTCTTCACCTTTAATTTTTGTTATATAACATAAACATGGTTTGATCTCATTTTTTGTGATTTTTGCAGTTAAAAAGTGACAAAATGTACCAATTGGAATGGATTTTTTTGGACAGTTGAAAGTTCACTGTGGAAATAATGTGTAACACAATAAAAAATAAAAAAAAAAACAAGCTGGGGTTGTGATAAAAAGTTCGATGTCAAACATCTCCACAAAAAAAAAAAGTTTTAAAGATACATTAAAAGAGTAATTTCTAAAGTTAAAATAAAGCTCTAAAAGCCACTGGAACATGCAGGGTTAGGCGAGTTTGGAAACTGGATGGATAGAGTGTAAATAACATTTTTATGTCATCAAGCAACTGTTTTATTTTTCCACAGAACTGAAGATTAGATTACATCTAGTCTTTTAATTTGGACACTTTAGTGAGATGATTCCAGCTCATGTCAAATGTTTTTTTTTTTTTTTGGTCTTGAAGAGATCTACAAAAATCTCTGAATTAAAGGAAGAATGCTCAGAATCTGTCTGGAACACCCATCACTGAAGCTGCGTTGGCGTTTAAAGACATTATTTTGAGAATAAAATGTGTTTCTGGCATGCAAAAGAAGAAAAGTTCTTCTTGAAACAGTGTGTGGATTGTCAGGTTGCCCTGCACTCTCTTTGGGGTGAATCAAATCCCACAAGCTTCTCATTTATTTTAAAAATGTTATTTCGTGTTTATGTACAGTTTACATGAATTTGACAGAACACATTTGTTCTGCAGAATGCTGCACTTTTAGGAGCCTTAATTGTGTTTGACATTTCCTTCAGTCTTCAGTAAATGCCAACGACGTCGTCCATCTGCTGCTGTTTAGTCAATGAAAACGAGGGACGAGAAAATCCAAATAATTGTTCTGTTCTGCATCTTCCCACTGAAAGCCTTCAGTGGAAAACAAAGCCTTAGTGGAACTGCATCAGTGGAAAAATAAACGGTTTTATCAAGCTTTTCTATCAGAGCTTTCTGCTCCAGAAGGTCAATCCTCCATGCTAATCTCACTTGTCCTTTCTGTGTTCAGATCTACTGTTAGAGATTTTATGATTCTTATTATTCTGTTTTCTTCAGTTACTCTTGCTTCTTGTTTTGACATACCAGAGCTGCACACTATCAAACATCAAAGTCTTACATACCAGAGCTATCTACCAAACCTCAAAGTCTTACATACCAGAGCTGCACACTATCAAACCTCAAAGTCTTGTGTGCCCCTTATCTCAGGAAGGGGCACGGTTTACCCCTCCTTTTCTCTCATTATCTACAAACTGCTTCAGCCAGCTCCCTTTCTCCCCTCCCTTAGTGGCTGAACCAGCATGTAACTAGGGTGTTCCCTTTAATAAATAGCAGGGGGAGGCTAAGATCGGACAGAGTGTTTGGAGGAGCTTGTAACTGAGCGATCTCTGGCACTCTCCCTGCAGGTGAAAGCCATACTCAACTCTCTTGTGTTTCTTTGCAGATTTACTAATGTTTGGGTTTTGAACCTAACATCTACCCTCTGACAGCAGACGTTTTGGTCAGAGTTCTGGACTGGCAGAAATGATATTTTTCCAGATGAACTTTTCTCCTTGCAGGGGAATGGTTTCAGTCATTACTGGTGTTCCTCAGGATTCTGTTCCCATCCTTCTGATCTTCTGTAACACACCGCTGAGCTCCACCATTCCATAATGTTCAACCAAAGCTGTAAGTCTGAATTGCACACTCATCGTCCTGCTTTATTAGCCACTCTACACGGAGGCAATAAAACAGTGATAATGTTTAATCTGTGGCTGTGATCAACAAGAAATCAAATACATTTTTAGGATCAACACATATTTCAGGACATGTCTGCAGACACAGATCACAGCTGAGGCCAAATCTGATGGGCGGCTTCATGAAAGATGGAAGTGACACTGCTGTTTACGCCATTCTGCTCAAGGTTAACGTATGCATGAATAATGCAGACTTTCTGTTGCATCCACATTTCCAAAGGCTTTCACTGGGTTTGATCAATTGATACGAGTCGTTATTCAACCATGTTTGTGTTTTTCTCACATCCACATGAGCATTCCTAACTTTTCATCATCATTTAAATAATTGTAATGGTGATGAAAATATTTTCATGCATATTTATACTGAGAACGATAGCAGTCTGTTGTGTATGCTACTCGACATGTCTTCTCCTGCTCTGTTTGTGTCACCTCTGCTGTCTGTATTGTTTTTCCATCTTCTCAGCTTTGCCCGGGTCCACATTCTCCTGCTTTTGTTTCCATCTCTAGGCCTTCCCCTCACTCCTCCTGATGACTCCTTCTCTCCTCCTCTCTGTCTCTATCCATTGCCTGTTCTGTTTCCATCCACTTCAGACAGTGATTTCCCGTCATTGTCACTGTTTCTACACAAAGGCATATCTGCAGATCACATTGTTTTGTAGCTCCCCCAGTTTCAGCCCATTTCTTTCTGCTTCCATTTTGATGTTTTTTATGTGTATCAAACTGCAGCATCCCTCCACCTGAAATCAGCCTCTGCATGAGTTCATCCTACAGGTTCATCATGAAGCAGCTCAGGCCTGAAAACAGGACTAAGAGTGTCCTCGGATACCTGAAAAGGAGTCTGAAAAGGGTCAGACAGATGAAAAATGCATTTATATAGAAGTTTTCACCCAACTGCATGAAGCATTTCTAATCTCTTAGAAGTCTCTGGAAGGGGATTCAATGTCTTCAAAGAGACAGGTCAGAGGTTACACAATTATAACCTTGGACTTTCAGTTTTGTGGATGCTTTCTTTACCCCAATATAAAAATACGAGTTGCTTATTAGATTTAAGCTGCTCAAACAACAGAAGATTAGCAATCCAAGAGTCTGCAGTGAAGCGTTTCATAAACATCATGTTTCTGTAGAATGTGAAACAAGAAGAGAACCTGCTAAAACGTGTTTTCATAGGTTAGCCCAAAGGTCGGGGCTTGCTGTTAATAAAGTTAAATGTTTTGATCATTAGTAAGACAATTTTACTTCAAAACATACTTTAACCCCCGATGCCTGATAAAATAAACATGAACTTTATACCAGTTACTCCATCTCCAAAACTTTAGTTTAGCATCTATATGAAAATAAAAAACACGAGTGACAGTTTTTTCATAGCTGTAAAAAAAATTCAGGAGTCAAGGAGTTAAAGTTATCATTAACTAATGCAGAAGTGGGGCACTATTTTGAATTATTTTAAAGACAAAAACCATTTGCTGACCTACAGTTTTAGAAATGGGCATGAATGCTACGACTTAAATATTTTCAGTAGATAAAATCCTAGTAATAAAAAAAATACTAAAATAGTTGTATTTTAACTTGAAAGATTCTACTCTGATCAACTTTTTAAATTCTATCTGCATTTTACAACTTGCTAAAAATATTTTTATCAAGCAAAACAGGCAGAACAAGAACAGCAACTGACAGTTTTTTTCAGAATAAGATGATGTCAACTATTTTGTGTAAGTAAGGTAACACAAAACTTTGATGCCTTAAACTGATCATTTGCTCAAAGGGATCAAAGCTTTGAGGCATCACTTGTAACAAAGAATGACAAATTAGAAGAACTTCTGGTAGGAAACTGAGGATAAAGTAATCTCTTAACAATGTGATGTGCTTGAACAGACAGATAAACATAAACAAAATATTTCAGCAAACATTGTTGTAAACCAGCTGGACTTTGTGTTTTGTCACTGAGATTGCAGAATGTTTCTGTTTCTGCAACCCATTTAAAATTTATTTCAGAGTATTGTGCTATGTAGACTCCGTGTGAGTTGAGCATGAGCACCGAATAAACAGTGAGGCCCAATTATAACAGCAGGACTCAGAAATGGCAGAGGAGCAGTCAAAAGGGCCAGAGGCAGAAAGGGGAACCCAGGAGTTGACTCAGCTTCTGGATCATAAAGTCAGATGGAAGAAACCAGAGCTGGAGATGCAGAGAAAAACAGTCTGATAAGGAAACAGGAAGACAGGTTTGTTCATATAGGGCAAAAAACACACAGGTGATGAGTGTATTTTTTATGGCAGGTGTAATATACGACATGTACAGAGTCAAGTTTTCAGTCTACTGTCTAATTATTCCATCTTTTTACAACACAGAAACACGGCAACCACCAACTTACACTGACACCTGTGGACACAAAGAATATAACACCTCCAATACGCTACGGCTCCATTTTTTTAGATTTTTTTTTTCTTTTACAGGAGAATGTTGGCAACAGTCATGAAACAGATGAGATACCATCTTTACTCAAACAGACACTGGAATCTACCGTGGTCCTGAACAGACTCAATCAACTAACACAATGCTAACTGGTATTACTAAACAGATCAAACTCAATTGACTAAACCCAAGATAAACAAAACAAAATACCTTAACATTACGTTACGACTGAAGCATAAAATCACTTGGTGCACAACCTTACAATCTGTACAAAACCTGGCTTTTCCTTCAGATTGTTACTCAGAATCCATAACATCCCAAAAGCTTGTTTTTTTTAAAACTCGATAACGCTACGGCACTCTCACAGGCCAACCACAGCGTGTTGTCTTCACAGGGCTGTTGACACACAGTGTTGTAATTCTTTAGTTCTTGACTCTGTGGTCCAGTGAAATCATCTAAAGCGGAGCGAGATGGGTCCACACTTGGAACTGTCTCTGGTTTCACCTCACAAGTGTTCTCTGACAAAGTATCATGGGATGTCCCTGGAAATGAAGTCTCTTTAGTTTGGAGCAAATGTCTGTGGTTCCTCCATCACACTTGTCCACTTGGGGTTTGGACTATGTAGGGTCTCTGCAGATTGTGTTTATTTATCACAGTGGTTGGTTCCCACTTGCTGCCTTGTCTAATCCTCAAAGTTTTCCATCTTGGAGTTCAGACAGTGTCCTGGTTCTTTGACCAAAGGCTCGTCTCTGTCTTTCCTGCCTCCCCACAAAGTCACTCCTGGCATTTCCATGAAGAGCAGGCTGTAGCAATGTCTTTGTCTCCAATTATTTGGATTTCAGTCTCCTCCTAAAGAGCAATTGTGCTGGCATATTCCGGAATTCCAGCAGGGCTAAGTATGTGTCACTAGTACTGTCTTGTGCTTTTTTTTAAACATGTTTTTTTTTACTGTCTGGACCACCCTCTCAGCCTGTCCATTTGACTGTGGGAAAGTAGGACTGGAGGTGGTGTGTTTGAAACCCCATCCAGTGCTGAAACCCTCCATGTCCTGGCCCACCAGCTGTCTGCCATTGTTTGAGATTAACTCATCTGGCACCCCAAGTCTTGCAAAAATAGACTTGAGTGCAATGGTAATCTTTTTGCTTGTGATTCCACTCAGTTTGACAATCACTGGAAACTTTAAAAGATAATCCACACACAGTAAAAACTCAGTATCATTGAAGTGAAACAAATGTTAACCTGTTTTCCCATGCTCTCTCAGGAACTGGATGTGGCATAATTGGCTCTTTGGCATTATTCTTTTTGTGTGTTACATACAGCACAATGAGCCACAACGTCTTCTACCTGTTTAGCCATGCTTGGCCAGTACAGAACATCACGGGCTCTCTCCTTACTTTGAACTATGCCCAAGTGTGATTTGTGGACCTTTCTGAGCAATTCACTTCTCAGTGTGTGTGGTGCCACCAACCTTGAATTCTTGAATATGAGTCCAACTTCATATGCCAGTTCTTCTCTAAAAGTCCAGAATTGCTTGATTTTGTGTGGTAGTTTTTTCTACTTTTCTGGCCAACCACTCTGAATTCATTGCCTTTGAAACAAGTCTATGCTCAGTATCCTCTGCTGTTGCCTTTCTAAACTCCTGCAACTTTTCCTCTGATACTGGGAGTTGGTCGTAGACACAGTTGACTTCCAGTTCCTCATCTAGGAGTGTCTCTGAGTTCTTTCAGACATGCTCTGCTTAGTGCATCTGCAACATGCATCTCCTTGCCTGGTTTGTATTTCACCTCCAGACTGTACTTGTGTAGTCTCATTAGTAGTATGAGTCAAAAGTTTGGAGACTTGTCATTGATTTGAATGGAGTATAGTTTTGGAAGATGCCTGATGCATTCCTGCGACACACTGGCAGTGTGTCCAGGGTGTACCCTGTTTTGGCCCTGTTTTAGCTGTGGTAAGCTAATGTCCTGTGTGAAGTTGCTGAATCAACAAATTACAACTGATCGCCGTGATATGCGAAACTGTGCCTTGGACTTTTACATGAACTTAAGTTTTTGCAGAGTACTGTTGATCAGAGAACTGATGACCTTTTGAGCGGCCTTCCTCCATGTAGTGCAGTAGACCGAAAGAGTGCCAGGCCTGTTACACTGGATGAGCTCTCAGATGAGTCAGACAAGTGTGATTTTTGTGGAACGTCTGAAACTCTTGCACACAGGTTAAGGGGCATTTTGCTATTTTGAAGAATTGGTGTTGCAGGTTAGTGGAGGTTTTTTTTTTTTTTTTCCCAAACAAAGTCCCACCTATACCTTCCGTCAGAAACGTGCATACACACTTTGTAATTTTATTTTTGCTATGGCTAAACATGCTCTTTAGTTAACGAGGAAGAATTGTTGTGGATGTTCCCTTTGTGTTCCTTTCTCTTCTGAATAGCTGCTTGAATGTTTAATTTGCTTTTTTAAAGTCGATTGGTGACTTTCAAAGGTTTAAATGCATGTGGGCTCTGGAGGAAGTTAGTATGACTAGTAGTACTAAGAGTCTGTAGTGTTGGGGATGACAATGACATTATGTTTCAATTTAGATTGCTTGAATGGTTTGCACACTGCTTTCTTTTTGCTCTGTTTTGTTTAGATTTTTTCTTATTTACTCTTTTCTTGTTTTGTTTTTTTTAATGTACAGTGTGAACAGTGTCCTTGTTTTAATGTGATTATTAAAGGACTAGGTAATTTCAAAGTATTCATTCTTTCCTTCTTTCTTAGAAGATTCTTTTACCCGGTAGACTCCACTGAGACTGAGTTCAGCCCTGAAAACAGGAACTCGAAACATAAAACTTGGGAGCGATCAGTAATTGGCTATCTTGGGGCTTTATTTTGTGGTGGCCTTCGAGTTGAAAATTTTTGGAAGCACTTACATATGTAGAGCAGATTTTTTTTAATCATAAAAAGTTAGATTTGGAGAACAATATTCCGTTTCTTCTCTTTTTACCTTTTTTACCCATCCGGCACAAAGTATATGTCGTCTCCAGAGATCTGTGCCACAAAACGTTTGAGCGGAGATCTTTCATTAACAATAAGTTCAGTTCAAACTTTGTATGAACTGTACGTATTTTTTACACTGCCTGAGACATATGTTTGCGTCCTCATTCATCATTAATTAACAGCTTTAATTAACAATGATCCTTTATCAAACTGACGGCTGTAGGATCACAAGGCGACCACAAAAGAAGCTCCTCCCATCAAGCTGAGTAGGGTTTCCTGATGTTTCTGAATTTCCTAAAAGTGTCGAGTTGAGCTTATTTTATTCGCTCTAGCTGGAAACAATTCCGTAGCAAACAAAAGTCATGTTGATCTAACTCATTAGCGTCATTAGTACCCAGCCCTCGGCAGAGATTTGGCACATCTCCTCCTCTCCTCTACTCCCCCCTCCAGTCCTTTTCTCCTGCATCCTCCTCTCACTAGCGTCCCTCTTGGACTTTTGGCAGAATCATCTGTCTCTTCTCCTCTCTTCTTCTGTACTGGAGCAGCGAACGCTGTCAGTCAAGTCGTTCTTTCCCAGCTCCGAGGGAGGGATAGAAGGAAGGAAAGGAAGCACAAATGAGTGAAAAAGATGCAGATGGGAAAGATGTGAGGAGGGATGTGGAAAGAGAGATGTAACAGATGTCTCTGATCCATTAAGAGGGTAATGAGTGGAGCTACAAATAGCCTCGGCTCGCTTACACAGCGGGAGGCGCTGCAGGGTCCGGCTCTACCGAGCGAAAAGACGGCAACACCTGGCTGCTTCTTTGTACAACATCCAAAAGTATCTCCCTCTCGCCCCCTTTCATGTCCCCTTTCCTTTTTTTATGAAGCCTTTTATCTGCTCCCTGGGAGCAAAAAAAAAGTGACAGTTAATTGTAAAAATAAAACAAAGCAAAAGAAAAAAGTCAGAGGTGAAACCAGAAGGTGGTTGGATGTAAATGAGGTCACTCCCAACCATTGGGGCTGTCAAACTCTTGGTCTTTAGGGGAGGGTAATGCTGTTGTTTTAATTTCCTTCCCGACCCAGCTGTTGACCTGGGACAAGTGTGTTTGGCCAATTAGAAGCTACAAGGGCACATTATTAGGAAATCACACATAGAAACTGTGGTTTGAATTCTGCTGTCCAAATAAAACCACAACAGGTTGGCGCCAATGTCCAGCAGGGGAGCTGCCATTAGTGTGTGAATGTGTGGATGAATGAGACTGTGACTGTAAAGTGCTTTGGGCCTTTAAGGAAGGTAAAAGAAAAAGTGCTATACAAATTAATATATTCATCTGTCACACTCTGAGGTATACTTAGAAGTTTCAAGGCCAGCCAAAGGGCACTCTGGTATTATATAACACAGCCACATACATTTATCCTTAAAGTTTGGTTGGGGGGGGTTTGACCTGTACGGGTGCTGCAGGTTTATGTGTTGTCCAGGTCCATGTAAGGTCGTAGACTCTTGAGGGGAGTGTGTCTTGCAGTTCCTTTGAGGCTTGTACAACCACCTCAAGGAAAGTCATAAAAATAGGTGGAATAAGTGTATCATAAGGTATTCATGAAGATAAAAGACTTCAAATGCACTCATGACGTATGGGTGATGCTATCATACCGTGTCCTTACGCCACACTCTATTCATTAGTAAGATGTGAGTACTGACTTTTGACAGATTTTATTTTCAAAAAAGCTTTTCTTATATTTTTTGTAACTATACACATATTTTTTTATAATTTTTTTTCATACAGATTTAATTCGTATGCATCTTTCATACATTGCTTAATTACTTATTTTTATTTACTTGTTTTCATTGACTCTTTAATTTTCAATTACTAGGTATTACACTTTTCATGGTTTACTCAGAAGTTTTTGTTCCAAGCCTGAGGCGTGCAGAGATAGGAGTGAGGCAGGAGTGGGAGGAAGGTAAAATTAAGATCAATGGTATTGATCAAAAGTTAGCTGCTGATGTGAAAGTATCCAATGATCTGTAAGTGTGCATGCTGGTGACATGCCTTGCAGGCCTACAAAGAAGAAGTAAAGGGGTTTGAATCAGACCATGTTGGAGGGTTGCAGAGACATCGGTCTCCAGGTCTTCTTCATCTCCAAATAAACTGTTAATTTAACCTCTTGGATTATGCTTCTCCCTTAAAAAAAAGGAAAATCCCATCTCAAAACTTCTTGTTGACCGTGCAAAAAAAAGCTGCACGCATGGAGTTAGCACGTGATACGCAAGTGCCTGTATGACACCAGAAGGATGTCCACACAAACTAGACTCTAATTGTCTAATTTCCTCCTTCCTAACAGTCAGGCTGAACCAAAGAGCACACACGTATCACGTGAACAACACTAATAGGCTCCTTGTACAGTTCCCAGGATTTGGGGGTTAAAAAAATTAACAGAGTGGCCTACAACCTCGATATTTTGTATCGAGGTTGTATGTCCTGTACAACCACATTTTACCCTCAAAGAGCCCAAATCCGACCGTAAGGACAGTTGGGACTAACTCCGGGCACAAACTGCATGTGGTCTGGCTCTGGTGTGAACACCGGAGTCTTTACGTAACTTGAAGAGTGCGAAAGGCACTTACACATCATCCAGTCCGGTCCGGCCTCTCCAGCGCTCCATATCCGTTTCATTGGCTTCAAATCTTTGCCTGGCACCAGAGCGGACTGGAGCAATTTTTTGTGGTTGGGCCAAATGAAACAACCTAAACCTGAAATCTTGCAAGTGAGTGAAAAGTGCATCAGGTACATTTTTTTTTAAATAAAGCTTATTTTCCACATAACACAGTCAAATATGTACATTTAAGCCTTACGGTATATAGGACAAAAGTGTTATTACAAGTTCTGTGCTTACTCATTGTGTGAAGACGAGTCACACAGAAAAAGAAGTGTTGTGAATATAATCCAAAATCACGGTGGAACAGGGGTTTGTTTACTAGTACTTCCTATATAAATGACTGATTAGCGTATGAAGCTCGGTGAGGTTCAGAGGTCTGTGAGGTCAGCAGCAGAGCCTGTGGCTGCAGCAGGACCGCAAGCCATCCGAAGCCAGTGTGAGTCATTTGCTGTAACTAGTCGCACCGGAGAAGGACCGCATGCAGTCTGAGCCCGGGGTAAGACTTGGCTGCAAGTACACAGGAGCCATACTTTCAATCTGAATCTGAGTTCTCTCTTTGCTTTTTTTTTTTTTTTTTTGCACCTGCTAAACCAAGAGGACAAACCAAAGGAAAACCTCAGTACAGTTCAAACTCGCACTGAAAAATCTCAGGGTTGGGTGTTGTAATGCTTTTACACATACAGTGATGTTTCTGCCTTTTTTCCTTTGGCTGTAGAGCAGCAAACCACGTCTAGAAGGTTCTGCAGTTAAACAAGGCCTCACACCAGCTCCACGTTGAGTAAAATGATCCCAGCAGCAGAACTTCACTGGGCCGTGTTTGTGTATGCGGGGCAATGGCGAGATCCTCCTGTGTGGTAATGTGAGCATGAGAAAAAGCAGACTGCCATTTTGTGCTTCAGGCGCCTGCAAGACATTGTGAATTAATGCGTGCCTCTGTTTCTCCTCTGCGATATGTGTGTGTGCGTGTGTGTGTTTGTGTGTGACTATGACTCTGCAATCCCAGGTGAGTCATCCTCTTTACAATTTATGTATTTCAGCTCCAGCGTTGGTTAAGATCCTCCCAGATGACAAACTCAATCCTGTCCAGCCAAATAATCCTATTACACACAAAAAGACACACAACATGGGGGGAGTGTGATAAAAATCCTTCAGATAAACACTAAATTAATATAAATTAAAATAATTCTCTCCTGCCAAGAACAAATACGGAAAAAGAATGATGTGCACACATTTGGAAAATTTTAAAAGAAAGTATACTCCTTCAAAGATGCAACAATGCAGAACTTAATAAACGGAGCTAAAGTTTTTTGAATTACAAAATGGTAATAAAAATACAAAACAACGTTCCCTTTGTTTTATTTTCATTCACCTATTGTGATTGTGCCGTTTTTGTGGATTTTATCTGTGCAGTTCTTCCTGTTTTTTTTGGCTTGCTTTACTATTTTTTTTTACATTGTATTGTGTTGTGATTGGCAGTTGACCTTGTCAATCAACCCCCTTCATTGTGTCTCCTGTGTTGAATGTGATACATAAATCTACATAATGAGAACACACTCCAATAGTTGAGTGTGTGCTCACGTGTGTTCTCTACATAAATATTTCACCATGAGCAGATCTTTGCCTTAATTCTGTCACTGAACTTATTTTTCTATGAAGGTTTTATGTGAAATCATATTCACCTGTTTATTTATGATTAAGATTAATTTAAATGATTTATTAGTGTATGTGGACAAATGTGTATTTTTCAATCAATTTTATGACTAAATATCCGATGTTTGAAGTATCTTTGTTTAGATACAAATTTCTGTTGTTTGTCTTTATTTATTTCTGCTTTAATTGTTTGTAACAAACCATTTTCAAAAACGTGAACCGCGAGGTAACACCGCATTGCACAGACTCATCTCTTGCAAAACAGGCAATGTTGAGGAAAAAAGTGAACACAGAATCAAGAAAATCTGGCATCTGCTCAAAGGGTCTGTTTATTCAAGAATCAATTTAGAAGATGTTCAACATCTCAAACCCGATCATCAACCCAGTCAGGAAGAGAAAAAGCCCCAGACTCTCTGTTACCTGACTTTTTAATAGGTTTTGCCTACATGATCTGTAGCACATCACAGAAACCATTCCTTTCGGTCTGACGATTCCCAGAGGGGAGGCCAACAGCCCATTCGTTTCGTTTTTCAAACAGATGTTCTTAAAACTTGGCTGGTCCTCTGTTTTTATGGGAAAGTGTAGTCAACATGGTCATTCCTCTTTTTTTTTTTTTTAACCTGTCCTGTCCAACAGCTGAGCAAACAGATATGAGCTGAAAGCCTCTTGTATTAGACAGATTTTACTCTTACAATCGGGGGTTAAAAATCATAGCGAACACAAAATGTGTGTTGGTATAAGCCCCTTTTGTAATTTAAACCAAACTTTATTAATATTGATTTTTTTTTTTGTGTGTCTTTTTTGTTGGACCGGACGGAAAAGGAAAGGGGGAAAAGGAGAGAGTTGGGGGGTGGAGGGGGGGAAAGAGAGATGGTGGATTATAGCAGTTAGAGAATGGCTACAGGGAAGGGAAGGTAGAGTTGTTAATCTACAGGCAACAAAATGCTGGAGCTTATACCCATTGCAATAGTGAATGTTGGTCTAAAATGGGCGGGGCCTGTCCACACACTCAGCTGTTACATACCTGCTCCAAGAGTGTTCACAAACTTGTCCACATCCAGTTCACACGCACACTTGTGCATACCAACCAACACATGTAAAGCATTACATTCTGTCACGCACACTATTCGAAGGTGTAAAGGTGAGCCGACGCCTTTACTCAGGTGAATGTTATGTTAAGCTGAAGTGGATGATGGAATGCACAAAAAAGGAGGGAGAACCCCCAGCCATCCCCACACCAAGACACCCGCTGAGGCGGCAGCGCCGACCAGGGCTCGCCCCCGCACCCATACTGTGGGGTCAATGGAGGAGATCCACCCGCCAGGCAGCCCGGCCAAGCACCCAGACCACGGCCCGCAGGACAGCCACACGGGCCCCCAACACACAAGCGCAGTGAGGTACAGAAGCGCAGAGCGCAAGGCCCAGCCCAGTCAGGAGAGCAGCCCTCCCACTGCGCCAGGTGGTGGGAGGGCTGCTCAGACCCCAGACAAGCCGCCCACCACCACCCAGGAGTTCTGGGCATCCTCCCACCCCAGCCCCGGGTACGAGCCGGGGCCCCCCACGGGAGACCCGCTCCAAAGCTCCAGGCAGCTGCGCAGATCCAGAAGAGAGCACGATGGGGGTCAGCTACCCCCATCTAGAAAAGGGATGACCAAGAGAAGTGGGGGTCCCCGAAGGTGTACATTGCCTGACCAGGCTCTCCTAATGTTGTGACCCAGAAGGGGCTCGGCACCCGAGGGTAAGGGTCAGAACCCGCACCACAAGGACACAGACACCCTCCAGGCTCAGATGGAATATGATCCCCCGCTCATGGACTTGCCAGAGGACAAAGGGATCCCCCTGCGTGGGGACGGGGCCGCCGGGCCCAGGAGGCCGACCCCCAGGAGACAAGGCCACCGCTGCTGAAGGCCCTGTTCCCTCCACCAGGGATGGGGTAGGGGACAGAAGATCAGTAGTCCCACCTTCCTTGTGTAATGTATTTGTGTGTGTGTTGAGGTGTGTTTCTTGTGGTTGAAGGGTGTGTGTAATAAAGGGTGCAGTTAAAATTGGCGAGCAGGGCACTGAGGACATCTCCTGATTGCTTACAGGGATGTCCAATGGCCCTCTCACCAAGGAGCCCTAAATGTCTACGGTGCAGTTAAAATTGGAGGGTAGAGCACTGAGAGGACATCTCCTGCTTGCTGGCAGTGATGTCCTAGCACCCCCCACTAAGGATCCTACGTGTCTAAGGTGCATTTAAAACCAGGAGAAGGGGGCGAAACTGTGCGGAGACCATGGGAGGGGTGGACCACTGCCAAGTGGCTCGGCCCCTTGAGGTATTCCGCAAGCACGCCCCCCCTTCCAACCTAATAAGTGGTCGTATGAGGAAGGAGGGAAGGTCGGGGACAGTTACCAAACTGACCCCCGATGATGAAACAACCGTGCCAGGTGTTTGCGGTATGTCGGCGAGTGCGTGCGGGATCGCGTGTACGTGCGCGCGCATGGTCATTCCTTACTGAAGGGCACTATGACCCTATCCGTACATGTCTCTGCCGTCTCTCCAAGTTGGGAAGACTTTATTCCAAACATAACCAAGGGAAGTTCTTGGCAGAACATGTGCTACTTAATTTTCTTATCTTGGAAGGAATGGTTGTAAACAACATTCATTCTTGAAGTTCACTTTCAGTTTATCAACCAAGATGCTTTCCCAGGCTCCCTTGATCAATAATAACCCATTAAAATACTGCTCTGTTTCATGTAAAGACTAAGTTATGTCTGTTACTGCATGGATGATGTAATGTCTTTTCAGGAATTGATGTGACTTAACAAACATTACTTAGAAATGTTTGGTTTTGTTAATATTTAGAATTAGAGATAAACTAGATCTTTTAATTGAATGCTGATATAAAAGCCTGCAGATAGGAAAAAAGCAGATCTGTTTTCTCACATGATTATTCATACAGAGTTGGTCTCACCCACACACCTTCTGCTGCACCTGAGAAGCCATCACTCTTCATGAAGGCGCCTTCATGCCATCACAATGTCTGCTGACACATCAGGAAATGTCTGAAGCATTCCTCATTCTGTTCTTATACCATGTTTCATTTCAAGGTGAAAGTTTGGGCAAAAACTGCAAGTTCACGCTGGCGACATGGTGACTCATGGTGTCTATTCAAGAGTGAAGGATCCATCTCCCACTGGCACCTGGTTTGTGTGCATTCTGTGCAACCAAAAGCAGCGCTGAGGCTCATGCACTAGTCATGAGATATTGAACAGAAGAGATGCTCCACTCTGCTGTCTCAGTTTACTGGGTGCGGCGTCCTTTACCTTCCTCTGTTTTCATCTCCATGTATAATGTAGTGGAAGCTATGAGCACCATGAGGAGAGCTGCAGCTGCTGCAGTGTTTTCTGAAGTCTCTTTGGGAAGCTCTCAACAACCAAATTCATCCCTTTTCTCCTTTTACTCCATCAGTACAGTCAACAGCAACAACCGATGTGGGGAAATGTGGATGGACACCAACCCTTTGGGGAGGGCCCTGTCAGAGTTTTATCTCTCTAAGTGACAATCTGATTGGAATTTACTCTGCTATTATAATCACTTCACAGAAACTGAAACCACTTACTACTCAGCTGTATGATACATAATTACACAAAAGAGTAGGAGTCATAAACACGAATAATTCCATGGATGGTGTGGGTGTGATGGAGTTATTGGTTTAGAAGACTCCTGAACAAACGTGCAGAGACAGCGTGCTCCCATTATGGAAACACCAAGTCAAATTACACTTTTAATCCACTTCAGGCTGGTGTGTGTTTATGTCTTTATGGAGGACATCTGAACTTTTTACCCAAAGGCATTGTGGGAGGGGGGCAAACACCAGACCCCCCAACTCTGTCACAGCTGAGATAAAATGCATACAATAAAATGCAAAAAAGAGGAAGAAACTGTTGAAAGAAATCTGGAATCAAAAATCACAGTGCCGGTCTTAAATTGTACATACTAAATTAAACCAAATCAAACCTTACTAATAAAGCACTTTTCATACATAAGAGTCAGGATTCAGCCGTCCAGCTCACCTCCAAACATCAGAGGGAGTCCTCTCCTGAATACTACTTCCCTTCTCTCTCTCCCCCACGTCTCTCCAGCTATTCCCCATCATCTCATCAACTCCACTCCTCATACACCCCTCCTGGACTCATGACCTTTGTATTGTTTTGCCCTGAGCGTTCTTCAGTCCTATGCTATCTCCTGGCTTTGAGCTTAGCCTGTTTCTTCGCCTTCCTGTCTCGTTCCTCGCCCTTGACTCCTGCCTGGCCTTGACCTCGTTTGTTGTCTTTGTCCTGATCTGCCTTGTTTGCCTCATTAAAACCTTACCTGCCTGCACATGGATGTAACACAAGGTGCCATTCATAATAGAAAATGTTTTGTTTTACTTCAAAACAAAAACAAAGATTTTCACAAGAAAAACACTTCAGGAAGCCGAGGAGTTAAGTACTGACAGAGTTAAGCAAAGTTTGAGTCAAAATGAAAGCCAAACTTTCTTGTAACACCAGTAGAATTAAAAACATACAGATGTCGTCTTTAGAAAACTTTACCAAAAGAATAAAGAAACTTTTAACTGTGGCTTTTGATGATTATTTTATTTTTCACATGTAAGAAAAACATCTCAATCTGTGTGACTGTATGAAAAAAGTCACCCAAAGACCCACTCCAAGGAGACGAGTGTTTTTACATGTTCTTGTGGCATTTTTCTTATGATGGAGGACATGTATAAAGAAAGTTCAACTCAAAACTGCATTTCTGATTATTTCTTTTTTCAAGGAGGAGACAAAAAAATCAAGATTGAAAAAGAGCTTAGTTCACTGGCAAGAGCATGAGCAGGGGGTCACATCCTATCTGAGCCTGGGGGTGTCCGTGCTTCCATGGTGCGGGTTCTGGTCCTTGCCCTCCAGCACTGGGCTTCTCCAGAATTCCAACATTGGGTGAGCCCGCTCGGGCTATGTATACAACACTCTTTAAGGACCCCCACTTCTCTTGGCCGTCCCTCTCCTAGGTGGGAGAGGCTGACCCCTGCCCCTGCCCTCCTGGATCTCCATGAGGAGTTATGCTGTCAAGGGATTAAAAACAACAATCAGATTAATCACACTTTTGTTTTATAAGTTAAATTTTATACACAATTTGCAGCTTTAAAAAAAAAAGGCCAGAGAGAAAATGTGTCATTTTTATTGTCTGAAATGTTTACGTTTACAAAGTGTTAACTCAAAAGTGTAATTTGTGTGCATAAAACACATCAACAGTAAGAGAAGCAGAACTCTAAAGACTTTAATGTCTGCAGTTTTTCTCCAAGAAAACAAAGATGCTGATAAACAGCCATAAGAAACAACCACTGTGTTTCTGCACTTTAAATGGTCTATTCTGATTGGCTGCTGTGTGTTCTGGAAGAAGTTCGAGTCACAATGATATGTTCAGGCTTTTCCTTTATGATCTTGACAAAAAACTTTCTCTCTGCATCTCTTTCCTTTGCAGTCGAAATCTGCCGGCTCAGCGACGTATTGTGTTACCATGACAATGGGCTGCATTACATATCAAATAGTCTGCCTTTTGTGAAAAAGCGATCTAAACCTAAAAATTAATAAGAATGAAGTACTAAAAATGATTGAATTTTCCTTTCTTTTGTGAGTGACCTTGTTATAAGCAGGTTAGTCCCCAACAAAGTGTGCTTTCAGAATTTGACGCACGTCGCGGAAGCCTGAACCGGTGGAAGATGGTTGCTTTGCAGAGTGTAATAAATCAATGCTAATATACATTTACAAGTTAATTTTTTTTCCATTGATTGCGTGCGTTGACGTTGACAGCCATAGTTAAAGGTTAACTGCACTGGAGTGTTTGAAATAACTGTAAAGAAGAAATGTTTTGAGAAAAAGAAGAATTTTGTTTTCCAAGTTTCTGTCCAGAATGTTTGTATTTACAGGTACACAAACCCTCAAAAATGGTAGTTTCAGCGAATCAAAAAAAAAAAAAGAAAACATCAGATTTCCCTGAATCCCTAAATGATCCTTTTTTATCTCCTGATCTGTTCAGAGGTTGGATGATCTCCCTGTTGCAGAACCAGGATTTTTCTGTATCAGTCATGGTTCTTTGCTTTGGATCAAGAATTACAAATCGTCCAATCTCTGAAGTCTTTGGGTTTTTTTTGGCTGAAGTTTCTTTTTCTTTCAGCTCTCTGTTGATCCATTTTTTTTCATCACTTCAGATAAGGCCCTTCTTAAAAAAGATTCTTTACTGTTCTGTTGTTATCCAGAGTTTGTTTCATGGATCTCATTGTGGTTTTTTTGGAGTCTCAACCCTGTAGAAATGAGGATTGTACATTTTTGCTTTAGTTGTGTTGTCTTGGCTCTTGTGATGCGTTTCCTCTGTCAGTCACATCAGGCTCCGGTTGCTAATGATCCACAGCCGTTTTGGTTTAAGTTCATCAGTGTATTTAAGTGCCTGCTGTTCAGGTCCTTTGCCTTTCCATCTTTTTGTTGCTGGTTTTGCCATGTTTAAGTTTCTGCCACCAAGCCTTGGTCCCTGCTTGTCCCCCTCACCCCCATTATCCCTTCACTTTCGTGGATGGAACAAAGAACTATTCTGAGATATTTCTTCACATTTTCTTTTTTTCTTTCAGCAAGTTTTAGCTGGTCTAGTTGTTGTGTGAATTTAAGATCAGCTTCCAAAAAATCTGATAATTAATGTGGCTATTTTTCTCATGAAAGGGCTGCTTAGGTTAAGGCGGCCTTCTTCCTCATAGGAGTGCTAAATATAAGCCTTTATATTTCTCTTTGGTTGTTAAACCTGAAACCTGTAAATGTGACAAACATTAGCTGTTTTTAGAAGCTATGAGGAGCAGTTTTTCCAGTTCCGTGTTGCCAGATTGGGGGAATTCCTGCCTAATTGTGCGGTTCTGATTCTGAATTTGGGGTGAAATTGGCTTTAGGCAGGTGGACATATTTTGCCAGATTTGGGTCCTCAGTTTTTTATTGAAATACATTTTAAGCAATAATGTATTAAAATGAGTGAGCTAATTAAAATTGTCCAGTGATAATGATAACAAACTACTTGATAGTTTGAGAAGACAGTGAACTGCGGTGGTAGGAGGCACAAAAATGACTAAGAGCGCAAAATAAAAGCTGTATGTACGTTTCCACTCTTCACTTCTTTGCTGCTCTCTCCCCCTGCTGAAACAAAGGGACACATGGGGGGTTACTTTAGTAATCTCACATAGGCTAAAAAGCCCAATGTCTCAGTATTCAGAGAACGCTGGAATTTTTCAGACGGAGCAAACTGTTGAAGATGTACAGCAGTCAAGTTTGTTTGCGTGAATGAGCCAATACAATAAATATTTATGGCGCTTTCCACGCTTTTCAGGCTAGATAATTAAAGTACTTCTTGGGTATTGTCATTCTTGGGCATTTTTTGTGAGGTCTAAGAATTTTTCGGCGACTTTGGCTGGAAAGCTGCATCTCTATCTAGCAACACTGTCCCTATTATGCACCTTAAAGACCACACCAGATGAAACTGTGTTTTTAACATGTTCTTGTGGGTTTTTTCTGATGATGGAGGACATGTATAAAGAAAATTAAACTCAAAATTGCATTTCTGGGTCTTTCTTTACTTAAATCTGGAGTAGACAAAAAGATGCTGTTTGAAAAAGATCGTATTTGTGACAAAAAATGCGCAGGGTGGGCTACCAGCTTCCTGCTCCTCTCCATTCTGATGCATCCACTTACAGGCAAATAGATCCATGAACGTCTTTGTTTTCCTCGCCTGAGCTGGAATCTGGATCAAAACTGTACAACTGGATAGATCTGATATTGCTCAAAATTTTTGTTGTACTAGTAATATTGGCTTAAAGGTGAGGGGTGTAAGCTAACAGGAGAAAGTGTAAACAGAGAGCTCTCAGTTGTGGGTGATGGTAAGTGGGGCGTGCGGTTGTTCCTGGGCAACTCAGAGGTGCATTTCTGATGAACTCCTGCCGCTCTGCAGAAACTAGAAAACAACACAGGTTTTTCAGATAGTGGCTAAAAACAGCATCATCATAATTGAAAGACCTCTGGGAACACTTTGAAAATAGATCAGAAGATGATCGGAGTGAGTCGTTAATGACACAGGAAGTAAGAGAAGAAAAAGATGTTTCGTTGTGCTGCTAATTGTAGCCAAACGCGCCCTCAAAAGCTAAACGGCAGCAACACATCTCTCTTCCTGTCATGTTCATTCTGTCTCTCTGAGAGGACGCGTCGGCCTTCTGGCAGTTCAGTTTTGTAATCATCTGTTGATGACTCCTGCAGACAAAACCTCAAGACTGCTCACTTTTTATTTTCCAAGCATTTATGCAAATGAAGCATTTCTCTTTGTGTGCTCGAGGAAACCGTTTGATCACCTGAACTGTCGTCCTGCCGAGAGTTAGAGTCATTTAGCTTGAAACATCTTCTTTTTGTCAAACAAAGGCTTTCAAAAGAAAACATTGTTCCTTATTTGCTCTGTGAGTTTTGTTTTGGATCAAACGTAGTGTGCTCGCGCTGCTCGTTCATTTACACTCCTCCCTGAAAAACGAAAATGTTTTCCAGGATTAAATGCAGAACAGAGAGTAATGCTCCTCTGCAAACAACATGCGTCCAGATAAATTATAACAGAGAGCAAAGCCTCAGCTCTTTAATTTCCTTTAAGCTTATCTTCAAAGTAAATGGCTCTTGAAGAGTTTATTGAAATAAATAAACAATGCAAAGCCAAAACCCCACAGCTTTCCTCAGAACCATGAGATAAACTCACAAAACTTCAACTTTAAAGGTTTTTAGTGCAAATGGAGTCACTTCTTGTGGCTTTATTTTGTCTGCAGAGTTTGCAGAAAATGAATTTGATTTATGTTTGTTTATGTTTATTTTGACATCTAACCATTTCGACTGTATCTGGAGTGGAAGATGTATCCATCTCACAAATCACTAAGGCTTAATGACATCAAGCATCAAAGAACATCAGATTACATACCCTTCAATCTTGAAAATCAAAAGAAGCCATCACAAAAAACAAGTAAAAACCTCAAAATGAGTGTTTCACTTATCAGAGAAAAACAAGACAGATACGAAGAAAAGAGGATTGGATTTCAGTTGGCGATTGTGATTAGATGAGCTGCAGGATCTGTGCTTGTGGACAATGATCTAATGAGATTCTTGAGGTATGCGCCAACACAGTCTGTCTTCAATCTGTGCATTAAGTTAGCGCTTTCACCACTTTCACACTCTCTTCTGTAATTGTCTCTTTCCCTGTAAGATTAGAAACTCATTCTGGGTCATAAAGACATTCTGGTCCTTCAATTCATTGTTCACAAACACGTGGCCAATATGAAGATAAATCTGCCTGCTGTTCTGATAATAGCAAGATTATTAGCCACAATTGTTCCTTTTTTATTGCAACAATAACATTGAAGTACACAAAGAAAAGAGGGAGCGTGGTTTGTCTCATGGTTTGGAAAGAAGTTTTTCAGAAATGACTGGAGGCAGATCAGAAGGTGCTAAAGTTTTCTTTGGGTTTGAACATGATAGATAAGATTAGAAACGAACAGATCAGAGGGAAGCCAGGCGGAGATGCTGAGTCAGTCTGAACATGTGCAAAGGAAGCAGAAACTTTGGCAGAAGGATACTGAACATGGAGCTGACAGGTTGAGGATGAAAGGAAAAGCCAAAGGGAAGTGTGGAAGTGGCAAACGATGACATGAAGCTGGTGGTTTTAGAGAGGAAGGAGCAGCCAGTTCAGCTGTGGGATGAGCTTTACCGGGAACACCAACAGAAGGAGAAAGATGTCCTCTTGACCATCTGTAGTGTCTGACCCAAACATGGCGGTGAAAATACCTGCGGGTTTGGCAACTTTCACTACATAGAGTTAATGGTAACAAGACCCAAAAACCCTGAAAAGGCTGTCTTTGTGTTTTCTGAAGCAAGACTAGCACTCTTCTGCTGTAACTGGGATTCAGAGGGTAGAACTGTCTGCCATCTACTATTCACTGGTTCAAATCTGTGGCTTTCCATCTTGTGTGTCATTGGGCAAGAAATCTAATACATGTAAATATAAATACTTTTTATGTATTTACATAAAAAGTATTTTTAAGAATTGAAAGAACCACCAATCATTGGTGATTCTTCAACGTTTTAGACCATGTAAATCGTCTATGTAACCTGTCTGATGATATGGTAAAAGACACATTTATTGTGACCTGAAAAGACTAACTTACCTATTAATCATATTGACACATTTGTAGACTGTAGATATGAAAATAGAAATAGTGCATAGCTACATGATGGACAGAGACAGAACAACAGAGTTTAATTATAGGCTGTGAATGAGCAACAAATGCATTCTAACAGTTCTGGCCTTTCACGAAATCCTCATTACTGAGACATTTCAAAGGCGTGTAAGTTATTTTATCAGCAAAGGTGAGCTCGATGTTTTTACCCAGCAGTCAAGGAACACTTTAAACATTATTAATGGTATTTTGTGGCTGCAATTTCTATTATGTTTGCAATATTTAACTATTTTGTAACCCAAAATCTGTTATAAAACGTTCTCCCATGTTATCAGATGGGCTCCGTAGCTGCATTATTTCCCTAGTTGGTGAGAGAACGTTTGTCTTTCTGAGACTATCCCTTGAGTAAACAATCAATAAAATTCTTACCCCAGTGGAATCTAGTGGGGTATAATAATGATAGTGACCCTATCACGCTCATTTAGCTAAAATAAAACCAATTAGTGTTCAAGCTCAGAGGTCATCCTTGTAAATGCTGTTGCCGGCGACACCAAAATAGCACACAGTTTTTGAATTAGCTCAAGTCTTCAACTATTCACACGGTTAGCTTAACTCCAAAGATTCTGACATGATATGTACACCGGTGTTCAACATTTTAAGTTAGTAAAGAATAGAACTTTAACACTTTATGTTAAATAAGTGTGGGACAATGGTGGAAAGGAACTTTCCTCAGCTTCCAAATGAATTCAAATTAAGTTAATGGTGTAAACGGTTATGATATATGACAAATGGTGCATACTTGTAGAGCGCTTTTCTACCTTCCTTAAAGGTTCTGAAGTAGATGAGGGATGAGGAGAGTGAGGCATTATCCAACATACCTGAGCCAGCTGCTAAAAGAAAGAAAACAATGAGCTCACAGGTAGTGCTGTTATGTCCACTGTGGGCCATACAGAAGACTCCTCGACTCCTTGCCAGGCTCTAATGAGAGCTCTTTTAACTGTAAAAAAAAGTTACGGTAATTCAATGAATGCCAAGATGGCGTTCATGCTTCAGTGTTTTCATTGTTAGGTATCACAATCCTCAAGTCTTCAAATACATTTTTATTTAGATTCAGGATTCGTTTCACAGCCAAACACAATGTGAAACATATAAAGTTGTGGTTCGTTGTTTCATGCACAGCTGTCCATGAAAAAACAAATCCTAAATCAGCTCCTTAAAACAGTTGTCTCTCTCCAAAGTGTTTGCGAATGGAAGTTTTCCAAATGAAACCTAAATGTGTCTTTCTGGCTCAAATGCTAACAAAACATATATAACAACTTTTGATGCTTTGGTTTCCCCTGAAATGTTCTCCCTGAATGTCCTTTTGTAGTGAGAAGACAGAAGAGAGGAATCAATCACCCAAACCCAGGTGGCTTTCTTTTATCCTGGTCTTGTTTTCCTGTTTCTGAATGACATCACCAGCTCAGGGAGTGGGAAGAAGAGGCATTTCAGTCTTTTTATACAATCTGTGAACAGCACGAACAAAGACGGAGAGCCAATTTACATGTTAGATTCACACATCCTTGGTTCATTGTTCTGTAATCTAAAAAAGCTGGAGACTCCATCGGTGCTGGTGTGGTGCTCTCAGAACACTGTGTTTGTTTTATGTGGATTTCTGGGTCAGGGTTCTGGGGGCACTCAGTGTCTCTTTTGTCTCACTTCAGGTCTCCTGCTTGTTTTTGTGCATTCCAGTAAATTCTGGGTTCACATGAACCAACCCCAGACCCTCTCGTGTGGGAGGTGCAGCGCGCCTTGCAGCAATTCAGACTGGATCCAGAATAGACAATCGCATGCACAGGGTCTCCCCGTGGGCGGATTCATATTAATCACACCTTGACTCATCCGCATTTCTTGTTTATAGAAACAACAGAAAAAAGCTTCTGCATGAAGAGCAGCTTTTTACATTTCAAACAAAACACAATCACTCTTTAAATCACTGCCAGCTTTGGAAGCATGAACATCAGGCTGTGAACCCTCACTTTGGAAAATCTAAATGTTGACTTGACGAGATGACCATAAACTTCAAAAATAGAACTTTTGGAAATGTATATATAATTTAAGTCTAAAGTGTCCTTACAGGTGGATACAGACTGTCTACAAGCGATATCAAGATAAGTGAACTTGTAGAGCAGGGGTGTCCAAATCCAGGTCTCGAGGGCCGGTGTCCCACGTGTTTTCTAACCAACCTGCCAGTGAAGTGCTTTTTTTGTTAAACACACCTGATCCAGGTAATCAGGAGCAGATAAGGCAGGATTTCTGGAAAACCAGCAGGAGGCTGGCCCCTGAATTTGGACACCCCTGCTGTAGAGTGAAAACAAATGCAGGGACTTTTTTCACAGGGATGCTGTGGGCGACAGATCATGAACACTTGTAGGGGGTGAGGCACAGGCATCACCTACATCATAAAAGTGTTTAAATTCCATTAGCTTTACTAATACTTTGCCATACACTTATCAGTACACCATGATGGCATGTTCAATTTTCAAAAAGCCCCTGGAGGTGGCCGTATGAGCCTTAAGATCATCTCTCCACGGGCCCTGACAACCCAAAAACCGGCATCAACCGGGCGGGGATTGACTGATGTGTGTTTGATAGAAAAGTTAAATTACAAAACTGGTTTTTACATCAGTCTGGGCTGTCATAACATACAGCGTTGGTTTGCATCATCTAACAGAAATGTTGCACTGAGGACACTCAGCGGGAACAGCCAGCTGAACTCCACACTCACGATCCAAAACATTTCAAGCATTTTCAGTCTTCATTTCATTAAAGACAACAGTGAATTCCAGGTTTGGGGGCGGCTGTAGCTTAGAGGATAGAACAGCTGTCTGCCAAGAGCTTGGTGGGGTTGGGGTTAAAACATGTGACCATTCATTCTAAAGCGTTCACAGATTTGATGAAAGTAGTAGGAATATAACAATAAATGTAAAAATCTACTACTTTCATCAAATCTGTGAAGAACTTTTCACATTCTTATTGTGTCACCATTTGGACCCATTTAAACCCACTTGACTTTATGGTTTCTACCATTTTCATCAGAACTAACAGCATCCACACTTAAATTTGTAGTTGCAAAGTAGTTGCTTTGTATGAAACTTAAATTGGTGAAGGCACAAAACCTTAAAGCAGCAAAAGTGTGAAGAAGTCTTGACACCCCCACAGAGGAGTCACAGCTTCTACGTGAAGCACTTGTGAAAGTGGTTCATATGTGACTGTGTTTATGTTTGAAAGGCCAGACGCTCTCTGAGCCCTCAGCTCTCCTCCATGGCTTCCTCACCCCCCATGACTTATTTATTAAATTTCACCCTGAAGCAGTTGGACACACAGCCCCCTCTCACATACACACTCATTTGCTTCTTCATTCAGGTGAGGATGCTCCGGTCCATCTGTCGACTCCCAGCAGCCTACTTTAAATAAACAGGCGTGTAACAGAAGACACACCTTTCAGTTCAGCTGCTGCAGATCAAGATCAGACCAGAAATTATAATGTCTACATAAAGGTGCTTAAATAACCAAAATTGTGAGATTAGATGAGACATTCAGTAACTTGTCCTTACTGATGTGACAAAGATGGAAACATTACTAACAGGCAAAGTTGAAGAATCTGGCCAGGGGTGCCCACACTTTTGAATCATATATTACATTTTTTTATTTGAATGTTCATATATTTATGTTAACTGAGCACACAATCTTATCTTATCATCATCATATTTTACAGTTTATTCAGAAAATTAATTTGAAAGGAATTAATTTGAAATTTGAAAATTTGAGGTTTAAAAGAATATGTGGGATTAAAACACGACAAAGTTCTCTTTCCCTTCAACAGCTTGTTGAATAGGACCCGTGTTGGAACCCATTATCTACGTTTACTGGTTGGCTCACGGATTCTCATATCATGTTGTTTCTCGTGTTTTAATGTGCCAATGTCAACAGTTTACAACATCATTCACATAGTTGCACAGATGCTCTGGATCAACTTGAATCAGACATTTTTTTTCCCATCACATGCAGAACTGGACACTGTGGAACAGGCTGTTGCTCAACTTTCTGCAAGCCCTGCATTTGAAAGAGTTGTAGGTGCAATTGATGGCTCCCACATTAGAATCAAGTCCCTGCACAGCACAGAATACACTATCTCAATCAGAAAGGGTTATATTCCATTAATATGCTGGCCATTTGTGATTCTAACGGTAAATTTATGCTAAAACGGTAAATAAACTCTCTTGGAAGTTAATTGGACCTGCATTTCAAAGTTACCTACACTTGGTCCAAAGAGCAATGACTGACTACAGTCTGAGTGTTGATACACCAGTTGTACACATAAATACAAACCCCCTCCTCTGCTCTTATCTGAGTTTTTAGTCTTGCCATGTTGATGCACTGTTCGGCTTGCTAGCTTGATAGCCGTATTTGGAATTAATGAGGGAAGCCACCTCTCAGTGACAAGTGAAACGCAGCTGTCACCAACGATCTTGTTTGTGGTAATCTGAAGCTTCAATTCATCCAGTTTTTTGGCGAGGGATCTTGCATTTGTAAGAAAGATGCTGGGAAGCGGCGGTTTAAACTGCTGTCTTCTGAGCCGTGCTAACGCTCCTGCTCTGCAACCCTGTTTTTTCTTCCTGTCCCTTCAACGCTTCTGCCTTCTCCCCACGGGGATTGTAATCCACAAAGAGCCCAGGATCCTGGCTATATCCACTGGTATCTTATGTGAGTGGAGAAATTCAGCTGTGACACTCTGCTCACTCTATAGTCCCAGTTTAAGAAGTTCGTGTCAGCAGTAGATATTTGTCCAGCACAATGTGAGCACACATGCACACCACACAAACAAAACAACAAAAAATTGCACAGAAGAAGAGAGCTCTGAGCCGCTGCACCAATGCGCGCCGCCATCTTCAAAATGGATGATGGGAGTCTGTGAATAATCTGACTTTGCGTGGGTATTATTCAACAAACTGAGAGTATGTCATAAACATCAGCCGCTGCAAATGCCAAAAAAACATGACTAAAAAACAGCTGTGCAGTCATAAACATGCGCAATAGCTCGTGGATCAACCTGGCGCTTTTCCCTTTCATGAACGCGCTCACGTTCCAACCATAGACACACACTCGTATCGCCCCACCTCATCTCACCTAACAACGTTTTAGTGTCACTGTGGAAAACTGACTTTTTCCTGTGGTGTGAATTAATTTAAATCCCTTGTTCATGAAGGCTGACACGGAAAGTAATATACATTGTGTAAAACTATAAAGTTTTGTTGAAAAAAAACTGAAGATTTATATAGGTAGGCAGGGTGACAGGAGCAGCGCTGCGTGAATGAGTCCCTTCATCTGACGTCCCGGAGGGCAAAAAGGTCATTGGGAGAAGAAACTGTAACTCAGACTCGATTTTTTTTTTCATCCGAAAAACACAAACAGATGACAGACAGATCAAGCGCTTATTGTGGAAAGAAACCCCTGGACTAGAGGGTGGTGGAAAGGCACTAGACAGCATCACCAATACATTCTAAGAGTGTGAAACTTCCAGTAGCCTCACAAACACATGATGATACACATACCACACGCTTGACAATGGTGCATTTGGGTTCATACTCAACTACAACACAGAGCTTGCCTTCTTTGTTATGTGGTTGGTTTCTTTGACTCCGTTTTAAGGAGAACAGGAAAACATCTATTAAATCCAACAGACAAGGTAAACATGGCAAATTTGGACAAAAAAAGCAGAATGAACTTATGGAATGAACCACAGGCAGAACCTGTTGTTGAAAGGTTGATGACAATCCACAGACTGACAGGTTATTGAATGGACTCCTCCACCACTAGCTTGAATGGTTATGCGGCACTTCAGCAAGGCTTTCTAACAAAAAATAAAGACATGCGTCAAATTAATTGCTGTAAACGTCTATTAACTAAAGAAATGGTCACACTTTGTAACTCTGTGTTCTTACATGTTCTTGCATCTTTTCTTTGGTAATTTGACATGTGAGCAGCTCTGTAAACCTGTTAAATTTCACAGACTCTTTGTCATAAAAATGGAAATGCTTTTTCTTCTGCATTTGTTCAAGGTTTTGGTGATACATCAGTCCTCGTACATAACTTTGCATCTTTGTCTCCTCAACATAAAACATTTTTTTTATTTCATGTTTACCCGTGTTTGACACACAGCCATTGTCGATTCTGTCTCTAACATCAAAATTATGTCTGTTTAAGTGCTGCCAACAGAAGAAAGGGAACGGTTCTTCTTAAACTGTCCAAATAATTACCAATATCCAACAGTGACTTCTGTTTTCTTTAATCCACATTCATTTGCAGAACTGCTGACACATCTTTGATTGATGTTTTTCTCTGTGTGGCAAACTGGGCTCATTAAAATCGGGTGTAAACAGCAGCGTCCTGATTAATCACAGTCAAGCTCTGCAACAAATGAAGGTAGCCTGAACGTAAAAGTTATGCTGGAGCAAAGCATCAGTGTGAAAACGGTTCTGATGCTGGATTTAAAATATCAATAACACACTACTCCAGCTTAGCCTTCAGAGGCTGGACGTGAAAGAGTCGTGTGGAGGAACTAATTATTATACCGTCAGGCAGCTTCTTTTGATTAAACATTCGATGCCTCAGAGGAAGTAATGGCTCTTATTTCATTTGGCCAGAACGGAGCGACCAATTAGAAAATAAATGGCATAACGTTTAATGAACACAACAGACGAAGGCCACCTCCAGAGATGAGCGCATCATCGAGCAAAGCATGTGAGCTTACATTCTCACCCGACCCGCTAATATGCTGATCTGCTGGAGATGAACGCTGTGCCAGGAGCTACTATCAAGACTGTGTGGGTAATTCCATTCAGCGGATTAGCATTTCAAAGGATTAGGTAAGAGAATTAGGAGAAAAATGGTCTCAGAGAAACATGCCGCATGGGAAAAGTATGGTTTATTACAACTGGAAGATATAGTTTTATTAGCACTGGTTACACTGTACTCTGGGAGTGTCAGCTGAAGTGGTCCCAACATTTCCAACTCGTCTGTCTCTTTCATTTACAAACTTTCATCAGTGGTTGGGATTTAAGGCAAACATTAATTCAGACTTTTCAATATTTTACTGTTGATGTTTTTGATCAACTCCACCACTGGCGATGTGGACTGTATCTGAAAACTGGAGTGATAGTGATGTCACCCAAAATGTTTTCCTCCCAGCTCCAACCAAATTAAGTCAATTTAGTGGCCATTTTTTTGCAATACAGGTGGAGCCAGATGACATCAGTAAGTTGTGTTGGTAAGGGTCAGTGTGAGTCAACATTCTGTGGTAACGTCATTTAAGTGTGAGCTTGTTGCAAGGCCACACCCCTACCACTTGAAAGTGTACTACACAAAATCTGTCAAAAGTTTTGAATGTAGGACGTCGAGGCCAGCAGGCTCCACCTACATTTATTGAGGCATTTGATTGGCCAGTGTATGGCATAAATAACTTGGAACTAAAAAAAAACAAATACCGTGAAAGAAGGGGTTTATCAAAAAAGAAAAAGATATCAGACTGAGAATTTTGACAAATAGACTGAGTAAAAGCTGTCTATTTATCTTTAGAAGTCTATGGGATTTTGGCTTTTTGGTGCTAGCGGGTACTTTCTGTTTGGAACCATGGGGTAAGGGTCACTCAGTCCAGTTATTTTTCAATGCTGGTGAAAGCCGCCTTCACCCAACAGTGGATAGGATAGAGCCCAGCAACCCTGTGACCCCCAAATTGATTAACCTAGTTTGGAAAATGTATGGATCCATCGATAAACACTATTTTCACATGTATATGTCAGGAAAAGATTCTTTAATTCCCATTAAAATGACTATAGGATCCTCCACCTGCTTCTGTTTTTCTTAAAAACCAAAGCAACTAGAATCAAGGTTGTTCATGACAAAACCACTGGGAGTTTGTTACATAAATAGATCATTCACAACAGCAAGAAATAGTATACATTCTAGATCCAAATATGTGATCATCTTTATGGAAAGCAAACATTTTAAATGCATGTATGCTCCAAAAATAGTTTGGCCTTTTTCTGTCTTTATTTTTTATGGTCTTAGTGACATCACTAGATCAATTCACCTTTTCAGTGCTGTGGTTGATCTCGATCAAATGGCATATTATTGAAAACCGCAGGACAAACACGCCTGTCAGTAGTTAAAATCAAACCTTGCACAAAAACTTGCAGAAAATCAGTCAAAACACCTTCCTTATGCCTAAGCACTTATTTTATCACATCTCTGTGGAACATGTTAGATTTCCTCTGACTGCTAAAAGTGAGTAAGGAATAGATGGTTTCCTACTATTAGTAAGGAAGTCATGTAAAACGTCTAAACTTATTGTACATAGTATTTTTGAGAAAAAAGTAAATCTTTGAACATGACGCTGTGAATCGGGGTCAGTCTTCATAAGCTTTTCTTTAAACGAAACAAAGAGTCAGATGAAGTCCGTGAAGTCACCTGGGTGACAGATAGCCTTGTGTCCCTCCATGTCAGCGCTCGTCACAGCTCTGATAATGTGATGCATTGTGGATCTGATAGCTTTGGAAAAGCAATTTGTCTGCTCTGTTTTCTTCCCTCCCCCGTGCTCCTCCCTGTTTGAGTCAGTGTTTGGAAAAGGAAAACTCAATAAGTTCATGAGGAAAACGCAGCAAACGGTCGTATCAAAGAGAATTTCCATGAGAGGAATAATCAAAATCATCTGTTACCTCCAGTTAATGGTAATCAGAGCGTGGTTTTCTGTACTGCTCTCTGGAGATGTCATTGGAACTTTTCTGTCCATACACCTTCACAAAATTTTTTGATGATGTTTGTTGACTTTGATGCAGCTCTACAATTAAAGTCAAACGGATGGAAGTTTCTTAGAAAAGTTTTTGAGGTGAAGATTCCTCATCTGATAGAAACGTTTATCATAAACTAAACTAAGATGAAGAGACCAACAGCTGTTAAGATGAAGAGATCTTGATTCAACAAGCTCATTTTTGTGTAAAGAAATGAATGTTTTGAAGAAAAACGTGGTTTTGAACTGAACCTTACGTACACACCGGACATGTGATGTTCAAGAACATGCTGAGCTGGCATTCTGTGGTTCACACTGGACTGTTGTACCTAAGAGGCTTGGTGTCAAATGTGGAAGTGGTGCAAATCTGGTGTCATAGAATTCCGCCCGGGTGTGAACCGCAATTATGCCTTACTCCTCCATGATCAGTTTTTGACCAGTTAGCACTTCCACAAATAAAAAGAACGCTACTCACATGTTGCTATCAAATCCCAATTCCTGAGTGGTCAGAGTTCACCTTGTTTAACTTTAAAAGAACATTCAATGGCTGTGTATTTGTTATGTTGAGTCTGAAAACAGACTTGAAAATGTTGTGTAGCAATGCGTGAACACGAGAATTTTGAATGCCGTAGCCCAAAATGCGCATGCACATATTTCTATAGACTTTTCATTGAAAGTAGTCTCTTTAACGTGAGTTGGCGAGGAAAAGGAAATGCGGAATGTCCTTATTTTTTCATCTTTTATGGAGTCAGGTGTTTCTGCAGTTTGACAATGTGAGGAAACGGCTTTTCTCCATCTAGCCATCCATTTTCTAAAGCTGCTCATTCCCTCTTGGCTCACTTGGATGCTGGAGCCTATCCCAGCTCCTATATGGTGAAGGCAGAGGACACCCCGCACAGGTGGCCGGTGTGTTAAAGGGCTCGACTTTTCTCATCACAGTTAGAGTCTAAGCTTTTTCAACCACGTGTCAAGGTTTTTTGTTTCTAAGACAACATTTAGTGGCAAAAGCAGCAGAAATCTTTGGAGTTCTTTTTTTTTGACGATCTATCAATCTGAACCACAACATTTCAGCCTCTTGACAAAGTCAACATATTTGATGGTTTAGTGGTGAAAGGGTAGTTTTTTTTTCTCTTTTCCATTTCCTTCCGTTTTTACATCTTGTTCTTCATTCTTTGCTTCTTTTTTCTCAAAGTTTTTTTGCTTTGATCTCTTCCTTCATAATTCATGTCGCTCCTCTTCCTCTCACTTTTTTTTCTGGATATCTTAGTTTCTCTCCTCCCTGCTCCTTCATCCTTGCCTCTCGGTATCTCAGCTGTTTCTTCTTTTTTTTACCCCTTCATGAGGTTCCTCCCGTCACGACTCATTTCCATGTTTTCCAGGTTTGTGTGAGTGAGTGTGTCTTTGTGTATGAATGGCAGAGAGTGGCATCAGTATTCATCATGGTGCTGCTTCTTCTTTGATATCTCTTCTCCTCCTCTGAGCTGCCCAATGGAACCCCATGTGTGCGCGTGCATGTGCATGTGAAAGATAGACAGCACTGTCTTCATCTACATTGGGGGACATTAGCAGTCTTCTGCCATCGTCCCTTCCTCTCCCTCCATCCTTTTTCTTCCCTTTTTTCATTTTTTTCTCACATTTTCTTCATCCTTGCTACACACTTTCATCCTCCTCCTCTTCTCAGCACTGGACTGTGTTGCATATCTTCCTAAAATAAATGCTAATTGTGTTTTTTACCCTCACAGAAACATGTTCCAATGACTCCAATGACCAACTATGAATTCTGGAAATGAAATGAAGGCAAAAAACTCTGTTTATAATTACAGGGAAATGAGCAGCTCTCCCTCTCAGACTATCTGCCTTTCTCTGAAGATGCTCATTCAGAGACCAGGGGATCTGAATCCCACTGAAAAGAGGAGCACCTCTCTGTTTAATCACTGCACCGATCCCCTTAAATATGAATCAAAAACATGGCCGCACATGAAATGTTTGAGTCACCCTGCGGCTCTGGGTCTAAGAAATAAAGATGAGCTCATTGAGGATGTTAGCTAGAATGAAGTTTGTCATAATGACCAGGTTTGAGCTGCTTTCAGTAAAATGGCATGGTTCTTGCAGGTGGATGTGAGGACTGCTCTTGGATTTTTTGTGATGTTTTTCCTTGTCAGTCCCACCAGAGTTAGTTTGTAACTTTTCCACACCAGTCTTTATTGCTGTGATGACCCCCAGTCCATTTAGCATGAGTCTCAGTTCATCATTGTTCTTCATTGGTTGGATTCTTAGCTTTTGCCATGTTCAATTTCATGTATTAAATATTTAAAGTCCAACTACATTTTGATCTACTGTAAAATTGTTCCCTCTGGTCTTTTAATTATGATTCTGCAGATTTTAGCCAACATAAATTTTTTTTTTGCGTTTTTTAAGACATTTTCTGCAGCATAGCAGGAGTTCATTAGAAGCTAGTCTCTGAGTTGTGGGCGTGACTGTAGGTGTGGAGGTAACCCACGTTGATACCCCACCATGCATTTGTTTACACTCTCTCCTGCTAGCTTACAGCCTTTCACAAACCCAAGCTAACATGTTTACCTTCCAGTTCATCCCGTCAGGGATCACCACAGTGAATTAGCTTTCACTGATTCCCACAGGTGGTTTGGAAGAGAGTTTTGCACTGGATTCCTTTTCTGACACAACCATGTATTTTCAAGACAAAGGGAGACCCAGTTGGGCAGCAGCGTAAAGGGTCTTGCCAAAAGACCCGCACTGGATTCAGCTCATTGCATGCCCTGAAGTGACGCCAGGTTTCTTGCTTGCCTGTCCTACACTCATCCATCTGAGCCATCCAGCCACTTTGTCAGTGGAGCAAAACAAAAAAGATGAGCAAGATCGGAGCTTTGCCAGTTTTGAACCAGTTGGCAGATCAGACAAGAAACATTAAGACCTTAATGGATGTATTTGTCTTCAAGTGGAGGATTTCGAATTGGAGCAGAGCAGGTAGAATTTGGCCCCCCATCACAGGTGCTGCATCACAAATGTGAGCTTTTTCAGTCTGAATAAAGAAATCCTCAAACAGTTTTAATTTTAAATTATTTTATATATGTCCTTCCTTCTGAGAAAATGGTAATAGAACATGTTAAAAACACAAAAAACTCAATTTTCATTAGGATGGGGCTTTAAGTTTCTGCCGCCATGCCTGGTCTCATGCATTTTGGATCCCACACTGCCAGCTCCTGACAGTGGAAGCTCAGGAGGGTGTCTGCAGTAAGGAGTTACTTCATACATTTTGCTCTAGTTGTATTTCATTGGATAAGATTTAGAACTCTTGAAGTCCCTCTATGACAATTTTTTAAAATGTTCCCAGTGGTGTTTCATTATCATTATTACGTTTTTAACCAACAGACCACAACCTAAATGTATATACATATAAATAACTATATATTCAATAATTTAAATAAAACAGTTCTGAAGCACTGTTTCTAAAATTTCCATACGTGGGCGTGGCTGTTGGTGCTGAGCTGAGTAGAACCGCAACATAATGTTGGCACCTGAAAAGGCTTTGCTATCTTCTTATAGCTACTCCTGCTTTGTGAGCATCAAGTATTTTCAGTTTCATTGTTCTGGACAACACCTGGAAGAGCCCATGATGCTGATTGTTGGGGCGAGGTCAGATTACTCAGGTTTTATTTTAATCTCAGAGATTGAAATAACCTGTCTTTTGCAAACCATGTTTGTGAACAATCCATAACACTGTCAGATCTCAGATTTTCCAAAGGGGGCGGAGCATACTAGAAATTCTGCTGGATGCCCAAACTTTTGCACACGCCGTTATTTTGTTTTCTGTATTTTTTAAAAGGGTAAATGATGGAAATAAAGCCTCATTGTTTGACAACAAGGCTCTTCTATAAACTGATGCTTTTAGGAGATTTTTCAATCTTTCTTTGGCTACTTTATGCCCAATAATAGAGCATTTTACCTAGGGAGCCCAAACTTTCCATCCCCACTGTACATGTAGAGATTAGGAAACAAGTGGACTCTACACCAATGTTGTCTTCTTTATATTTTATAGTAAAAGGAAAAAAAAGGAGAAAAAGGATGGTGGCTCACCAAAATCACAATGATAGAAACATGTTTGACTTGGCTTTTCTAATTTATATCTAGTCAATGATTCAAAAAGTACTGATAGACATCTAAAAATATCCGATAATTACATCTCTATAGGTAGATGGGTAGTTTACCTTTATATGCAAAACACTATTGGTAGACATCTATTAGAGCAACAAAATAGAGTTGTCTGAGATGTCTAGTTGACATCATTAGTTATCTAACATACACATTTCTATTAGATGACTAAAAGACATCATGTCTATAGACATCATCAAAAAACTACCCAAATGGGGTTCAGCTGCATGTTACATTTGATCTTTATTTTCAGTGGTCAAGTCCTTAAGAATGCTAAAAAAATATAGTAAACTAGTACACCTAACTGTGCTACATTTTCTCCTCAGGTTAACACCGAAGGTCCCATCACATTCTGCTCTTCAAAAAATCTCAGTTGTTCTGACAACTCCCCAAACATCTGACCGAAATATTCCTTTTTTTTTTTTT
>BSAI01000072.1:2288572-2305039 GCA_036245035.1 Adrianichthys oophorus | reverse complement strand
GACTTATATGGCGGAAAAAGAAAAGCAGACGGAAATGTTTGTTCAACTGCATTTCGCGCCGCCAAGTTGACTCACCACACACGTCTCGTCGATTCTCGCGATACTCACAGCATCTCACGCCTCCTCCAACATTCACCCAAATGACCGAAATATTCCGAGGCAAACGTTGATGCTTATTGATCCAGAAGGGAATGCCGAGACCGGACATCATAAAACTAATATATAAATAAAAAAGTAATAACAAGTAGCTGAAGTGAGAAAAACAGGTGTCATAGACTGGCTCATGTCATGATATTGACTCAAATGTTTGAATGAACTGTGGTTGTACTGACTGCAGCAGCTGCTGTTACGGCCCAGTGCATCAATCTTTACAATCTATATCAGCACCACAGAGCTGGAGCCTCCCACATCCTCCATCTGTCTCCTACTTCTAACCTGAAGTGTTTTAATGGTTTGTTCTGGCGCAGAAGCTTGTCAGTAAGAAAGTGTACTATTCTCAACTTTATCACCAAAAAGGCGTTGATTTAAAACTGCAACACAGCATTTATCCTGTCAGGAAATTGGAGGAGAGCGCACGTTTAAGCAACAAATCTGATCAATGTGCTTTACATAGAAACAACAGAATCTAAGACTGAATTGTAAAGCCCTGTATCTGATACATAAGAAGAAAGAACAGGAATAGCAGAAAACAACAACAGTCTGTCATTCTCAAAAGATTAGAAAAAGTCTATTTTGTGGAAATAGGACATATACATGGAGGTTGGAAGACCTTTCCTATCAGCAATCAGTTTTATGTTGATTACAATCTGAAAACATCAAGTAGGAAACGACACCGTGCACTTGGGGAATTATGGTGTTATGGGGCAGAATATCAGGACAGCTGGAGAAGAAGCTCAGATACTAACTGAAGAATCACCACAGCAGAAGTGAAAGTTCAATGGCTTTAAAGAGCACACAGCAAAAACCAGAGAACAGATCAAAACGACAAGACAAAAACAAACCTTAAACCAAAACTGATTCCAGGCAAAAGCTCAACTTCCCAAAGGAGGATGTCTCAAAGGGCCACACAAAGAGCACAAAACAGTAGGCAGAGTTTTTTTTCACCATAACTGTTACAAAATATGAGTCCAGATCTTTTCAATAAGGCCAGTTGACCTAGTATAGCAATGGCAGACAGTGACACCAGGTTAAAGGAAGAGTTTTTAGTGCTAATCCTGTTCTGGAAAAGCAAAAGGCAACTGGAATTGAAAGTGGATCTAAATAGAAGATAAGAAGAAGCCTAAAGCAGAATCAGATGTAGTGAAGAAGACCATCTGCTAGGAAGGAGACAACCAAACACTAGAACATCTATTGTAAAACAAAGCAGGTAAAGAGGAAGCAGACACACACTGTTACCTCATTTATCACGGGAGTTTCACTCTGAAGAGAACCCAAATTCTGCGAAGAAGGATTAAAAATGATGTTTTAAGGTAGTAAAACTCCTCACTACTTTTGTAATGCCTTTCTCATGCTGACATGAACATTTTCACACTTTTCTTTCTTTTCAAAATCTCAAAGTTCAGACTCTCATAGAAAAATAAATCCAGGATGAAAACAAAGATCTGATCGCAGTTGTAGATTTTTATGGATTTGGTAATCTGAACGTATTCTGCACAGGAAACACGGCAGGAGGAGATTGAATGACAAGGTATACAGCCAATCAGGATGTAGAACACAGTGTGCTGTTTAAAAATAAAACATCAATAAACAGAATGTAAAATGGCTTTAAAAACAGCAAGATCGCAAAAAGGGAACTGCAAAACGGCGAGGGAACACTGTACACAAATGATCTTTATAAGAAGATATAAGAATGTTCTATCTTCTATAAGAAGATAGAAAATGTTAGGAACTCTGACAAAAGGACAACATGATGGCTTGGAACAAGCAAAAGCTTGAGCTTTAGAGGACAAATGAGAATCAGAAAATGCAACTGACCTTCAATTATGCAAAGCGTTTCATGAATAGTTTGAAAAGAAGCCAACATTATGAAGATGAATGGTTATGGTAAGTTAAAGGATGGGGAGAATTCAGTTTGACAATATGTAACAAGAAAACATGAGGAAAATGAACATGTAAAAGGTTATTTTATTCCGTGGTGATTGGCCAAGATTTTGGCCATATGACCTATGTGGGTCCCAGAGCAAAAGCTATGGAGACACATGAGAAAACATCAGCCATAATGGACCTGTGATCCCATGAATCTTTAAAGTCCCACGTCGATCATCTTTTCATCTGTTTTCAAAGCATAGTCTTTTAATTATGATGATGCTGTTTTGAGCCAAAATCTAAAAACCTGTGTCATTTTCTGGGACAGAGTGGCAGGAATTCATAAAAAAATCATCTCTTAATTGTGTGCGGGACCATTGACGTGGAGTAAACCCACCTCCATCACCCATCTGTATACATGGCCTCCCACCAGCTTACAGCTCCGAATGACCTCAACCTGGCATTACTGGTGCAACAAAAGTGGCAAGCAATATTGCAACTGTCCAGCTATACAGTTTGGACCCAGATGCCAGATCAGACGAGGAAAATAAAAACATACATGGATCCGGTTGTGTAGGAGTGGATGCATCAGAATGGAGATGAGCAGCCAGCTTGGGGTCTGCTGTAGGAACTTGTACGTCACAATTTGAACGCTTTTCAAACTGCATGTTTTTGTCTGTTCCTGATTCATAGTTATTTGAATAAGGAAATATTCAGAAATTCATTTTTAAGCTTAATTTTCTTTTTATATGTCCTCCATAAAAAATGCCATAAGAACATGTTAAAAACAACACAAACAGTGTTTTGTTTTGTAATCAGAGGGGGTCTTTAATTACTCAAACTCCTGTAAGATGAGGTTATCATTGATCTTTTGAAAGACAAAAATTGAGATCTTGATCAGGATGATTACAATGAGGCGATCATTGGTAACATCAGCAGTGATGTGTTTGTGTGAACACAGACTCTTTAATCTTCAAATTATGTCTCTGTAAATGGTGAATATCGATTTTCATCTGCTGCTGTTATGAGTTATTCACTCCTTATCGCTGCGGGATTATTTATGAACATATTTGCAGTTTATTTTGTTATTGGACTCATGGCTGCTGTCAGTGTTGGTGCTCAGCTGATGGAGGACGCTTCCCTTCTGTGTGTGTGTGTTTGTAAATGTGTGTGTGAGGGAACAGGTGTCGGCTCTTGTTGATGTGGACACTCTTCATCGTTTCCTCTTGGGAGTCTGAGCTGCCTGTAATTGTCTCTCTCTCCCTCTCTTGTGTGTGTCTGTTCCAGGGTCTCTCGCCTCGGTCCCACTCATCCCTCCTCTGGCTACAGCGACCATCTCATGCTCGAAGTGTCTGTGCAGACCATCTGTCTTTATTTCCACTGTCTCTCTAACTTCTGATAGACTCCTATCAAGACCTATCAGGGTGCTTTGGGCACACACACACAAAGACACACACTCCTACACACACCAGTCACTGCCCGCATGGTGCCTGCAGGGGTGGCGAGGGACTTTGTTAGTGACAGTCCTTCTCTGCAGAGGACTGAGTAACCACCAATTTACAGCTGATGAGTTGGTGCCATTGTGTGAGATGTGTGTGTGTGCGCGTGTGTGTTTATGAGAACGTGGGCAGGATAACTGCTGATGTGGGGGTGAGGGGGGCTTCCATCACAACATCCAGTCTGTGAGAAAAACCGAGATTAGAAAAAAGGACCAAAAGTCGTCTGTTTCCACTGAGCCGCACACACGTCCTGCTGCTGCAGTTACCCTATTTTCTCACTTTAGTTTAATAGTTAATTATTATATTTTCCTTTATGTTTGAATTTGACCAAACATCTCTAGATGGGGATCAACACAGTATTATTTGTCTGTCTGTCCGCATGCAAGGTACACCTTCACTCCCCTTGCAGCCACTCCTCTCTTCAACCTCCATGAGCCCGGCCAACCCAAAAACCTGCAGCACCCTTACAGGTCAACCGCCGTACGGGTGTAAGCTTTAATTTCCTGCATTGGAAAAGCCCATTTTGAGAGCCTTCAAAGCTGCAGAACAAATTGGATTCTCACAGCTCCCTGTGGTCCACACGTTGAGAACGGCGTTGCTGTTTAACCTTCTTAGCCATTTGTTTAAAGTGCCTCTCTCTCGTGTTTCTGCAAAATCTTGCTGGTTTTATAAAGCTTGACACTTGTTTTCAGTTTTACTCTGAGTTCAGATCATGTGCTCTGATGGTCCTTCAGGGTCTGCTTCTGTTGCATGTGCTAAGTCCAAACCTGGGGATGGGTACTGAAACTCTGTGCCAAGTTTGTACCTGTGCCCACATATACAGTACTGCCTCAACCGTACAAAAATGCTGAATTTGGCGCTTTGTTTTGGACATGTCACTCACTTGTATTCTATATCGTTTTGCTGTACAGTTGTAGTCAAATATTGTTCCTTTCCAGGTAAACCTTTTCCAGGCCAGAGTCAAAATGTCGAAAGCGACACTAGTGAAAGTTGTATTTCACAGCAAATGATTATACTTCAGCGACCTGATGGATATGAGTGATGTGTGCAGTGCCGTGGCGATGAGTGGTTGAATCCGTGTTTGCTTCAGCATGTGTAAAAACAGAGATGCAGTGCTGCAGTGAAGACTGTCAGAAAGAATGAAATAAAGCATGTTAGAGACATTCAAGCACATCCTTCACCACCACGCTGCTCTAGTGTTAGGGGGACAACATTGCAATGTTTTTTTTGTTTTATTTTTGAAGCATTGATTCAAGCACCATTTTGGGACGGGAACACTTTTAAAAGTACAGGTTCTGCATCTGCAACAAAAGTTACAGTATGTCAGGTTGTGTGTCTTCTTTTGGTGTGTACTCTTAATTTTGTGAGTTTAATCTTTTTATTTGCAGGTGTTTGTTATGAGTCAAGGTTTATTTTGTGAAGAAAAGTCCGAACATTTAGAGATCTGTTTGTTCTGTTCTCCAGTGTTCTTCCAACACAAGCGTGGAAGAGGGAAACCCTGTTTCTGCTGTTTATCTCAATGCCACTCAACCAGAAAATTGCTTATTTATTTTAAGAACTACAAGAGCACAGAGGAAGACATGATGGTTCTTTAGAGGAGACGATAGAGCGAAGGCAGCAAAACAGTCGAGTTTTAGTCAATTTATCTTTAGCAGAAGAAACCACTGATGACAAAGCCAGAAACAAGAACAGAAACAGAGAAGAAGAAGACGATGAAGCAGGTGAAGCTGAGAGGAAATCGGAGTCAGAGAGCAGGAAGCATTAGCGTCGTATTGAGAAGATCAGCCTGGAGATCCTTTGATGTCGGCAGCCAAATACCGCATGCATCCACACACTCAACTGCACACACTGATCCAACCTGCAGACAAATGCGACCTGTGGATTAAGAAGCAGCAGGTTGAGAAAACTACAGAGACAAAAACAGGAAGTGGCCCATCAGAGCGCTCCAGCCCACGCTGAGACGTGAGGGTGGGGAAAGACAGGCACCTGTCTCATGCACTGTTTTCACCTGCTGTAAACACATTTCAGTGCGAGCGCCAAACCTCCATCACCACACTTCCTATTTCTGATCAACAGCAGAAACCACCGATCTTAAAGCTGCACAGAACAGAGAGCAGCGGAAGAACAAACCAGCACATAAAGATCTCAAACTCTGGAAATGCTTAAGCTCAAAGCCAGTTGATGGTTTATTTAGCCTGTTTATGTCTTTGTTCTTTAAACAATAGAAACAAACATGAGCATTTTATTTGTTTAGGCACAGCATGTCAACAACAGGACAAGAGCCTTATTCACAACTGTCTTTACAGGTGGATACGAGCCATCTGCATGTGACAAATTGTCAAACGTGCGTGTCGCGCTGGATGACTCGGTTGGTTGGATGTAGGGCTGACACGCAGGAAACCTGGGTTTGCTTCCCAGGGAGCGCAGTGAGCATCATCCAGTGTGGTCCTTCAGGAAAGACCCTTCACACTACTTCCTAAGAGTGTAGCAACAAAGGAGCCTCCCTGTGCCGGTCCCCAGCTATGATAAAAAAACAGTCATGTCAAGAAGGATGTCTGGTGTGAAACTCTCTGACAAACCACCTGTGTGAATCAGAGAAAGCTGACACACTGCGGCGAAGCCTGATGAGATAAGCTGGAAGGTGAACAATGTTGACCACACACAAAAAGAGAAAATGTTCAGTACATTTTTTTCTATAGACATGCTGCGGGGAAAGGTCGAACACTTTACGCAAAGTCAAAGTGAATTCCAACCTCCCTAAATCTTGCCCCTTAGTGCTGTTCATGTGATAAGTGTGCAGTCTGACTGTTAGAAATGAGGAAATTAAACAATCAGTGTCCTACGGGCACTTTCTTAAGACTGCACACCCCATGTGTGCACATGTTATGAATGTGCATGGTCTCTAAGGAGCCAGTATTGTACCTTAGTAACGACTAATGTGTGGCAGAAGAACACCACATGACAGCATCCCGCGTACGTTTTAACAGCATGTAACCTCCATTAGCCTATGAATACCTTGATACACATTACCACAAGTAAAAAAATGGTACATTCCATTTCTTGACATCTCTTGAGGTGACCGGTTGAGCCTCAAGGGAACCGTATGACAAACCTACACTCCCCCTAATGCCTTACTCACATGCACACATACTAGGGTTGACCCGTATGGTTGCTGTCGGCTTTGGATTGTCTGAGTCCATGGAGGGTCTGACGGTGTGCACAGATGTGTCCTGCCGTTCCCTTGAGGCTCGTGAGGACACCTCAATATACTTCATGATAAAGGAATGTACCATTGTTGTGCGTGTGGTAAGTGTATCTTGAAGTATTTGTAAGGCTAATGGACGTGAAACGGGCATGATACATACATGCCAGCACCCAACAGGCATGAAAGGAGCGCGCACATATCACATGATCAGCACTAACGGGATCCCTGTGCAGCCTGCAGGATTGAAAAATCCTCCTGATTGAAAATGGGTTGAAAAAAATTGAAAAATTCATACAAAACACCTGTGCTTCACCTGCCTCACCCTTATGTGTTGCTTAAGTGTTCACTATGACCTGTTGCCCGCAGCATGTTTGTAGACAAAAATGCGCATGGACATAATCACTCCATGTCTCACTGAGCGGCCTACGATCTCAGAGTTTTGTGGAGCCCACTTGCGTGCCTTGTACAGGTCTGCCCATTTTTTCCCCAGGGCAGTTCTGACTAAGGCATTAGATGTGGTCGCTGCTCTCCATGACCCTCCACGGACCCGGACAACCAAAAAACCAGCGATGCAAAGTGCAACCCCCTCCCCGTACAGAAGCGTGACTGTGAAGGTCATTGGTCTGAGCTAAATGTAAACCTGTTAAACCCATTACACACACATTCCATTTCCATAACACATTTATTCCCAGACTACACTTTAACTACACTCATTTCTCTGATAAAACATGTTCATTACAAACATCCTTGGTACAGTTTTACTCAAATACTTTCTCCTAAATGTATCTAATTTGTCAGGAACTGGTGGTGTAGGACCCACAACTTGGTGACAGAAACCAAACCATTTAATAAACAAACTTAAACATGAGAAAACCATTGAAGAAACAAAAGGTGAAGAAACAGAACAGAGCAGATGACCTGAAAACCAGACACTTAAATAGACTGAGTGTAATTAACTGGACTGAAGACAGCTGGGAATCCTGACAAACCTGAAACCGGTGTGACTGAGGAACAGTTCAAAACAGAACATGACCAAAAAACAGCTTAAAAACGGAACAACAGAACTCTCACATGTTTGAACTTTTAATGAATAGAAGACACATATATACATTTCCAGAGAAATAGAATACTTAAAATGAAATAGAAAAAATAAAGGATGGATCGTTAGTAAAGAAAATGTATCTTTACTGTTTGTAGAAATATTTCTGTCAAAAAATTGTAGTGCTTGGTATTCTTTCCACTATCCCTAGAAACATTCAATCCATGCAGAAATTTGCGATGGCTGAATTTGGTGAGACGGCGTTGGGTCATACATAATTCAGTGTTTAGCAGATAGATATTCACATAGTAGATCTGTGTCTTCTCTCAGAAACTGATTTGGCTTAATGACTTCAAAGACGGACGATGATTGAAAGTGCAGCTTTAAGAATACAAAGAGCCCAAATTAGTGGACTCCGAAGGGCGCCTGCTCTTCATCACAGAGAACAAGGCTGACTCATCGATCGCATGGGGAAGGTGGGCGCTTCATAAAGGGGGTGTGATGAGGCTGGAGGATCTGCAGGTACCATCTCACATCTCCCAGCGAGCCGTGGGGGGCTGTGGTGGAGAGGGGCGTCAGGATTTCTGCCCTCCTACTAACACTCTGTGGACATTGGCTGCCCTCCGTCTTCAGGTAATTAATTGCATTTTGAGACGCTTCACAACCTTGTGCTTTTGTCATGTTGTCTGAAAAGCCAAGTTAATTCTTTTGCTCACCATGGAACAATTTGAAAGCTAAAAAAAGTGAAATCTGTCAAAGTGTATTGAATTATCATGTTTAATCATGACCCCTGAAAGAGCTGGAGCCATGCATGTGTGTGGGTTTAATTGCCCTTTCTGCCCTTAGCGGCTTTAATTGCATTGATTTATTCCTGGAGCTGCTTTTAGTTCTTATTGTAGCTTTAAATGCTTAGTGCTGACCAAAGTGCTCCTTTGCTCTCTCAGAAATACAACATTAACGAGTAGAGCAGGTTAGTGCCCAGTGGTTTTTGGTGAGTTTTGGTTTTCTTAGAACTCTTTTTAAAGTTCTGTTACTGATTGCCTTGTTGCATTTAGCTCCTTATTTTAATAACTTGTTTGATGGAACGCTTGTTTTTTTTATTATCATACATCCGTCTAATGGACTTTCTTTGATCTCTGACATTGAGGTGTTTTTCAGTCAGAAATAAGTGGATTATATTTAAATGTACAAATACAGACAACAGGCAGGTCAAGTTAATCCAAACGTCAATGAAGCTGTGTTTTATTTTGAAAGGTCTGTCATAGTTTCACTGTCTTCCTTTCAAATACATCACAAGTTCCTTTGTAATGTTGAGCAGCTCAGTGGAAATGTAAGTCTTTGGAGCACCAGATAAAATCCTGCATAGGAGACGTTTCTGAAACACAGCACATGAAAATCCAATATGTGGTTTCTGGAGTGTTTTCATGAGTATAACACCTTGCCTGTGCCTGGACTCTTGTCATTTAAAAAAAAGCACCCTTCTGATCTGACTGAAGACCCTCACGCACTGACCTTCTCTGACCTCTTTAATGCTGAGATCTGCCAAAAGAAAACCCTGAAAAGCTGGCAGAGCTTCTTTTATTTTCATGATCAGCAGAACGTACTTGTTTGAGAATGAAGTAAACCGTAACAGACCAAAAAAAAAGCAGTTTAACTGAGGAACTTCTCTTGAAACTCTGAGAAACCTACATCAGAGCCTGATTCAAGCGTCTGTGGGAGGGGTGGAGTCAACCAACTGCAGCACCAGCTGATGCACATCACAGGCCTCTGCTCTTTGACCCCTCAGATCATCCAGGTCAGGGAATCACAAGCAACATGTCTGATCGAAGCTGCACGCCTTTAGTTTGTGTAGTTTTTCATCAGGTGTGTCTTTAATCTCATTATTGTTACTGTTTGGGGTGATGACGACAATAAAAGAGAATTTAGGTTAAACATGACACAAAATTCAAATTGATATTAAAAGGTAAAAACGATTCAATCTTTCTGCTCGAGACACTTTTTTTTCATAATCATGACTTCTTATGTTTAAATGATCAAACCCGATCAAGCAGATCTATTTTCCTCCACTCTCTTCATCGTTACTTCTTCTCATGTGATTCCTCTGTCAATCCCTCTTTCATTTTGTGTCTATATCTGTCCTTTTTAGTTTTGTTTTTTTCGGAGGCCCATTATTTTCTGGGGACAAGTGCAAAATAACTGTATAATTACCCTTTTGCTGATGTTTCGGCTCCACTTTGTTCTTCTTGATTCGTATTTTCTTTAAATTCCCTCCAATTTTTTAAGCGTCACCTTGAGTCTGACACTTGGCTTCTATCTTTTCTTCTGCAAGTCTCCACTTTTTTTCTTTGCCAAACGTCACATTTCCCATCAGTTTGTGTGTTACAGGCACACTTCTTTACTCTAACATTGGTATTGAACTACTGGCAGCTCTAATTCCCTCACTCTCAGTCAAACACACAAACACACACACAGACGCACACACCTTCTGATTGTGCTGAATCTAGGAACGATCCACTGCTGTCTCTTTTTATCAAATCTCCCATCTGTGTCTCCACACATACGTATAAGGATTCATATACACTATATAATGCATTACTATATAAACAACACACACACACAGGCACACAAAGACACTTGCATGCACAAACATCTTTAAATTCAGTCTAGTAGGCGACCTAAGTGGAGAAATAACACTCGATTCTAAATGTATTCAGTAAGAACGAGTGTAGCACAAGGAAAAATAGGAAGTGGGAGGGGCAAAAAACAAAAATAAAGTTAATTGAATCAGATTGTATTCATGTGAACTACACTTTCTTCTCTGTATTTATCCTGTCTTATCTGTAATGGGCCTCTATGAATGGACAGATGGTAGGGGTGTAACAATACATTCATTCATTCATTCATTTTCCAATCCGCTTTATCCCTTTCGGGGTCACGGGGTTGCCGGAGCCTAACCCGGCTACTCATGGGCGAAGGCAGGGCACACCCCTGGACTGGTCGCCAGTCTGTCGCAGGGGGTAACAATACATTTTAGCAACAATTTGATTCACATCATACTTTCAGAGTAGATTATTGGTTCCTTTTAAACGTTCCAATTCAATCTGATTCACTGACCTTCAACAGGTCCAGAACATCTTTATCCAAACCTTCAACAGTGTGACTCAGAGATAAATACCTGGTATTGAACAGTAAAGTTTTCCAGATTCTTGTATTTCTTCAAGATAATCAAGTGTAAATAAATCTGTGTACAAACAAACAAGTAAACAAGAATGAACTTGGTCAAATCCATTTCCATTTGAGTTTGATCAAGTTCATTCCACTGTTGTTTTTCCACATCAGAACATTATTAGAACATTCTAGCACACTGTATGGTCACATGACTTTGTAAATTCAAAGTGTTTCCACACATTGGAGTGGAATGATGGTTGATCAGTTTCTGCTGCATCACATGTGTTTGTCTGCTGGGATGGAACTTATAGTAAAATAAAGCTACCATGTTTCAATCCAAACGGGATTTTTGTCAAGATCAGTTTTAATTGATTTATTTCATTTTGAAATGATATCCTGGTAAAGTTCGATTTGATTGCCAACATGGATCAGACAGATCAATTTGGTTTGATACTTGGAATAGAAATGAATTCATTGATTAGGTCGATTAATCCTTACACCCCTGATGGACAGATGGATGGATGGATGTAAACTTTTTTTACAGATTGTCAGAGCTTCACACGGTGGTTTGAGCGTGAAGTGACACATTAGGTTAGAAAATGACATTTTTTATCATCTCAACTAAGCTCAAAGGACAGATCAGAGACTCGTGCCAACTTGATTCTTAAATTCTGTCTCTTTATGTGTCATAGTTCAGATTATGCAGAAATTCTCTATCCTAACGGCTGCTATTGATCATCACTAAAGGAAAAATAAATGTCATGCATTAACCGGTACTGTCAACACCTGAATTCATGAGAATCAACTTCGTCTCTATGACTAATCTGTCTCTTACACAAACAGAAACTTTAAAAATATCATTGCCTTTACAGAGGAATTTAACATTTTTATTCTGGACCAATTTATGAAAATGGAGTTCTCATGTAGAACTGAACTTTTTGTGATTGACATTTAAACTTGTATCTCGGAAACGTCCAATAAACTCATGGGTTTATGGGTACATTGTTCTATTTGCTGACCTCAGGCTCTGCATATTAACTGATGTGTAAGCATAAGTTCTACTTTGAGACTGTTCCCCTGCACTGCAGCAAACCCTCACATGTGCAGCTGATTGTAGCAAAGCTACAGCGTCAATTTTCTGTTCAAAGTCACATGAGTGTAGCAAGGCTTCAGCAGTGGAGAAGCACTGTCTTTAGGAAAATGTTGCTCCAGTGAAGTCAGAATTTATCCATCCATCTATCTCTTTGTATTTAAATGAATACGTAGATTTCCGGGAAAGTCCTGGCAGCTCTGGATCTATGTCCCTGGACTGTGCTTCCTGGAGATCATAATCAGCTTGGTGCTCATCTGTTATAGTAAAATCTCCTGTTGAGAAGAAAACAATCATGAAACATTTCCAGCATTGTTTCATCTAATTGATGTGTTTCAACTACATAAAGGCCTTTCTAAACCATTTAAATCACCGTAAAGTACAGAGAACCCAAAAGAAATCCAGCATTTTTGTAATTATCCCTGAAGGATTTTCCAGGATTCAAACTTTTTCCAACATTCCCCAAAAGTCAGTAACAAAATAATTTGATACATTTGATGCATTTTCTGTGTAACAAAAATATTGCAAATGCCTTGTGATTTGCAGCCCACAATGTTATCCGTCACAGCAGTGAGATCATAAGGTGTTGACGGAAACAAAATCAAAAGGTTCTTTTTTATTGCAGAAGTTGCTGCCTATTCTGCAAATATCCCTCCGCACCTCATTTCACCAGGTCTGCATGATCTCATGGTAATGGAAATAGAAAGAACATGCTACTTTCGTTCCATACCATTGCTATGCACAGCAGGTTTCAACCTTGTAAAATAACCACAGAACTGCTAATAATGGCACGTTAAGGCTGCCATTCATCACTCTCTAATGGGAGAATGTGATATATGTGAAATAAAAATGTGCCGTTACAAGCGTGACTCGTGTTATTCATGTACACTTCATGAGACTGGGCTCTCCGGGCCAGAGAGAAAATCTGCAAAATGACTTTTTGCTCAGAATATTGCTATCAGCCTCCATGCAAGGCCAGTTTTATTGTAACCATTAATCCTCGCTGACAGTGGAAATGCTTTAAGCAGATGGACAGGTTACTGATGGCGTAGCTGTGGTCCAGCGGCATACCTTCATCTGCAGAATGGATGCAAACAATATGTCACTGCAGGGAGCAATTCAGCCAAAACCTCCACATCCACCATCGAGCCACGAGCACGTCTGGAAAACAGAAATTGCTTTAAGACTAAACTATTGTGAGAGAGCTGTGGAGCTCTCAGCAGCTCCCACAGGTGAAGTCTTGGTCATGAAAAACACTTTTCAGCAGAAAAGCACTCCTGAAAAAGCACCTGACAGAATTGCTTTTGCACATAGGTCATGGTGAAATTTAAAAAAATCCTTTTATATACTGTATATATCAGAAGGAGCATCCATCCCTGGAATCTCGTTTCAATTTGAGATTTGGGCATTTTGAACAGCAGACGTCAGTGGATATTGAACTGTAAAAAAAAAAGGACAATCTATATGAGGGTTGACAGAGAAATAACTATTGACCACAGAGTTTCACACCATCTTATATAAATCTTTTTTGTCAGGTACCTTTTGTTCTACACATGTTGATGAAAGTTGCTCTACAAATAAAATGATTTATTGCAGAGTCAATTATCAAAACATTCATCACACCAACACGCACACCAATCAGATGCCTCAGTAAAAGTAGGTGAAACCTGCTTGACTGGTCAAAAGTTCAAATGTTAGACAGATCTTGTGTAGCTTGCTTTTACGTGGCAGAGATGGTGCCTTCCAACAAGCTCACTCCTGATTGGCCAGTGGTTGCCATGAAAATGTTGACTTAGACTGACGTGGACCAATCTCTGCTTACTGACTATGTCTGGCTCCAACATTGCGGCGTCCGTATCATGAACAAATGGCGACTGAATTGATTACATTTGGTAAGAGCTGGAAGTAAACCATTTTTGATCCAGTTCTCTGATCAAGTCAGTGGTAATGAAAGATGGATTTATTAACATCTTCTTCTTCTTCTTTTCTTTTTGGGTTTTTTTTTCAGGGGTCGCCACAGCCAATCAGCTTCCTCCATCTAACCCTGTCTTCTGCATCCACTACTCTGACACCAGCTGTCTTCATGTCTCCGTTCTCTGCATCCATAAACCTCCTCTTTGGTCTTCCTCTAGACCTCTTTCCTGCAGCTTTAGAGTCAGCATCCTTCTACTAATATTTTCACTGTCTCTCCGCTGGACATGACTGAACCATCTCAGTTTGGCCTCTCTGACTTCATCTCCAAAACCTCTAACATGTGTGTGTCTCTGATGCACTCATTCCTGATCCTGTTCACTCTGAATGAGAACCTTAGTGGATTTTTTAAAGATCTCAATAAAATTATTTTTTTAGGCTTTGAAACAGCAGGTTTATTACTTCTTACCAAAATGTTTTACACTAAAGAGAAATAAATGCTGGGCGTCATTAACCACACAGAATAAAGCTTTGTGTATTGTCTCTCACATACTAAACTACAAAATGAAAGTTAGACAAAGTTTTGGAATGTACTGGAACCACATTGTTTATTTTTAAATGTTTCTCTGCGTTACAAAGCCATATTAACCCTTTAAAACTGGAGTTATATCTCCAATGTTTCCATTTTTTTCTGTTGAAATCTGAAGGTTTTCAGGTGCCCATATTAAAAATTGAGGTTTTAATTTTGAAAGAAAAATAAAGTCAACTAAAAAGGCAGCTCAGCACACTGAATACTTAAACATGCACCAGCCCCTTGTACATTTCACCTTAAGGTATGGTTAGGTTGGCTGTTCCAATCCACAGCAGAACCGTGATTACCCAGAATACAAAAGGTGTGTTTTTCATAGGTGGGTCAGAGCAGGTTGGTGGAATCTGGCATGGCACAATTCCGCAGCGATCGCTGTAATTCTCCTTAGCTGTGATGGAACTTGTGTTAAGTGCCATGTTGTGTCGAGTGCCCTGCATTAAACCAAAAAGAAAACAAAACTGCAAACAGCATTGTATTCAGACCAGAACAGACAAGAGAGATTGGCGGCTGAAGTGTAGAACTCCACTTGACCAGAAGGCTGCAGGCTTGGTTCCCATCCGCACAGCATATATGTAAGAGTCCTTGGGAAAGACTGAAACTTCCACATTGCTCCTGGAGATCTTTGCAGCATCTCTCATGGCACACTTGCCACCATCAGTGTGTGAATGGGATTCATAGTACAAAAACAAAAAAAAAGTGCATGTCATTTACAACATGAAATGTATTTTAAGCTAGTTCAAACTTCTGTTTTCTACAAGCCTACAAGTCTTTTTTTGTTGAATTTGTTGATGGACATTAAAACAACAAAGCTGGATACGGCCACCTACTGTGTGGGGTGTGTATAACAGCAGTGATATAATAGACAATGTGACTGAGGAGGAAGTCTGAATAGGTGAGGAACCAGACTTTAGCTTTGATTGAGTCTTTGTTGCCAGCAAATCCTCCAGCCAGCATGAACAGAACAGCTCAACCATGAAAGAAGGGCTCATATCTAAGTTATCATATTGTTTCCATTGCTTACACTTTGGATTCCAAACTGTTGCAGTGACTAACAATAATGAAAGTATCGCTGAGCGACAGAGGTCAGTGACTGTCTGTGCCACAGTCTCATTTGCTTCAGGTAATGTGGTGGCGACTGCCGCAAACTGTCCTCAATAATTAAAAGCTTTCGTGTTAATTGGTGTTTGAACACAAGAGCTGTCACCATAGCCCTTTATCACAACAGCAGCCACAGCAGTCCTAACAAAGACAAGAACAGGCAACAAATCACTGAGCTGAGCCACAGAAATAAACTGCTTGTGTGTGTTTGTGTTGGTGTGTGTGGGTCAGTCTTGTGTGTGGTGTGATGCTGATGTGATTCCTCTTTTCTCTTATCTCCTTGTCCTCTTGTCTCTGTCAGCCACCTGTCTGCTGCAGAGCTGCTCTAACCAACAACCACAAACAACATCAGCAGATCCTTTGATACCCCCCTCCACAAACACCCAACTCTAGTGTTCATCCACTCCCGCACACACAGGAAAACACCAGCAGAAGCAGGCCTTGCATGAGGACGGAGAAGCCCGAAACACAAAACATTTTAATCCACTTATGAAATATTTATTCCTAATGCTCATAAGAAGCTTCAAAATGTTCAAGGAAAGCTGGCCTTTATGTGAATCCAATGGTCTAAAGCTTGAGTAGCTGTAGTCACAATAAATAATCCTTTATCCTCCATCTCAATCCATCCATCATCTATTTATCAATCGATTCTCTCATCCATCAAGGATGGCATTCTTGTCAGGTGTCCAAACACACTCTCCTCCCTGAATGGACGCTCTATCCTTTGTGTTCCTGAATGACAACAAGATAATGATTGATCCAGGTACAGGTCCTGGCACATATCCTGGAACAGATTCTGATACAGATCCTGATACAGATCCTGGAACAGATCCTGATACAGAT
>BSAI01000072.1:2140754-2288562 GCA_036245035.1 Adrianichthys oophorus | reverse complement strand
GATACAGATCCTGGAACAGATCCTGATACAGATCCTGGAACAGATCCGGAGACAGATCCTGAGACAGATCCTGGTACAGGTTCTTGGTAATGAGCCAAATGAGGGCAGTTAGGAAGAACCCAGTGGAAATAAAAAAGGAAGACCCTCTGAGGGTCCTTCTAGTAATGTGTCGGTCACAAATGAAATGACTTATCGACTCACAAAATGACAGCAGAGCAAGCTAGCTCTGCCGGCCCCTGGGCAGTAGAGCTTGCTAGCTCGCTCCGCAGTCCACCGGGCGGTTGGCTCGCATAGCGAGCCAGACAGCAGCGTGCCCACTTAAACCAATGTGGGCAAACAAAGGTGGGGCCACCATGGAACCCGCGGACAAACCCACATGGGGCCCATTAATTCAGCCCCCAGGTAAACCTTATGGGGCCCTTGTTAAATAAAAAATAATGCTAAATGATAAACTCCTGGAAAGGAACAGCAGCTGAAAGAAAAATAATTTTAAAATGTGTTTGTTAAATATTGATTTGCAATACTTTTTAAATGAATTTTGTGAGTACTGCCACACGTGCATGTGATGCTGCAATTACGTGCATCATCTTCAGTTGTCCTCCACAGAAGAAAACCACATTTGCCAGAAAAGGAGTCTAAGCTTAAGCAGCATCTTAAAGGATTCAGTCCCCAGGGCAGTTTTATCTCTCAGATGTCTAAACTTAGCAGATGCCACATGTCTGTTGTGAGACATCTCCGATGTAAGCTTAAACGGATCTAAAATTAACCATGCAGCTCACATGTAATGAAAATCTGAGAGCAAACTATAGGCCTACTTCTTCATATGTAACCACAAACAGTGGACCATATCAGTCGGGGATCGAACCACTGATCATCTGATCACCTGGCCCCGCTCTGTTACAGCTCACATTTCAGGTGTGAACACACAGAAGTACGTCTTTGAAATGTGAGAACTGCACATCCTTTTACATAAAGCAATCTGCTGGGCTGTGAAAGTCCAAACACTTGGATGGCGTTTTTATGTGAACCTCTTCAGTGTGATGCTGAGATGAAGTCTTAGTTCACAGTTTGATTATAACAAATGTTTATTTAACATCTCTGATGTTGTGATGTGTCATTCAGCTTTAAATTTCAAAACATATTATTTGTTTTTTTCAGAAAGTTTTGCTCTAATGCTGCATTCACACCGATTTGCGAATCAAATTTGTTGCTCATTGCTTGCCAAAAAGTGTGTTCATGAACTTAACACTCTCACCATGTGTGGGAGGAGCTATAGTTCACAGATTTTAGCCTCATTGCTCCATGAAAGCATTATATCTGTATATCTATTACAGTCAGTGCATAAAAGACACAGATGATGTTGAGAAATGGAATGTATTTATTGTGAGGAGCTCTACAAAAGCATCTCCATGTCTTGGTTCATGAGATCATTCAGCCTCTCCCGGTACGGTGAGCTTCTCCATCTGCTGCAGGAGCTGTACCTGAACGTCAGCGCTTTCTGTGGTACTTTCGTCTCTCTGTGACCCAGTTTGATGACTGGCTGTCCTGCGTTAGTCCGAGGAGAGGAAGAATACAAATGAGAATAAAATCAAAGGACATTTTATTTTTGTCTCCATACAACAGGACAAATGTCACGAAGTTCAGGATGAAAACAGAAAAATCAGATTTTCCTTCATGTTGGTTTTGGACTCCACCCACTGATTACATCATCAACATGTCAGGGGCCAAAGCTGAAGTGAAGCCCGTTGAGACAATTGTGTTGTGATATTGGGCTCTATAAATAAAATTACATTGAATTGAATTGATTTCCTAATCGGTTGACATGAAGCAGATTCAATGCCAAAGTCCAAATATTTGATCTCTGGAAATATTCACGTAAAACACGCTGCTGCAGACCGTCGCACCTTATGCTGAAAATGGACCACAGGACCTGTGATGGCGTCTGCACATTGACTTAACATTGAAACTGCTGTCTCGTTCAGTGTGAATGTAGCTCCAATAACAGTGGTTTAATATTTTTCTGCTGCAAATGAATCAAATGTGACCTTTTAAAAATGTTTAAGATTCTGATTTTTTATTGTTATATTGTTATATTGTATTGTTATTCGTGCACCACGTTGTCACGTCGATCCGGTCACAACAAAACAGCAAACAATAAGAAGAAGACAAAGCAGGTCGTTGAGGAAACTGCAAAATAAATCAAAACAATGATAACAGTAGTGCAATGAACTAGTACCTATTATTTCATGCATCTCTATTGCCTCAAGTATGACAGCATTCAACATTCTCAGTGAACTGCTACAGCTGTCAGAGTTCACATGTGCATTTTTTGCAGCAATTCCACATTTTTAGTCTGTTCAGTCTCACCAGAAGTCTACTTTGCTAAACCCAACTAATTCTATTGATTTGTTGTGACTGAATACATTTCTGTTTCACTAGAGTTGCGTTGATGTTTCTGATATCAGTTATTTTTAGTTTCTAAAAGTCTTATCAGCAGTAACTCCAGTGTTTTTACTTTCAAAGATTTTCCAGAGATGATCAGAGATGCTGGTTTTCTGGTGAAGACGCAACAGTTTTAGTCCAACACCGATCCAATACCACACATGGAGAGGAAAGACTGCTGCAGAGTGCAGAACACCACTGAGACCGGACCTGCATTCAGGCAAAAAATCACAGCTAAATGGGGCAGGACGTTGTCATGCTGAACGCAGCTCAGCGCCACCGGCTGCAAAACAGAGAAAATTCATTCCCAGCCATAACTTCCAAATGTAAGACGGAGGCTTTTTAAAAACAGACACGTGCATGTTTGAAGAGCACATGCACGCTGCAGTGTGAACAGGCCTTCGACACACAGCTCCGTTTGTTCAGGCTGGCTGTCTTTAATGAGCCTCACACAGTGATGCAGGCTGACAGCGTGTCATTACTGTCATATGCTCAGCTCAATGTGGGCACCACATTGTTCCACCTCTCAGTGATATGGGGCTCTCATGTACACTTGTGTACATTATACAGTAATAATTCACACCGTTGAACTTTTAGTGGTTTTTTTTTACCTTTTAAATGTTTTGAAATCATCTTGTCTTTTGAATTCTTTTATTCTGTTTTTGGAAATCATTAATCTGTAGTCATCCTCTGTTAAAAAATGTTTCTACACAACCTAATGCTTTCCTCTATTTTTAAATATTAAACAAAGATTTAATATTTAATTTAAGTCATTTTTAAGGCCAGTTCTTCTTCCATCAGGGTCTCTGGGGTCTAAGGCTCCTCCATGTTTTTCTTTTTGTTTATTTTGGGAAATACAGTTTATGTTTCTTCAACCATATGATGCACAGATGAGTTATACACATGTCGCTTATTTGGAACAAAATGGTCTGGCACAGCCTCTGTCTTACTGGGAAAGTAGATGAATCTATGCATCTTTTAATCTATATTTAAGTCAGTTAAAGCGTTTAATGCAATGGAAACATCCCATCGTTTTCTGTAATTAAAGACAAAGAAATGCCGGCTATACAGGAACACGTCTCACAAAGTTCACATTGTGAAGACCCTCTGGAATAAGAAACTGCAGCAAAGATAAATATTTTATCCCCACAGCATCATTCTAAATGCTACACTCCCAATTATGACACAAAAACCATGTAGCAAAAGACTTTATTTATTTGGGCAACTTCTACCAGGTACAACAATACACATCCAGAACTCCAGGTGTTTTCTACGTTATCCTACAGGTAACCGTCGATCCATTCTTCCAACAATATTGTATAAAAAATCCTAATGAAGAAAAAAAAAATCATATTTATACAGTGTGAATTAGGCCAAAATGTTACTGAAAGTTCAAAGAGTTGAATATTTACCTATTTTTTGCCACAATACCTCATTTTTCGAGGGTTTAAAAAGTTTGTTTCCACAAAAAATCTCCTGAAGGAAATCTTTTTGCTCCCTACAATCCACCATGTTCAGTAGGTAGAAAAGTCAAGATCTATCCATCAGTCCGTTTGTCTGTCCACTGGCTGCCCAACCGTCCATCCATCTCTCTGTCTGTCTTCTGTCTGTCTACACTCCTGACTTGTGATGAGAATAAACAAACCAACATGAAGGTTCATCTCTTGAACCAGTAACCAAAGCTCATCACATGTTGGTGCCAGAGTGAGTCTTCCTGTGTTGTATTTGTGTTCTTCTGAAGCTGGGGCGCTCTGTCTGATGACGGCACTGATCCTCAGTACAAAGACAACCCACAGTGCCGAGCAGCTGCATGGATGCCACAATGCGCCGCTTCCTTTGAGCGGGGCCGTCCTGCTGAGCGGTCCTGTTGGAAGTGGACTCCAGGACACTGGTGTCCTCCTCTGTGCTGCCCGCCGCCGCTGGACAGGGGAGACTTTGATCTGCACGCCACCCGGCTGGCACCAACGGCCCAAACACCTGACTTCCTTCCTCCTGCTTTGAACGGATGGCGTTTCAACGCACACACAAACACACACACATTCAGGAGTGTCAGTATAACTGTTGAAGTGAACCATTTAGAAACTAAATATTCCTCCCATGTCCCACCATTTGTCAGCATTTTGGGGGGCTTGTCCCCCCCCCCTTCGACTGCTAAAAGCTGCAGACAACATTGTTAACGTAACAACACACAGTTGCCCTTTTATGTGCACAACAGATGGAGCAGGCAGCAATTACTGCTTCCTGGCTGTTTTCCCATGATTTTTTCCTGGCTGTCATTCTGCTGTCCTGTATTTTTAGGTTGAATGTTGTTGGTGGTGATAAAACAAAGAACTGTGTGTGAAACAGCTTCATGTGTTCAGTCTTTTAAAGGTTCTGTGACTCTTTGTGCTGTAAAAGCTAAACAGCTGATGGCAGATCTGTCGTGAGAGTGTCTCAGGATTTGAATAAAGCAATACTCGGAAATGCAATTAGGAGCTTCATTTTCTTTATATATGTGCTCCATCATCAAAAAAATGCCACAATAAAATGTTAAAAACACAATTTTCATCAGGGCAGGTCTTTAAAACAAAAATAATCTTTGACTTTTCTAAGGTTTTGTTGGTGTCTGTCAAGAGGATCAGATGACTGAACATCAAAACAATGACTGTTAAAGGAATGAATCACAGACTCCTGTTAGGAAACATCTCTCAAGAGCCAGTAGGTCATTTTTTGGACATTTCCTCATTTACGTTGTAGTTGTGCTTAACCTTTTTATTCTGTAACCTACAGACACCTGGGTGAAGGTCTGGTAGCCCTCCACTCACCTGTACTTGGGCTTGAGGAGGGGTTAGATTGTTTGGGTCTACCTCAACACAATTTTCTTCTATTTTGACGCCATTTTGTTTCTACAGTTTTCAGCTTTGCAGTCATGTGTTATGTTAAATATCAAGGAAACATGCTTGTGTATAGAACATTACCAGCAGACTATGACTTCAAATTACCTCAATTTCCTTTAGAAAATGCCAGCATGCACAGTAACATGCAGAAAAACACATATTTTCTGAAACTCTTATGATTTGGATTAGCAGACTAACAAACGTCATGACTGCATTTGTAGAATGGCTAAAATGCAGTGTATTATATTCTACACAAAAACTAAAGAGCATCATTTTTCCTTTGGGGATATTTTAGTTGCTGCAACACAAACACATTTTGTTTAAAAAAGGATCTCATCTAGAATTAGCTATTCTTTTAGTTTGGAATACAAAGTTCATTTAAAGTACAGCGTGGGATATCGCAAACATTCAGCTGGGTTTCCTCTAAAGCAAATAAAGAAATATCTCGATGGCTTTATCTCTGCTTTCATGAAACATCAGACACCAAATATGAAAACAATAAACCTGTTAACATTTTACAAAAACACATTGATGTTAATTCACTCCCAGTCATATCTGGTAGTTATGAAGAAACAGTGGGTCCTTTTGAGAAGCTAAAAGCTGAAAAACAAGACAGGAGAAAAAGGAAGGGAAGTCATGAAGACAATAGATTTTCACAGTGGTCGTTAAATTCCACCAACATGTGCTTGAAGTTTTTTTAGACTTCTGATTATTAACCGCTGGTTAGCCAAATGGTGCCCACAAAATGGCGTTGGCTTTGTTGACAATTGGAGCGCGTTTTGGAGAAAGTCCGGTCTCATGCGGAGAGACGGCATCCATCCCACTTTTGACGGCGTCGCTCTTCTCTCTAAGAACATTTCTGCTAGCATTAACCGTTCAACCTGACAACCCAGGGACAGGTTCTGGACACAGAGCAGCAGTTTAAAACTCTCCTCTGAGTTCCCTTTAGCATCAGTGCAAACCACAGCACAGCACAGAGTTAGCCCAGCAGCTCCTAGCTTTAGCTTATGTACTGAAAGGCGAGTAAAACACAAAAATCTAAAAGTAAAACCTACTAGTACTCCTAATAACAACAAGCAAAATCATGATGTCATTAAATGTGGGTTACTAAACATTAGATCATTTTTTTCCCTTTTAGTTAATGAGTTAATCAATGATAACAAACTTAGCCTGCTAGCCCTAACAGAAACCTGGCTCCAACAGGATGACTATGTTAGGTTGAATGAAGCAACCCCCCCTAATTATAATAACTATCAGAAATCCAGGATTTCTGGGAAAGGAGGTGGGTTAGCAGTAATATCACCGTCCAGCTTACTTCCTAACACTAAAGTCAAACACATTTATAGTTCCTTTGAAAACATCATATTGTCTATAAATCACTCAAACAGGAAAACTCCAAAATCTGTTTCATTCATGATTATTTATCGTCCTCCTGACCCGTACTCTGAATTTTTAACTGAGTTTGCAGACTTTCTATCAACTATTGTTTTAGATTCTGATAAAATAATAATAGTAGGGGATTTTAATATTCATGTTGATGACTCTAGTGGCTGTCTAGGAAATGCTTTCTCAGCTTTATTAGATAATGTTGGTTTCACACAAAATATTAAGGAACCCACTCACTGTCACAAGCAAACTCTGAACCTTGTTCTAACTCATGGTCTAGAGATCAGCTGAGTGTGCTCCCTCATAACCCTATACTCTCAGATCACTTTCTAATCATCTTTCAGTTTCTTCTAGAAAATTCCACCGCTCCTATAAATAAAGAACAGCTCAGAAGAACATTGACTGACCGTTCTGTATCTGAATTTAAACTTACAGTCCAACCAATATTTAGTAACATGCTGAGCATACACTCTGAGAGCAGCTCCTATAGTTTCAGTCCCAGAAAAAATGATCAGTTTGTTGATGACTCCATGGAGGCCCTCAGGAGAACACTTGATGTTGTTGCTCCTTTGAAACCAAAATTATTTAGACAAAACCAAGTATAACCGTGGTTTAACGCTGAAACACGTTCCCTTAAACAAGTAACCCATAAGTTAGAAAGAGAATGGCGCCGATCCGGCTCAGAGCAGTCCCTGAATAACTGGAAATATAGCCTTTTAAATTATAAAAAATCTCTGCGTAAAGCCAGAACCCAATACTATTCACCTTTAATAGCACAGAATGGAAATAATCCGAGATTTCTTTTTAGTACTATAGCCAGACTGACCAGCAGTCACAGCTCAGTGGAACCACATATTCCTGCTACTCTCAGCTCTGAGGAATTTCTTTCATTCTTCGATTGTAAAATCCTAAATATTAGACAAAAGCTGAACAAAGTTATCCCTACTATCAGCCAAGAGCAGGCTGAAACAGCAGAAACAAAGGCATCTAAAGAAACCTCTGTAACATTAGACTGCTTCACTGCTGTAGATCAAGCAGAATTAACATCAGTTATTACATACTTCAAAAGCTCAACTTGTCTTTTAGACCCAATCCCCACTAAGCTTTTTAAAGAAACCTTCTGTCAGGGTTGACGTGTGAACACAGATGCAGACGACACTTGTAATACGAAGTTCTCTCGTTTAATTGAGAAAGGTTCACAAGAAACTGAACACAAACTCATGAAGGTACAAAAGACCATCCGACAACCAGTGCAGGGGAGACGAAGACTTATAACAGGAGGAGGGGATGAGGTAAATGGAAACAGGTGTGCCAATAAGGAGGGAGAGAACACAGGAAGTAACAACCAGCAACAAAATAAAACAGGAAGTGGACCCCAACAAAAAAACAAAACAAATGTCCTGGGTCCATAACCCCACAGTACCCCCCCCCCTCAAGGTGCGCCGCCTGGCGCAGGGGAAAGCCTGTCCCGGTGCCGCCGATTAAAGTCCCTGATGAGCTCAGGATCCAGAATCCGCAAAGCAGGCTCCCAGGACCTCTCCTCAGGCCCGTACCCCTCCCAGTCCACCAGGTACTGGAAACCACGTCCCCGTCGCCGAACGTCCAGCAGGCGACGGACTGTGTAGGCCGGCTGGCCATCAATGATGCGGGGAGGGGGTGGCGGAGAGGAAGGCCGCTGCAGGGGACTCGTAACATGCGGCTTCAGCTGAGATACATGAAAGACCGGGTGGATGCGCAAGGACCTGGGCAAACGCAGCCTGACCGCCACAGGATTGATGACCTTCAGGATCTCGAAAGGACCGATGTACCTGGGGGACAGCTTCTTGGATTCTGTCCGAAGCTTGATGTGTGAGGTGGACAGCATGACGGATTGGCCAGGTAGGTAAGTAGGTGCCGGAGTGTGTCGACGATCAGCCAGCCTCTTGTTGGTAGCCCCCGAACGCAACAGGGCCGCCCGAGCCTCCCGCAAAACACGCCGACAGCGGCGGTATAGGTGCTGAACCGACGGAACGGCCACCTCCGTCTCCTGCTCGGGAAACAGGGGGGGTTGGTACCCCAGAGAGCACTCAAACGGGGACATACCAGAAGCAGACGAGGTGAGGGAGTTGTGCGCATATTCCACCCATGGCAACAAGGAGCTCCAGGAGGTCTGGCGTTGGGAACAGATACACCGGAGAGCGGCCTCCAAGTCTTGATCAGTCCGTTCCGCCTGACCATTAGTCTGTGGGTGAAAACCAGATGACAGGCTGGCAGTAGTCCCGAAAGCCCCACAGAACGCCTTCCAGACTTGTGAGATGAACTGAGGACCACGATCTGACACCATGTCCGTGGGGATGCCATGCAGCCTGAAGACATGTTTTATCATCAATCTAGCCGTCTCTGCAGCAGAGGGGAGTTTGGTCAGAGCCACAAAATGAGCTGCCTTAGAGAAACGGTCCACAATAGTCAGAATAACGGTTCTCCCGGCAGAAGGAGGTAGGCCGGTAACAAAGTCCAGAGCAATGTGTGACCAAGGCCGACCCGGAATGGACAATGGGTGTAAGAGTCCAGCAGGCGGGTGTGTGCTGACCTTGTTCTGGGCACAAACCAGACAACCTGAAACATAGTCCCGGACGTCCTTGGTCATACTGGGCCACCAGAAACGGCGACGCAGAAAAGAGCCAGTCCTGCGGATTCCTGGGTGGCAGGTGAGTCGCGTAGCATGAGCCCACTGGAGAACCTGGGACCTGAGTGAGCTGGGGACGAACAGTTTATTAGGAGGACCTCCTCCCGGGTCCAGCTCCTGAACTTGGGCAGCCTTAATGTCCCTCTCCAGCTGCCAGGAGAGAGCGCCCAGCACACAGGAGGGAGGAAGAATAGAGGCTGGTTGGCCGTCTTGCACAGCCGATTCCTGTTGTCGGGAGAGGGCATCCGGTTTAATATTCTTAGAACCTGGACGATAGGACACCACAAGGTTAAATCGGTTGAAAAATAGAGACCACCGTTCCGGCCTGGAGTTCAACCGTTTGGCAGTCTGCAGATATGACAGGTTCTTATGATCTGTCCAGACAAGGAATGGTGTAGCTGACCCCTCCAACCAGTGCCTCCACTCCTCAAGAGCTAGCTTAATGGCTAGCAATTCTTTATCACCCACATCATAATTCCGCTCCGCCGGAGTAAGCCGGCGGGAGAAGAAAGCGCAAGGGCGCAGTTTACCGTCAGATCCCCCTCGCTGAGACAATACCGCACCCACCCCCGTATCAGAGGCATCCACCTCTACAATAAACTGCTTGGAAGGGTCAGGTTGGGCCAGGATAGGTCCAGAGGTGAAAAGCTGCTTCAGCCTGTTGAAAGCGGCCTCTGCCGCCTCCGTCCAGACGAACGGTGAAGAGGTAGAGGTGAGAGCCGCGAGGAGCGCGGCCACCGAACTGTAGCCACGGATGAAGCGACGGAGGAAGTTGGCAAACCCCAGAAACCGTTGTAATTGTTTCCGGTTAGCAGGTGTAGGCCACTCCACCACAGCTTTCACCTTAGCTGGATCGGGTCTCACCTCACCCTCTGCTACCACAAACCCCAAAAATGAAACAGACGGAGAGTGGAACTCACACTTCTCCGCCTTCACAAATAACTTATTCTCCAGTAACCGCTGGAGCACCAGACGAACATGCTGCCGATGTTCGCTGGCGTCCCTGGAAAAAATCAAAATGTCATCCAAATATACAAAAACAAAACGATGTAAAAAGTCACGTAACACATTATTTATCATTGCCTGGAACACAGCAGGAGCATTACAGAGGCCAAACGGCATAACCAGGTACTCGAAATGTCCTAGAGGAGTGGTGAAGGCGGTCTTCCATTCGTCACCGGCTCTGATGCGCACAAGATGGTAGGCGTTGCGAAGGTCCAGTTTGGTGTAAATCCTGGCCTCCTGCAATGCCTCAAATGCTGAGTTCATTAAAGGCAGGGGGTAACTGTTTCTGACAGTAATCTCATTTAGCCCCCGATAATCAATACATGGTCGGAGAAACCCGTCTTTCTTTCCAACAAAAAAAAAACCCCGACCCCACTGGCGAGGAAGACGGTCTGATAAGTCCAGAATTCAGAGACTCAGCAATATATTGTTCCATGACCCCTCTCTCGGGTTTGGACAGACTATATAACCTGCTCTTAGGCAAGGTAGTGCCAGGTTGAAGCTCTATAGCGCAGTCATAAGGCCTGTGAGGCGGTAAGGAGAGAGCTCGTGACTTGGAGAACACCTCAGCCAGGTCGTGATATTCCGGCGGTACCTCGGATAGGTCAGGTGAGGGCGGCCGCCCTACTGGGACAGCGGGATCTTCCCCAGGAGGCCGAGCTGAGCGCAGACAGGTGGTGTGACATCTCTCACTCCAGCCAGAGACCCGACTGGAGGGCCAGTCAATGACTGGGTTGTGCGCCATAAGCCAGGGGTAACCCAGAACCAGTGGGTTCTGGGCGGAGGAAAAGACGAAAAAACGGGTAATCTCGTGGTGATTACCTGAAATAATAAGATGAATAGGTTCGGTGATATAAGAGATTGAGGCTACCTCTTGACCGTTAAGGGAGACCACTTGTAATGGACGGGGCAACAACTCGCACTTAAGACCGACCTGTTTCGCTAGCTCGGCGTCCATGAGGTTCTGCTCTGCTCCTGAATCCACTAAAGCTTTGACAGAAACCCCCCTCCCATGAAACATTAATCGAATCTGTAAAAAGCAGGAAGCAGGTTTTGGAATGGTGAGCGCCGAATCACCGCTCGTCAGTGCGCCCACTCTTACTGAACGAGCAGAGGTGTTTGGGCACTCCCTGCAGAAATGACCCCGCTTACCACAGTAAAGGCACTCACCTGCCGCCATCCGCCGCCGTCGTTCGGAAACAGACAGTCTGCCCCGTCCGAGCTGAATGGGTTCCTCCTGCACTTGCAACGGGGTTTCTGCGGGAGAAACAGCACAGTCAGGTGAGTTGGTGGGCCGGCGAGGTTGGCGGGGAACCATCCTGTCATGCTCCTCCTTATGGTCCTGTAAACGGTTATCAATCTTGATAACCAGGGCGATGAGAGGTTCCAAGGTGGCTGGTAACTCCAGCGAGATTAGTCTGTCTTTTAATTCCTCGGACAGTCCCTCCACGAAAGCGTCCGTGAGCGCAGTAGTGTCCCATCCACTAGTGGAGGCCAAGGTCCGGAACTCTATGGCATAGTCAGCTGCCCTTCTGTCCCGCTGTCTTAATCTTATAAGCGCACGAGCTGCCTCTCTGTCTGGCTTGGTATAATGGAAAACCTGCTGGAAAGCCTCCAGGAAAGCCGAGAGAGATGCGCAGGTAGGGGCTCCACGCTGCCACTCGGCGGTAGCCCATGCTCCGGCTCTGCCGGCAAGGTGAGAAATAATGAAGGCCACCTTGGCTTGTTCCGTAGGATAGTGAGGAGCCTGTAACTGGAAGTGGAGCTCACACTGGGTAATAAAGGCCCGGCAGTCCCCGGAGGCCCCGGAAAACCTCTCTGGGCGGGCCAGCTGTGCAGCAGGAGCGACAGGAACTCCATCCAAGGTCCCCTGGACCGGCATGGAAGGCGATGGGTGTGGCGAGGGGAAAGACGGTGGATGTTGGACCCGCTCCGCCAGTTGTTCGAAACGCTCACCCAACGCGGCAAATTGTCGCTCCTGACGGGTTGACATCTCCAGCAACCCTTGACGAAGACAAGCAACCTGCTCCTCTTGCTGGCGGAATTGTGCCCGTAACGTCTCCGCGTCTGCTGTGTCCATGTTAAGGTCGGATGGTAATGTCAGGGTTGACGTGTGAACACAGATGCAGACGACACTCGTAATACGAAGTTCTCTCGTTTAATTGAGAAAGGTTCACAAGAAACTGAACACAAACTCATGAAGGTACAAAAGACCATCCGACAACCAGTGCAGGGGAGACGAAGACTTATAACAGGAGGAGGGGATGAGGTAAATGGAAACAGGTGTGCCAATAAGGAGGGAGAGAACACAGGAAGTAACAACCAGCAACAAAATAAAACAGGAAGTGGAACCCAACAAAAAAACAAAACAAATGTCCTGGGTCCATAACCCCACACCTTCCCCTTAATTAATGAATCCATTTTAACTATTATAAATACTTCTTTAGAAACAGGTTATGTGCCACAGTCTTTTAAATATGCAGTTGTTAAACCTCTTCTGAAAAATCCCAGTTTAGATCCTGGTATTCTGGCCAACTATAGACCGATATTAAATCTCCCCTTTATCTCAAAGATATTAGAAAGAGTTGTAGTTAAACAGCTATACTGCCACCTACAGGACAATAGCCTCTTTGAAGATTTCCAGTCAGGATTCAGACCTCACCATAGCACTGAAACTGCACTAGTTAGAGTCACTAATGACTTGTTACTGGCCACAGAAAAGGGACTTATCTCTTTTCTGGTCCTGTTAGATCTTAGTGCAGCCTTTGACACTATAGACCACAGCATCTTACTCCAGAGACTAGAGCATGACATAGGGATCAGAGGATCTGCCCTTCAATGGTTTAAATCCTATTTATCTGATAGGTACCAGTTTGTTCATGTAAATGGACATTCCTCCCATTATAGTCGAGTTAGCCACGGAGTCCCACAGGGCTCAGTTCTAGGACCCATTCTGTTTATGCTTTACATGCTACCTCTAGGGAATATAATCAGGAAACACGGGATTAATTTTCACTGTTATGCGGATGATACACAGTTGTATCTATCCATTAAACCCGACCAGAATGACCGCTTAGAGAAACTTCATGCCTGCTTTAGTGATATCAAGATTTGGATGGCAGTTAATTACCTCCTCCTAAACCCTGAAAAAACTGAGGTCATTATACTAGGTCCAAAATACCTCAGAGATACCCTACCTGTTCAGATGGTCTCCCTGGATGGTGTAAATATAGCCTCCAATCCCACAGTTAGAACCCTGGGGGTTTTATTTGACCAGGATTTATCATTTAAGGCACACATATCACAGGCTTGTAAAACTGCATTTTTTCACCTACACAATATTTCTAGGATCAGAAACATATTATCTAGAAGCGATGCTGAAAAACTCATCCATGCATTTGTTACGTCTAGGCTGGATTACTGTAACTCTTTGCTAGCAGTGTGTCCTAAAAGTTCTTTAAAAAGTCTTCAGCTTGTTCAAAATGCAGCAGCTAGATTGTTAGCAGGAACCAGCAGAAGATAACACATTACTCCTGTGTTAGCTTCACTTCACTGGCTCCTAGTTCAATCTAGAATCAAGTTCAAAATCCTCCAGCTAACCTATAAGGCCTTGAATGGTATGACCCCATCCTATATTAAAGATCTCATAGAGCCTTACCAACCAAACAGAACACTTCACTCACAAAATGCAGGACTGCTTGTGGTTCCTAGAATCTCTAAAAGTACAGTTGGAGGTGGAGCCTTTATCCACCAAGCTCCTGTTTTATGGAATAAACTCCCAGCTCATGGAAAAGAGGCTGACACAGTTTCTACATTCAAAGTTAGACTCAAAACATTCCTCTTTGGACAGGCTTATTGCCAGGCTAGCTAGCAATCAGAGATTATTTAATCTACTGTTCCTCTGCCTCACCTGCTGTGATGGGGTTTGCCGCGCTGGCTCTGCTCGCTCCTGCTCAGTCCCCCCCCCCCCCCCTCAACTTCCTCCACCTCAAGACTTCCTCCTTTTTCCACCCTTACACTACATACACGTTAAGGGACTTTATGTCCTATGGCACTCACTTTAATTTCAAGGGACCACCAAATTCCAACTGCACAACATTATATAACACCTTTATTTCAAGGGATCACTGGATCCCACTGCACTCACTCAGACTCCAAGGGACCCCCAAGTCCCATCTGCATTACACAACATACTCAAGTCCACACCCCCCTCTCCTTCATCTCTCTCTTTCCTTTTCTACTAACCTTCTACCTATCTCACAATAAACCCTGCCCTAACCCGGGTCTGCACCCCCCCTCTCTCCACCTGCAATCTTCATTACATCACTTGCCATCTGCCATTGCTTTATTTTATTTGGTTTATCATGCCTCTGTTTGGTGCAGTGCGATTCACATGTTGTCTCTCTTTCCCACCCCTCTACGGGGGAGCAGGAGAGATTTCTGATTCCATGTGGATCATCTGTGCTCCTGTCTTTGGCTGTGACCTCGACTTTGGCCCCTCCCGCTCCCGTCCTTGGCTGTGACCTCGCCTTTGGCTCTTCCCACCCCTGTCTTTGGCCGTGACCTCGCCTTGGCTCTTCCCACCCCTGTTTTTTGGCCGTGACCTCGCCTTGGCTCTTCCCACCCCTGTTTTTGGCCGTGACCTCGCCTTGGCTCTTCCAGCAACCCCAGCTGTTACCACAACTCCTACTGGATGAAGCCCATCTGAAAGACTATTCAAACATGTCTTTGTTTATTTAATGCTTAGCTGTTACCTTTACTTGTAGCTGTGTTTGTTTATTAGACATATACTTGTTATTCAACCATGTAGTTATAGAATTAATGAAGCTCACTTTTCTTTAATAGTTTTAGCACATCACCTGTCCGTCCGGGGTTGAGGATCTCCCCTTCATGTGGGAAACCCTGAGGTTTCTTAGTCCCCCCCCCAAAAAAAAAAAAAAAGATAGGGTTTTTTTTTATTAGTTTTTCCTCACCGCGAAGGAGGGTGTAAGGGCAGAGATGTTTGTTCAGCTTAGTCTGTTTTATAACCAGCTATTGTTTACTTTTACATGTTAATAATCTTTTTTGCTTCTTGCAATATATTGATAATCAGTCCAATGAGACGGCTATGGCTGTGATATTGGGCTGTATAAATAAAATTGAATTGAATTGAATTATTCTGTCCAACCCGTCCTCTGTTCCTGAGTCTCTCTCTATCCTCTCTGCCTACTTTGAAGAAATGCAGATGAGGTTCTGGCAGAGCTGCTGGAGAGGAAAACACCTCAGTCCACGTATGGAGTAAAAAATCTGCTCACACTTTGTTTTTCTTCTGCTCGTGCCAATGAAAGTGGCACGTGTTTGAATTTTGTGTCAACATTTCTCATGTTATACGGCAGTAGAATGGTCATTTACATCGTGATGTGATCCTAAAGTAATCCTGCACACCGTCACACTGACCACAGTTAACAACACACAACATGTTTCTAGCACAACCAGCACAACATGGGACACAATAAGAAAGCATCAAATGAAGAAGCATCACTTAACCTCTTTCACATGAAGCTAATACACTAAGTCTTGGGATGAAATGTTGAGCAGCAGGTATTTCTCAGCCTGAACAGAGATTTAAAGCCAAAAGCGGGCAGCAGGTATTCTGTCCACACCACGACATCCAACGGCTTTTTTTTGTGTATCTGTCAGACATTTGGTTTCTTAGCGCGTATGTCCTCAGAACATGAACTTTAATTGAACTGACAACTCTCAGCATGGCATCATGCTGCTGCAACGCAGATGAAAGGATAAACAGTCGATACTTGGCCCTCAGTATGAGTGAGAAAGTAATTCCTGCAAGCAAACACCTCGCCTGCAGCTTCCTCGAGCTGCTCTGACTTCTGCTCGCCATCTTAAAAATTCATTTATGTGAAACATGCACTCCTCTGAATCATTTTTCATTTGACTCATCTGGGCTTATCTGCAGTTTTTTGCTGCTAATCGTGTTTCATAGTAATTAGGACCTGATTGGGCGAACACAGACAGCTCTAATTGCTTATTATTCCTGGTTTTGTGGCGCTGTCATCTTAGGTGAGCAGTGCTTTTGTGTTGACACATCTCCTAACATGCTACGTTTTTTCTGAATGAATGTTGCACTCCCTGATCTTGCAACAAGCCCTGACAGACAGTCAAACCCTATTAGCTTTAAAGGGAGACTGGTCTGCAGCAAATGTGTTGCATTGGGAGCTTTAGTTTACTCCTTTTCTGCAGAGCGCTTCAATCTTCTGACCAACATGTTCTGTTTACACTGCCCACACTGCTCTCCACATCCATTTCCCCTCTGCTCAAGGCAATGTTCTCTGCACCTATCGCCTCTCCAACTTTGCTCAATCACCCTATCATACAGTTGATATTTCTATTAACACTTGGCCCTGAAAGGCTCAAACAGCATTTCTGAGGGCACGCTCGCAATGGGGGGTCACCATCCAGTCCAAGCTGTGGGTTCAGTGGGGGCTGGCGGTCATTAAAGGCCTCTCTGCCTTGTAACTTATCCCTTTCATCAAAGTTGCACTTTCAACATTAACATTAAAACATTTGCTGCTAAAATATCATAGGATTAAATATTCATGAAACTGCTCCTGGTGTGGCTGCAAAAGCGCGTTTACCTGTACAAAGCAAACAAGTATTTTCACATTGTATCCTAAAACATTTCCTTAGTGGTGCAGCGGCAGGGTGATTGACCTTTGATCGGAATATTGCGAGTTCGATTTCCACCATTTCTCTGGGTTCTCAGTATCCTTGAAAGAGCTGCAGGACCTTGTTCTCATAATGCTACTGTATCAGGTTTTTATAAACATACTGACTTGTTTCTTGTCTCTCTATCTCACCCCACCTCAATTCTTCACCAGGTTATATTTTCTGAAGGTCAGAAAGGACAAAGGAAATGAGAAACAGCTTTGTTCTTGTTGGAGAAACTGAACAAAGTCGGACTGAAAACAAAAAGCTCCCTCTCCTAAGAACACGTTTGATGTGAAAGAGGAGTTTCAATAAAAAGGCAGAATGATTTCAGAACACGTCAAAGTTCAAAGGCATTTATAACAGAGTAAAATATCTGTCACTTATTTTTCTTTCTGTTCTAAATGATGTGTCTTCAACTTCTTCAGATATCAACAATACCAAGTTGAATGATTGAATCATTGATTTTTGAACACAGACAAAGTGATGGATCTGACTGTAAAAAATTAAATCTCATCATTTTTGACCCTGAGATCAAGATGAAGAAAAGCTACTTTGAGGTCAAGTTTATTCAAATGAACAACTGTGAATCCATATTCTAATGGTGTTTTCTCTAATCTCTGTGTAAAGTGTAGTTCAGAAGTCTGAGGAACCGTCAGACGCAGTGTGCAGCGTTTAATGAGGGGGCAGACAGTCTGCAGCAGCAGAACAAAGCAGGAAGTCAGAGAAAGAACGCAGAGAATGCAGTGTTTCTGCAGCAGCCCTGTGAGAAGATCTGACTGAGACCCTTTACTTCGCTTTACAATGTTGGCAAAAACAGCAGCAGTAAATATACTTCATCTGGGGTCTCCTGACTCCTTCTGTGGATTCAAACGATCTCATTCTTTATGTATATGTTGACAGCATAATGTGGGGATAGACATTTTGTTTTTTGGTACAGGGTGATTCACTTATGTTAAGATAAACTTGCTGTGTTCACTAAAATGTCTATGGAAGCACAATATTGACTGATTAACTTTGTCATTGTTTGATGTCTTTGATCCAACAGGAGTTGAAGGAGTTCTGTGCACGTGGACGACACTCTAGTCATGAGTACTGGCTCCTTACCTACCGTGCAAATGTGCATGCATGGGGTGTTCACGTGATATGTAAGTGCCCAAAGGATGTTCCTCATTCCTCAGATCCTCATTTCTAACAGTCAGGCTGCACACAAGCAGTGCGCTGCTATCACGTGAACAGCACTAACAGGCTCCTTGCTTGGTTGCAGGATTTGGGAGAGTTGAAAAAAAGGACAAAGCTGTACGACACACCTGCGTCTTACCTACTTCACTCTTACTTATCCTTACGTGTTGTATAAGTGTTCACTACGACATGCCAGTGTCTTGCCCAAAGACACCTCAACACATGAGTGGACGAGGCAGAAACCAAACCTACGATCTTCTGATGAAAGGTGGACCATTTTACCTACCAACCTAAGCTTTAAATCTTCTTACACGTTGGATTTGGGATGAGTTATTTTTGTAAATTTTTCATGTAAATTTAGCAACTTTCAGCACAAAAGTGGGAAAAGATGTCATTCTTGTTGAACATCAAACTTATGTTAAGAGACTTTCTTTCAGTTCTTGTTGCCAGTTAAGTGCAGATATAAAAGCAAGAGGGCCATAGCATGGTTCCTGCAGCTGTAATGTGAGATGTAAACATTTCCACTAAATGGAAGTGTGTGGGTTTGAGTCAAGTTTATTATCTTCCTCTCTCAAGTTAAGGCTGCTCTGACTTACACATGCTCCCACAGAGCATACAAACACTCCTCAGAGACTCACATGCTCCCTGCAGCTTCAATTTGTTCTTATTTGTGCTTGGAGATAGGAAGGCGGGAAGAGTGATACGGATGGATGGACGGCGGCACGGACAGCAGACGCAGGAGAGGCGGGTGGGTAGAATGAGCTGACACTTAAGACCATACATAATTCATACTGGAATGAATGCTGCCTTCGTAACCGTGGTGACATCAACATCCATCAGAGAGAGCGTGGTCTTCCCTGCTCACTGAGCTCTGACAGAGCTGTGCATCAGTGCATGTTGGCGCGCACGTGTGATAACACCTGGGCTTCTTTTCATTTGGCTTCTTCCTCCCCTTGAGCTCCACAGATTAACTGTCGTTTTGCGATAAACTGGCCATTGCCACACTGGCGTGATAGCTGAGGTCATGGCACATCCTTCATCCGTCTGACAGTCCACCTTCACTTTTCCTCTCTTTTTTCCTCTCTTTTAAAGAGACACTCTTTTAAAAAACCCTCATGGAACAGGTGCAGGTTTTGAGTTTTCCTAATTGATCTTTATAGAAAAATGTGATCCATAAATTATTTTATGAATATTTTGTTCTATGTTCTCATACAGTTAATTGTTCTTCAGTGTAACAATTCAGATACTCTTCTGTTAAATTACTATACAAATCAAAATGTGACATAACAGGTGTTCGTTCATCATAGAGTTTCTTCTTATTTTTTCTTGTTTTTTACCCAAGCATCTGTCTTTATTCATTCATTTATCTTTGTAATCCCATCTGTACAAATGATTATAACATTGATCTTTTTTCCACAAGCACTTTTCCTGTTCAGCTCTATTTGAAGTGTACGGCCAAAGCAGTTATCCAGAATCTCTCCACTGTGAAAGAACTGGCCTTTAATGAATGTTTCATGACTGTGACACTGTCCCGCTCTACTTTATGGCTCCATTTTTTCCTCCTCTGGCTTGTTCACAGTGTAATGTTCCTCCGGTGTCATATTAGCAGTGATTTTTTTCTCAGTATAGATCTTGTGGACTGCGGTGCAGTTTGTTGGAAGCATTGATTTTCCTTCCTGAACCGTCCTACACATCTCTTTGTAGAGGATGTAACACTGCCTTGGGTTGCATGGCTGGCAATGGATCACTTTAAAGGAGAACCTGCTCTATTTCCAAAAATATCTCTTCTTATGGTACATTATCCTTATCTCACACTGTAAGTTGCACAGTTTATTTTGCTGGAGGAATAAATGCCTTCCTCAGTCAGCAGAGCTCATGGAGGCATACTCTTACTGCTGTTGCAGGAAGACAAAGTTTCACCCCTGGCAGTTGTAGTTCTTTATTTTCTTGAGAAACTACTTTGTATTCAAATTCACTCTTTCTGCAGTTAAACTACGTACTTATTCCTTCAGTGGGGACATAAATAAACCGGCAGATAATGGAAAACAGACACAGAAAGCAGTTACTTTGTAAAAGGTTTCCACAGTTCTCCTTCAGGGAGAGTTTCTGTGTAAGGCCCAATCCAAAATCTTTCCTTCGCCCTACCACTCCATTTGTAGGGGCATTTGTGATGAAAGTGGGGTCCAAAAATAGTTTGTGGACACCAGGGCTATCCTTGAGGCGGAGGGATACAGAACCCTCTGCAGCAAGGGGGTTCTGCGTTGCGCTACGCCGCGGAGGAGAAGCACTTTTCTTCACGTGGGTGCACTCTAAATCACAGACGTTTAGGCTACATTTAAATATGAGTAATGATGTTTTGTTTTAGCATGACCTTTCTAAAGTTATAAACCGCTGTTGTTATGTATATTCAAGTGCTGGAAACTCCGCGCTGACGTAGCTCGCCGGTGACTTTTGGTGACGTCATCGAGTGGTAGTGACGTCTGAATTTGGAGACACTATTTTTACATAACTCTCTGTTTGAAGGGCTAAATGTAGGGGAAGGGAGAAGTGGTCGAGGAAAGGGAAGAATGTTTAGTATTTGGTTACAGTAAAACTTCTAAAAAAATAAATGAAAGTGACAAAAGTCTCTACAATAGACAACTTTACAAATGAGGTACAACAATGAGAAAAAAGATCAGAGAGAGTATGATTTGTTCAGTTTGAGCCAGAGAGATGGATGTGCCGATGGATGGATGGATGATGGATGAATGAATAGTTGGATAGATTGATAGTTGAAAAAATGTATAACATTATAAAAAGATCATAGAAATATTGTTGGATGAACAGATGGATGGATGGATTGATGATAGTTGGGTAGGTGGAAGGATGGGTACTGGAATAGATGCAATGATTAATGGGTGGATGGATAGATTGACTGGATGGGGGGATGAAGGATCGGTGAGTAGAAGGATGATATTTAGATGGAAAGATGAATGGATGGATGGATGGATGGATGTTTTTGTTTGTTGGGATGGATCCACATCCCTGAAGTTTCCTTAATCCTTTTCCTGTCAACTGAATTATTTTTTCCCGTCACTTCATATTTACCACAAACAGAAGAATCCCATGAAACAACATTGAGGTTCAGACGTTTTTACTCTTGAATGTGACTTGGTGCTGAAGATGGCGTGACTTTAGCTGAGCCCACACATTCAATTCCCAATCCCCATCCTCTTTTGTCTGCCTGTCCATGAATAAGTAGATTAGAATAAATGCATCCAGCAGACTTAGATCTCTGCATGTGCAAAGTATGGGACACAAGCATTCATGCAGAAAATCTCCATCCTACATCTGTTCAACTTCAATGCCAAATGGTAAGCTGTTCTTTGAAATTCAATCAAAGTGTGATTTTCTTTGAGTGGCAGAGATAAATCTCCACACTAACATTTAGAAGGAAGAAGAAACAAATTCTGAAGACGATATGTGGTTTTTGTTTCCTCCCGTTGTGATTTTGGGTTCTTTATTCTTTGTTCAATTTTCCAATTGTCTTTTTTTATCTTGTTCATTTATTAATTCTTTAATTTAAATAATTCTAAGATACAAATCATAGCTGCTAATTCTACAGTGCATTTCTCATGCATGTAAATAAATCCATGGTTTCTACGTAAGACTTTCTTTGTCATTAAAGTTGAATCCTGGTGGTGCTAAAACATGATGAAGTAACGCTGCAACTTTTTGGGTTTTCCTCCCATATCTGATTTTTAATTTTTTTTATTTTGTCACCTTCACTCTTCAGTTCTTGTTTTATAGTTTGTTCCCACAGAGTTTTAATAAAATTGTCATGTCTATTGAAATAAATGTTTTTTGTTTTTCCTGACAGCAATAACTTGACAAGCGTTGAATACTGTGTTCCTTGATTTATAAGTAGTGGTCATAAGTACCTAAGTATCTAAGTTCTAAAGTTGTGTACTTCACCTGTTTTCTCAGATTTATGTATGTATGTTTTATAGTGTTGTAGGAACTATATACTATGGTTGCCCTGAGGTTCAAATTACACTAACAAACTACTTATAAAAGCATATTAAAAATCCCAATGACAATTGAAAAAGTAAATCAATTATTAAAAAAAATCTAAACAAACAAAACTCAATAAAAGAAAACCTGCCTTTTCCTGTTTCCATAAATAATAATAATAAAAACATATCAGAGAAAAAGTAATTTCCTGAAATCAAAATAAAATGTTGAAAAGGGAAACAAAATAAGAAACCAGAAAAGGTAGGCATGATGGGACATTGCTGATTGGATTATGATGTTTGTCCATCACTTTAACCGAAAGGTGTTTGGCATGGAGCAATATTGAATATGCTCCATACTAATCATAAAACTTTTACTATTATGTGTAAATTGAAGACACATTTGAAAAAAAACCCTCAAACATCATAACCTAATGAATGATGATCCATAATACCTACCTTTTTCTGGATTGTTACTGTGTTTCATTTTTTCAACTTTTAATTTTGATAATTCTCAAAAGTGAGGAGTGACAGAGGAGTTAGAGGTGGAGGTGGGATTACATCAGGGATCAGCTCTGAACCCCTTCCTGTCAGCAATGCTGATGGACAGGCTGACAGTCGTGGTTAGACAGGAATCACCATGGACTATGATGTTTGCAGACGATATTGTGATTTGTAGCGAGAGCAGAGAACAGGTGGAAGAGAAGCTAGAGAGGTGGATGTTTGATCTGGAAAGAAGAGGAGTACATGTACATGTGTGTGAATGAGAGGAACCCAAGTGGAAGAGTGAGGTCACAGAGAGAACAGATAAAGAAGGTGGAGGATCTGAAGTATCTAGGGTCACCAGTCCAGAGTAATGGAGAGTGTGAAAAGAAGTGAAGAAGTGAGTGCAGGAAGGGTGGAATGGGTGGAGAAAAGTGTCAGGCGGGATGTGTGATAGAAGAGTTCCAGCTGCAATGAAAGGAAAGATGAACAAAACTGTGGTGAGACCAGCCATGTTGTTCAGTCTAGAGACAGAGGTACTGAGGAAAAGGCAGGAAGCAGAACTGGAGGCAGCAGAGCTGAAGATGCTGAGGTTCTCTTTGGGAGTGACCAGGATGGATAGGATCAGGAATGAGAACATCAGAGGAACAGCACATGTTAGAGGTTTTGGAGATAAGTCAGAGGTCAGACTGAGACAGTTCGGCCATGTCCAGAGGAGAGACAGTGAAAATATTAGTAGAATGATGCGGAGTCTAGAGTTGCAGGAAAGAGGTCTAGAGGAAGACCAAAGAGGAGGTTTATGGATGCAGTGAAGACATGAAGGTATCTGGTGTTAGAGAAGACAGGGATAGATGGAGGAAGCTAATTGGCTGTGGCGACCCCTGAAGGGAACAGCCCAGAGGAAAAGAATACTTTTGTTTTCCCAAAAGTTTAAATTTTATTACTTCTTTTTCTCCTTTACTTGGAATTGCGCTTAAGTTTCTGGAATTTTCTGGAAAGTGTCTTGATTTCTAAAATTTTGTGCTATTTTTTAAAATCTTATTCCTTTTTGAATTGTCATTTTTTGAGGGATTTGTTGGTGTGATTTGCACATTGTACCCCTGTTCATCTGTAGGTTTAAAACTTGAGCCACTTGTACTTTACTGCTTCCAGAAAAAAAAAAACATGCAAGTGTGAAATAAGTTTTGTTGTGGAATCAAAGTTTGGCTTTTCCTTCCATGAAGCATGGTCCAGATCCGTTCATGTTAAAGACAAGGATGGGTGGACTACATCTTTACTTGGTTATTTTGACAATTTGGAAAGTCCTTTTTCACAGCTGAACTTTCACATCACTTTTACCTAATACACCAAAATAGAACTCTTTAACAGACCCGTATTGATCTTGTACAGAAGATCTGCAAGAAAAATATGTACTGGGTTAGCACACTAACATGACTGACTTGTAGCTATTGTTAAAGTGGTGCATTCTACATCCAGTCTAAACAGAAATTTTTTCCATTAGGTTCAATTTATGCACAAGTGGAACAATGCACACGGGAGGTCATGCGTTTGGAAATCACATCTACAGGTCTGTGTATGTTCTCATCATCCTGAGAACAGACAGTTAATTTGCTTCAGATTCCATCCCAACAGCGGAGAAAGCATAAAAATGATGTTGAAAGAGGAACGAAGTCTTGGCGCTGAGCTCCAGAGTGTCATTATTCCTCTGGGCAGGCTCTTTGCATCAAAAACAAGCTGTGGGTCGCTCTCACAGTACAAAGCATGTTTTGGAATTTGTCCCTTCCACTGAGTGTTTGAGTGTCAGCTTCAGAGAGGAGCACTTCTTGCTGTTTTCTTTAAAGGAGCTGCACTGAACCGGAAAAATTGCATTCATCGGGAAAAGCGTTGAGGCCAAACATCTCATGGAGGGAACGGATGCTACAGAGGTGTGGGATGGTTTGGTCTGCTACTGCAGGAAAACTCTGCTGGGTCCAAACTGGTCAGGGGGAGGACCCCAAATAGAAGGGTGGGGAAGAGGGCACTTTTTCAAATAAAACGTACAAAAGCAAAGATCCAACAATGAAATAACAGAACCCAACCTTTTTATATTTAGAAGCTGAAAAAAGTCTTAGTCACAGTACCAACAAACATGATGCTGCAGGTTTTTGGGTTGTCTTGGTCCGTGGAGGGTCATAGACAGGTGCGACCACATAAAGTGGACCGCAGGTGTATTTTGCAGGTACCTTGAGGCTCTTGCAGCAACCTTCAGTGACATCATGAAAGAGGATTGTACCATTGCTGTAAGTATATCACGAAGTATTCATAAGGTTAATGGAAGTTACACGCACTTAGAATGTATGGGTGATGCTGTTGTACCGTATCCTTACGCCACACTCTAATCCTTAGTAAAATGTGTTTTCTAGCCCCTTACTAACCGCACGCAAATGCACATGCATGGAGTTATGTGGGTGATACGTACGTGTCCATAGAATGCCCGTACAAACTACACTAATTGTCTAATTTCCTCATTTCTAACAGCCAGGCTGCACGCAAGGAGCGTGCATGTATCATGTTAGTAGCACTAACGGGATCAGTCCGCAGGATTTGGGGGAGTTGACAAATGAAAAATCCATAAGAAAAGCTGCATCTCACCTACTTCATCATAACTTGCTAGGGGAGTATTAATGAAACATTTAATGAATTTCTATTCCAACTATCTAACAAAATCGGTCTGTCTGAGCCATGTTGGAAATCCAATCAAACTTTACCATTATATAATTTCAAAATGAAACAATTCAATCAATTAATCACTTAAAATCAATTTTGGAAAATACCATTTGGATTGAGACATGGTAAAAATGACCAGAGTCCATCACAGCAGACAACACCCAAGTGATGCAGCAAAAACTGATCCACCATCATTCCAGTCCAATCTGAGGAAACACTTTGAATTTAGCAAAGACATTTTTGACCATACAGTGAGCTAGAATGTTTTAATAATGTTCCTTTGGATTATTCTGATGTGGAAAAACAACAGTGAACCTTATCAAACTAAAATGTGAATGGATTTGACATTCATTCTTGTTTACTTGTTTATTTGTACACATTTTCATTTACACTTGATTATCTTGAGGAGATACAAAGAATCTGAAAAACTTTACCTGCACTGTTCAGTACCAGATATTTATCACTGAGTCACACTGTTAAAATTTGGAGAAAGATGCCCTGGATCCATTTTAGGTCAGTGAATCGGATCATTCAAAATGAACCAATTTCGACAATGAATCGAATCATCAACCACAAATGATTGCTCCTACTACTTACCCTCAAGTGTTGTTTAAGTATTCATTATTACCTGTTGCCCGTAAGAAAAATGCGCATGAACATTTTTCTATCTCACGTAAACGTTACTTTTTCTTGTCCTACAGTTACATCACTCCCACTAAAAACTAACTCAGTGCATTTCCTATTTTTTTTCTGTGCTACAACTTTAACTTTCACCGCTTTCCATTTCTTGTGCATAAACATTTTTCTATCTACGATCTCAACAGGCGGTCTACAATCTTAACATTTCATGTGGGCCACCTGTGTACCCAGAACAGATTTGCCAATTTTTCCCCCCACACACAGCCTATATCCACCCGTAAGGACAGTTAAGGCTTAAAGTTGGAGTGAAGTGTCCTGCCAATGACCAAAGAACAAATGCACAGAGTGGATCTTTCCATATGGCAAAGATCAGGTTAACACTGTAGCTTCAGCTCCAGTGTTTACATTCTTTCAACTACAGTAAGTCTTCCACTGTTTACGCAGCTAATTCATTAATTTCGGCCACACATCTCATTGAATGGCCGAAATTAAGTAGATCTCAGACTCTGAAGGGAAGAAACGCCACTTTATGCCAACATGTTTGTGTTTGTAATGTGTTGCACATCTCAGCAAAGCTGAAATAAATACATGTTTTTCTATGGGTTAGAATCAGGTGATTCATGTTGACTGCGAAAACAGTCAAAGCGCTATGGTATCTCAAAGAGCGTGTTATTTAGGAGTCACCACCAAGATCTCTCGTGTTAAAGAGGCTCCAAGAGGAGCTCAGATTCTTTCAAGCTGATGATATGGATTTCAGAGCTAACGATGACTTTGACGGAAGGATCCTATGCTTCTAGAAGTCTTGATTCCAGTCTAACAGCCGTTGAGTACTGACAGATGAACATGGATGATTTACTGTAAACGCTTTAAAAAAGAACAAACATTTTTTCTACTTTGGTTTTGGCATCACTTATTGTGCAGTTATGTTAAAATCTTTCAATTAAATTGTATAAAATTCTGATTGCATATATAAAACTGCAATAACACATTCAACCTCACTGAATTTACATCAACTGGAAATCTGATGGATGGCTTCATTAAAAAATGATGCATAATTTAATGCAACAATTAGTTTTTTCAATCGTGGTGAATAATAAGGCGTCATTCCCTGTCAATAGACAGGTCTGTGGACTGGAAACAGAGAGCAGGAGAGGGAGTGAGGCTTTGCTCTAGGGAATTCTGAATAATGTTTTTAATGACAGTGGAAAGGCTGGCATGCTGAGGAAAAGTTGCAATTTGCTAAATTGCCATCATTCACATCCAGGTATGCCGCAATGTGAATATTCCAGTAAGGGTGCATGTCACTCTGGGGAACCCTGTGAAAGAGAAGATTGCATTCAAAGTAAACATCATGGGTCATGTTATTTTTACAGATCACTTACCAGCCTCATGCTTCTCCTCAGTTAAAAAGGCTCCTCCAGTGGTGTGTCAGAACAAGAAGCTTAATTTGCATCTGCTGTGGCGATGTTAAACGCTGGCGGTTTAGGGAAAAAAGCGGAGGTCTTAGTTTCGCTGAAGATCAAAAACACTCATCCACTCAAAAACTTAAGCAAAAGCAACAATTCTGTCATTTAAATGTAACAAAATGAAGTCTTGTTACACGACTAAACTTTTCAAACATTAAAACTTAAAAAAGGGAGGCAAAAACATGGATCTAATTATGAAAAATTGCACATATTAACACATAATACAAATATACAATAACTCAAATATATGTTTTAATATTACGCATAATTATTAATAACAAGGATAGCAAACACCAAAACAAGACACTAAATGAGTTCACAACTTATCTGCTTGCACCCCACCAGTTACCACCCTGTTCATCTGTTTCTGTGTTCTTCGTTTCTCTTCCATTTTCCTGTGTGTTCACTCCACTACTCAACCATCTCATTGTCTCTGTACGCTTGGCCTTCATTGGTAATGTGACTGCCTCAGAAAATGTGCTGAACTACTTTTTCACTCTTTGGATGGAAACAGCTGTCATTGAGATGATTTTGGCTGCATGGGTTGGACTCATTCTTCCGATGGGGATAATCTAAAACACCATCCTTCTCTTTCTAGACTTCCCAAGAGTCCAAAGGAAAGTCCTGGTCTTGTACTTTCACTCATGAAGATTTTGTCAAATTTCTTTTACTTTCTTTTTCATGAAGCTGTTGCTCAAGCAGACCTCCTCCAAAGAAAATGGTTGATGTCACTGCAGAGAGGATCCTTGGATATGTCCTCCAAGGACTGAAGTCTTTTCAGGCAATAGAACTATGCTCTAGCTGTCATAGAAATGAGTCTTAATTTTTTTATTCGCAGAAAACCCTGAAACTTACACAAATCCACAAACATCAGTGTCCAAACTTTGTCAGGGATGAGGGGGGTCTGGACCCAAAAGCAGGCTAGAGACAGGAGTGTTTAATAAGTGCCAGTCCTGGTGGGGAGTTACGGACAGTTTGTTGCTTGGGTTGGGTTGGAGGGTGAGCCGCTGGTCAGAAGGAGAGTGGTGATGACAGGCGAGATCAGGAGTCCGGGTGGTTTTGCAGTGGATGGCAGTGGAGGCGTAGAATTCCTTGAAAAAGACAGGATAGGTCAGTCTATGAGTGTTGATACAAAAACCAAGACATGAACTATAGCTTAAAGCGTAGCAGGGGCCAGAAAACTCTACCGCGTTAAGCAGACGGACTGACGCCGGCTGAAGGGCATGGAGGTCCATAAGAAGGTTCCAGGCTGATGAGGCAATGAGGAGCAGGTGAAGAGATTGAAGCCAGGTGTGAGGGGGAGGCGACCAGGATCCTGACAAACTTTGAATGTTCACCAGTGAGAGGAGACCAAGCCAACGTCTGTGGAAAAGGTGTGTTGATGGTTTCCCTGACCTTTAAGTGTAAACCACATCTGTAGCAGGTCCTGATTAAAGGCTGATAGTTTTCCTGAGGCCTCTTTGTCAGGTGGATTTGGGGTTTCTTTGCACAATGAGGTTCAGAGAAAAACATCAAAGTTTAGTTTCAACAGGTCAGATGGTGATACAAATGTGAGACAATGATGTGAGCAAAATGGTGGCTACATGTAGAAAAAACTGACATTTAAAGTGAAAAACAGACATGAATGACACCTGCGTGTGATGAATGGAAACGGTTCAATTATCTTGTAAACTCATAACAGAGCGGGTAACTAACTAGTGTTCTTGTTTTTATTTTGATTAAGCCCTACATTTTCCTGCAGACTTGCCTGCCAAATGATGTTGATCAGGAAGCCTGTAGAGCAGCAGTCACACCTCCTCAGGTCATGGTTGAATAACTCCTAACAGGCAGGTGATGACACTGCTCCACATCAGCAGCCCAGTATGAAATGAAAATGACAGTGTGAGGATAAGAGGCAAAGTGAAGGGGAACAAGCATGAGCAGGACACAGTGGAAATGTCTGGAGTGCCTGCTTCTCTCCATTTCCACTCAGCTTCTCACCATGAATGAAAACAGCAGCATTGTTAAAACAAACTCTGCCTGCAAAGTATATCAGTCAGAGAAAAAATTACAAGCTTTCAACTATAAAGCCCTTCAACAGCAACTTCATGTGAGTTTATTGTTATTTTGAGCAAGATTTTTTTTTTTTGTAAAGCTTTACAGTAAATTCACAATAAATATGATTTAGCGGTCAAAACACAAGTTTTATTATTAATGATTATGTCTCTGTAACACTTGCTCTTCCATCTCCCCAAGAAAACAGAAATCAACTTAACTTGGAACATTTCTTAAAAAGAACAGCCTTAACTCTTGATGTCAGGGAATCTTACCCAGATTTAGACCTGGATGATACAAAAAACACAGACATTTGTAAGTGTGTCTGCAGTGCTGTTTGGATTAATGGTAGGCCATATCAAAATACTCAAAATATCTAAATGTTTTCTTTTGGCTGAAAAGAACCACAACAAATATTTTTTTTAAAGTACTTTTTTTTACAAAGCAGTGGATGCAGTTTATTTTTCAGAATTGTAGATGTGGCAGTTTTGTCTTCTGGAGTTACATAATGAAGTATAGCTTCATGAACAAAGCTCAGAATGAAGCTGGATTTAATGAAAGTGCATCTTCAGTCCTTTAATTAGCCCGGAGTTTGAGAAAAAAATGCATGTTTAATGTGTGAATAATTGTGCTTTATTTTAATCCCATTCTGATTATTCTACAAATTATTATTTTATACATTCATATTTTATCAACACTTTCTTAATCTGAATTCTGTCTGATGGTAGAAAATCAAATATATCAGGATTTCAATTTAGATGACTTTTATTTTTTCTGTGGTTAAAAAAATGAAAGTACTCACTGAATGATAAGGTAGTTAGAGCCCCATGTAAAGACTATGGACTACTTTTCAACAAAACTGTGCAAGTCAATGAACAAAGAAAATGACTAATCTAATCCAGATTTTATTTGAAGGTCCCACCATAACTTTATATGAGTTATTGGTTTATTTTTAGCATCAGCAGGTGGAGTCCAAAACAAACATGGAGAATCTGATCGTTCCTCTCCTGGACTGTTATGTTCTTATTTGCATCAAGACAATCTGACAGTCTGAGTCAGTATGCATGGCAGCATGGCGGACAGAGCTACAGCAGCGGCTGACCTGGACTCACAATTTTTCGGTAAAACTGCTGCAATCATTACAGACCTCAAGGAAGACATCCGTCGTTTAAGAGCTGAACTGGAAATGAAAGACGCTCTACTTTCCAAGTTCATGGATGTCTCCTTCGCCCAGTCTAAGCGGCTAACTTCACTTAGCGCCGCTCTCCAGGACACAGCTCCATGGGATCCTTCCACCTGCCCTCGGCCTTCTTCATTCTCGACTCCCAAACAAAGATCCCTGGATGAAGAAGTGGTTGTCCGAATGCCCAGAAGGACTTCTGACGAGACTCAAAAGCCTGCACTGAGTCTCTCAAACCGCTTCGGAAGTCTGGCTGCGGATTCTCCGGCTCCTTCGGCCACAGCGGCACGGACTCCACCAGACCTGGGTTCCATCGTCGAGTTTCCCGCTCTTCGGCGAGACGCCACAGAGACTCCGATGGAACACGCAGGCACCGCGGCGGGCAGCGATCCGGCTCGACCTTCGAGGATCGCCACGAAACCCTCATCCGGTCCCGACGAGCGTCGCCGGCTGGAGCTCCCCGCTTCCTCTCGGTCGGCAACCTCTTCCTCCCGCCGTCGGATCCTGAAGGAGGCTGTCCGTTTCCACTCCAGCGGTGCCCGCGGCTCGCCGCCATCCCAGACCGACCACCGGCTCCAAGGTGATCCAAGGCGTCACACAGGGACGCTCCGCTGTCGCCTCACCTGCGTCTCCTCCTCCACTGTTTGCCCCGACGACAGCAATCATCGATGACTCCATAATAAGGAAGGTACGCTTCTTTAACGCGGTAACACACTGTTTTCCTGGAGCCACAGTTCTGGACATCCTGGAGAAACTCCCAGAACTGTTGCGCTCTTTCCCTTCCTCTGTTAGGAGACTGATTTTGCACGTCGGTTTTAATGATACATCGTATAGAGACTAAAAAAGCTTTTAACAAACTTTTTACATTTTTAAAGTCCTGTCCATTGACTGTTTTTATCTCTGGACCCCTCCCCTCCCTCTCCCGCGGCCAGGGCCGGTTCAGCAGGCTGCTGAGTCTGAGCTCCTGGCTCCAGTCTGTTACCAGTCAGAACAGATTTGTTTTTATTGACAATTTTAATCTGTTCTGGAACAGAACCTCCTTTTTAAAAACTGATGGAATTCACCCCAGTCCACTTGGCAGTAATGTTTTAGCCGCCAACGTCAGACACTCTGTCCAGACATCACCTGCCCCCATCATGTCCACACCAGTCCAAACCTCCTCTTCATCTGTACAAACATCTGTGTGTGGAGGTGACTGACTGGATCATGTACCTTCTTCCCCCATTCCCCAACAAACTGCTTCAACCATCCACACTGCTTCCCTTCCAAGACTTGTTGCCCCCTCAACTTATCCCATTAAGACCATTAGTACAATCAGGTCTTCTATGAAGAGACGTGCTTGGAGAAAACCAGATCACCAATACCTTCAGCCACTAAAGGAAGCACCAAAGTCCAAGGAAGCAGTTTCATCAACCAAAGATGTTCCACCCTCTTTTAACATGGCACTTTTTAATGTTCGGTCCATATCTAACAAGACTTTTATTATAAATGATTTTATCCTAGACCATAACATTGATTGTCTCTTTTTAACTGAAACATGGCTGAGCACGGAGGCATCCACTGTTCTCACAGAGGCCTCCCCATCTAATTTTAGTTTTGTTTTTTCCACAAGGGAGGGCAAAAAGGGTGGTGGTACTGCATCTATTGTATCCAACTCCTTTGCAGTAAAGCAAATTTCTTTAGATCAGTACCCCAGCTTTGAACACCATGCCTTTGTTTTTAACAGCCCTCCAGTTTTATGCATCACAGTATACAGACCACCAAATCCAAACACTGGTTTTATTGAGGAGTTTTCTGAGTTCCTAGCATCTGTCCACACTTCATTCAACATGATTTTAATAACTGGTGATTTTAATCTGCATGTAGATAAGGAGTCGGACTACTCTGCTACTCAGTTTCTGGACCTGCTTGCTTCTCTGGATTTTAAACATGTCATGTAGCCGACTCACAACAGGGGGCACACTCTTGACCTGGTCATCAGTCATGGTTTACCTACAAGTGTGTCCACTGTTGTGGATCTGGCTGTCTCTGATCATTACTGTGTGCTTTTTAACATCACTGGTTTTATAAAAACAACAGACCTCTGTGAGAACTGTGAAGAAACGCTTCTTAACTCCTGAAGTGGTCGAAAAATTTATTTCAACTGTTCGCTCAAACTCTCCAATTGTCTTACCAGCCCCCTGCAACTTACTTGTGGAAAGTTTTAACAGTAAACTTAGATCCAGTCTCGACTCAGTTGCTCCACTAAAATCTAAAAGGATGAGAATCAAACCTTCACCCCCTTGGAGAACCGAAGACATCAAACAACTGAAGAGACGAGCTAGGGCAGCGGAAAGACGTTGGAGAAAGGATACGCTTGAAATAAACCATCAACTATACCAAAATCAACTAAAACTATACAACCAGACTGTAAAACAGACCAGGTACTCATACTTTGCGAACATAATCTCTGAAAATAAAAATAATCCCAGAGTCCTCTTCAGCACAATAGAATCCTTATTGAACTCAGACATGAATAAGACCACAATGCCAGCGTCTGCTGCATTGTGTGAGGACTTTGCTAACCACTTCAGGAGCAAAATTGCTTCTGTACGATCTAGTATCTTGATGGAACAAAGAAGCAATTGTAATAAAAATGATGACCTTACCCGAGGAAGCACTGGACAGTTTTGACCTGGTTGAAGCTGCAACACTTGGTCGAGTTCTCTCCCAAGTTAAACCAACAACCTGTTTTTTAGATCCCATCCCCACATCACTTTTTAAATCATTTTATGGATCTTTTGAGAGCGAGATTTTAAACATAATAAATTCCTCTCTACAAACGGGTATTTTTCCCACTGCTTTTAAAACTGCAGTGGTGAAACCGTTACTAAAGAAAATCAATGTAGATCCTACGGTTTTTAATAACTACAGACCAGTGTCCAACTTGCCATTTTTAAGCAAGATTCTGGAAAAAAATGTTTTTATTCAGCTAAATGAGTTTCTCTTACACAATAACATATTTGAGGTGAACCAGTCTGGTTTTAGAACGAACCACAGTACTGAGACAGCCCTGTTAAAGATCGTTAATGATGTTAGATGTGCCTCGGATTCAGGTCAGATCACAGTATTAGTTCTACTGGATCTAAGTGCTGCTTTTGACACTGTTGATCACCTGATCCTGTTAAACAGACTTAAAAGTCTTGGCCTTTCAGGGACTGTTATCCAGTGGTTCACTTCCTATCTCACGGAGAGAAACTTTATGGTAAGCATGGACACTTACTTTTCTGGGGTCCACAAAATTGAATGTGGTGTGCCTCAAGGTTCCATCCTTGGCCCCTTGCCTTTTAACATCTACATGCTTCCTCTGGGGAATGTCATCAGGAAGCACAACATTAGCTTTTATAGCTATGCTGATGATACCCAGCTGTACATAGCTATGTCTCCTGATGACACAAGACCAATAGAAGCACTTTTTTTTATTGTATTTTAGATGTAAAATCATGGATGGCAAATAATTTTCTGCAGCTCAACCAGGAGAAAACTGAAATTTTGGTTATTGGTCCTGAAGCCAAGAGAGAGAAACAGTTTCTGAAACTTAAAGAACTTTCATTCAATTTTTCTGAAACAGTCAGAAGCCTGGGCGTTATTTTTGACTCCAAGCTAACATTTATCCCACATATCAAGCAGGTGATTAAAACTGTTTTTTTATCATCTTAGAAATTTGGCTAGGGTCCGCCCAATTCTCTCTCTTGCTAATATGGAGACGCTGATGCATGCTTTTATAATTAGTAGAGTTGATTATTGTAATGCCCTTCTAGCAGGTCTTCCAAAAAATAGCATTAAGAACCTTCAGCTTCTCCAAAGTTATGCTGCAAGAGTTCTCACCAAGACCAGAAGGCGAGCTCACATCACCCTGATTTTATAATCCCTGCATTGGCTCCCCATCTGCTTCAGGGTTGATTTTAAGATACTTTTAATGGTTTTTAAATTTCTGAACAGTCTTGCGCCTTCTTATTTATCTGATCTTTTAGTTAAATATGAACCCTCGCGGACCCTGAGATCCTCTAGCACTGGTCTACTAATCATTCCAAATGTGAAAACCAAAAATTATGGAGAGGCATCTTTTCAAAACTATGGCCCCCGTCTGTGGAACAGTCTGCCGGAGGACCTGAGGAACGCAGAGAACATAGAGGTTTGTAAGAAAAGGCTCAAGACCTATCTTTTTAAATTAGCTTTTAGTTAGTTTTTATTGTGTTAATTTATCCTGTTTTTATTATTTTTATCATGTTTTATGATTTTACGTCGGATTATTTTTAGCTTATTTGAATACTTTTTTATTTTCATGTTTTATTGCTTGTTGCTTTTATCAAATGTTCCATTTTAATTTTAGATTTATATTTTATTATTTTTAAATCCAGTGCCTCCTCGGCTGGGTCCTCTCCCTCTGGGTCAGCTACGGTTCAGCTGTTGCAGCTCTAGATGGGGACCTGCCTCGCTACCTTGCTGTGGTGGGGCTGGGTCCTCGCCTTTGATGCTGCATTACACTGACCATGTGGTTGTCCATGGAGGAAGAGGACCCAACTATAATGGGTCCACCAACCAACTTTCTCCTTGCTCAGCCTGTTTCCCAATGGGTTCCATCAGCTAAGGGGGTGGGAATTGTGAAAGGGGTTGGGTGGATTGGGGGGTCTACATTTTTATGGTCGTGCTTGTTTTTAATCTGTTTTATTTTAATGTAAAGCACTTTGTGTTATGCTTCATAGGAAAAGTGCTATAGAAATAAAGTTTGATTTGATTTGATCAAATAAAGAAATAAAACTAAACATATCTATCAAATCAATGTCAATAATAATTAAGTCATCAATTGATTAGAAAATAAAAGGAAAATTAAGAAAGATGTTAAAAGATTATGCCATCAGATTTTTTTGGAGTAATACATACAGTACACACACATTTCACATTAAATTTACTAAATATAATTAAGTATCAACTCAATAAATATATATATATATATATATATATCATCAGAATATGTGAATCCAGTAATCATCAACTACACATTGCTGAAAACTTGAGCAGAGGTACAAACAGGTGTCAAGGACAAAATCAAATTCAATCCAACAAAGATCCAGAGCAGTCAGGAAGCTCAAAGATCTGATGAAACTGGCAGAATGATTTCAGAGATTAAATACATCAAATAAAAAATAATAAATTATTTTAGCATAGTCATTCCTCCTTTAAATAAAAAACAAAAATATAATCATAATAAAGCCTCATTTCTGGTAATTTTTAAGATTTAAATGTTTAAACTTCCAATCACTAAACGCTAACAAAGCAACTGTGTCACCCAGAGGCAACCAGAGAACTTCAGCATTTCTCAAACTGAGTCAGGAAAAATAATTTTGACACAGAGATAAAGAGAAATAGTTTTTCTTTTGTGTTATTGATGAAGTAATCTCGCCGTCTGACCTAATCAGAACAACTTTTTAAAGGCCGTTTGTTCTTGCTGATGGAAATCAATTCCTCACTGGGATCTCCTGGCCCTCTTTCTCTCATCTGTAGGAGAGATCATCCAGTAATAAGTGAGCTTCACCCTGACAGTCAGCATTCTCCCTCCTCCTGTAATTTCTTTTCATTTACATTCATTTTTTTTTTCCTTTTAGCTCTCATTTATTTTTTGCTATAAATCCATAATACAGAATTTGTGTTAGAATTTATGCCACACTCCCATTTGAAAAGCCTCAAAAAAGGTCTCATGAGCCAGTCTGCCTATTTCTTCCTAAAAACTTGGAAAACATTTGGAGTAGATTTATGGTGAGGACGTGACGATTGCTTTTTTATTTTCTTTCTCCCTGCTCTGTTTTTGGGTTTTGTGTTTCTTCCTGACACCGTCTCACCAGGTTGAAGTTGATGATCCTTCACAGCTGTCTTCAGTGAAGTCAGTCGTCAGCAGAGTATTAAATGTCTACTTTCCAGTTGGTTTTGTTGCATCATCTGCTGCTCATCACCCTTTTGTTGGTTCCTTTGTTCAGGGTTTTGTTATCTATTGATTTTATTCAAGTTGAAAGTTCCTGTAACTAAGCCAGTTTTGCTGGCAGTTGTTCAAATGGTTTTAGTTAATTTTAGTGATTCCAGCAGAATCCTTAAGGATTGTGTAGGAATCTTTCATAGGCTTTGATTATATGTGAAATAATAATGAACCAATCCAATGTAAAAAAAATAATTATAATAATGTCTATACCAGGGATGTGCAGTTATGGAAGGCAGGTGAAGCTGTGCCTCACCAGCAAAATACAGCTTAAAAATGCCTTCATGAAATAAAATGAATATACTTTTTTAAATTAAAAAAACGTTTTTAGGCATGTCTTTTCTATGATTACCTTTTTCTGTGTGGGTTTTCAACGTTTCTTCAGCGAATTTAGGAGTTTCCTGTTCAAATTTTGCAGTAGGTGAGTCTTAGAGCAGCCGCCCCTCCCTTCCGCAGCGCCGCACACGCTGACCGAAGCTGCAGCTGACGCATGCGCACAGCGGCGGGTGTGGCGTAGCAGCCCGTGCCTCCCCAGCGCCACACACTGACTGGAGCTGAAGATGACGCATGTGCTTTACAAATTTTGTCTTTTTGTCGTTATAAAAGACGCTTCATTTTAAAAGTATGCAATTTGTTTATTTCTCGCCATCTGCCTGATTACATTGGTGTCAGTTTGTGAGTCATTTAGTCTTTTTCTACTAAAAAATGTGCTTTGGAAATACACTTGGTGAGGCAGGTGTATTGCCTGGCAAGGCAGAGGGCGCTGGTGAGGCCGGAGGATGTGACACCTCTGCTAAAGAATAATAGAATTAGCAGAAGAAAGTACAGTTGCTCAGTTCCTCTTTCACATGTTTAACATCATTTTCTAAATGGAGGATTATGTTTTTAAACACCTAAACTCCAAAATATGTTTAGACATTCACTGGTAGTGATCTCCACTGGGACGGAACGACTTTTAGAATTGAAGAAAGAAAAGGAAGACTTCTACAAACAGGTTATTAATGCATTTCTTCAGAAGGAGACCATAGACATAAAACAAGGGAGCTGAGAGACATAGTCTCTCCAGCGTGTCCTGAGCCTTCCTCGGGGCCTCCGCCCAGTGGGACATGCCCGGAACACCTCCCTGGGGAGGTGTCCAGGAGGCATCTAAATCAGATACCCGAGCCACCTCAACTGGCTCCTCTTGATGTGGTGGAGCTGTGGCTCTACTCTGAGCTTCTCACTTTATCTCTAAGGGAGCACCCAGCCACCCTACGGATGAAGCTCATTTCAGCCGCTTGTATCCGAGACCTCGTTCTTTTAGTAATGACCGAGAGGTCATGACTATAGGTGAGTATTGGAGCAAAGATGGACTGGTAAATTGATAGCTTTGCTTTCTGACTCAGCTCTCTCTTCACCAAAACAGACCGTACAGCGACCACATAACAGTGGGCGCCACACCAATCTGCCTGTCAATCTCTTGCTCCAATCTTCTCTCACTCGTGAGCAAGACCTCAAGATACTTAAACTCCTCCACTTGGGGAAGGAGCACTCCACCCACCCAAAGAGGGCAAACCACCTTTCTCCGGTCAAGAACCATGGCCTCAGACTTAGCGGTGCTGACCCTCATCCCAGCCACTTCACACTCTGCTGCAAACCGTTCCAACGCATGCTGGAGGTCCTGGCTCGATTAAACCAAAAGGACAACATCCTCTCTAAAGAACAGAGGGGAAATCCTGTGGTTCCCTAACCAGACTTCCCCCGGCCCCTGGCTGCGTCTAGAAATTCTATCCATATAAACAATGAACAAAACTGGTGATAAAGGGCCGCCCTGCTGGAGTCCAACATGCACAGGGAACAGGTCTGACTTACTGCTGGCCATGCAGACCAAGCTCCTGCTCCGGTCATACAGAGACCGGTTTGCTGGTCCACAGTTCCATGACCAGGACGGACACCAGACTGTTGTTCCTGGATCTGAGGTTCGACGGTGGGCCGGACTCTCCTATCCAGTACCCTGGCATAGATTACCCTGACATTCTGTCAGACCTTAAAAGATTAAAGAGAAAAGCGCTCTGGTGTTTGTTTACATTATGTTAGGAAAGAAAGTGAATCTGTTTTGTGTCTTTTCTGGATTGACTTCAAATAAATTAACAAATCACTTTGACTTTTCCTTTGGTTAATATAATCCATAGATCTTTCAATAATTTTTTCTTGTATTTATTTGTAGAATTAAAAAAAGATATTCAAGCTGTTTTAGAAGAGTTTCTCTGAAAGAGTTTTTCCAAGATGACCAACTTATCCGGCCAACACTGTGATGAATCACTGTGCTGGTTGTTTTTAATGAGGCTTTCTTTATTAAATCAAATAATTCAATAAATACAGATGAAGCTTATTTGTTCTGAGAAGTTGATAAAAAATGAAGAGCATGAGCCTCCTTCATATATACCCCCATTTTGTGGGGTTATGGACCCAGGACATTTGTTTTGTTTTTTTTGTTGGGTTCCACTTCCTGTTTTATTTTGTTGCTGGTTGTTACTTCCTGTGTTCTCTCCCTCCTTATTGGCACACCTGTTTCCATTTACCTCATCGCCCTGGTTATCAAGATTGATAACCGTTTACAGGACCATAAGGAGGAGCATGACAGGATGGTTCCCCGCCAACCTCGCCGGCCCACCAACTCACCTGACTGTGCTGTTTCTCCCGCAGAAACCCCGTTGCAAGTGCAGGAGGAACCCATTCAGCTCGGACGGGGTAGACTGTCTGTTTCCGAACGACGGCGGCGGATGGCGGCAGGTGAGTGCCTTTACTGTGGTAAGCGGGGTCATTTCTGCAGGGAGTGCCCAAACACCTCTGCTCGTTCAGTAAGAGTGGGCGCACTGACGAGCGGCGATTCGGCGCTCACCATTCCAAAACCTGCTTCCTGCTTTTTACAGATTCGATTAATGTTTCATGGGAGGGGGGTTTCTGTCAAAGCTTTAGTGGATTCAGGAGCAGAGCAGAACCTCATGGACGCCGAGCTGGCGAAACAGGTCGGTCTTAAGTGCGAGTTGTTGCCCCGTCCATTACAAGTGGTCTCCCTTAACGGTCAAGAGGTAGCCTCAATCTCTTATATCACCGAACCTATTCATCTTATTATTTCAGGTAATCACCACGAGATTACCCGTTTTTTCGTCTTTTCCTCCGCCCAGAACCCACTGGTTCTGGGTTACCCCTGGCTTATGGCGCACAACCCAGTCATTGACTGGCCCTCCAGTCGGGTCTCTGGCTGGAGTGAGAGATGTCACACCACCTGTCTGCGCTCAGCTCGGCCTCCTGGGGAAGATCCCGCTGTCCCAGTAGGGCGGCCGCCCTCACCTGACCTATCCGTGGTACCGCCGGAATATCACGACCTAGCTGAGGTGTTCTCCAAGTCACGAGCTCTCTCCTTACCGCCTCACAGGCCTTATGACTGCGCTATAGAGCTTCAACCTGGCACTACCTTGCCTAAGAGCAGGTTATATAGTCTGTCCAAACCCGAGAGAGGGGTCATGGAACAATATATTGCTGAGTCTCTGAATTCTGGACTTATCAGACCGTCTTCCTCGCCAGTGGGGTCGGGGTTTTTTTTTTGTTGGAAAGAAAGACGGGTCTCTCCGACCATGTATTGATTATCGGGGGCTAAATGAGATTACTGTCAGAAACAGTTACCCCCTGCCTTTAATGAACTCAGCATTTGAGGCATTGCAGGAGGCCAGGATTTACACCAAACTGGACCTTCGCAACGCCTACCATCTTGTGCGCATCAGAGCCGGTGACGAATGGAAGACCGCCTTCACCACTCCTCTAGGACATTTCGAATACCTGGTTATGCCGTTTGGCCTCTGTAATGCTCCTGCTGTGTTCCAGGCAATGATAAATGATGTGTTACGTGACTTTTTACATCGTTTTGTTTTTGTATATTTGGATGACATTTTGATTTTTTCCAGGGACGCCAGCGAACATCGGCAGCATGTTCGTCTGGTGCTCCAGCGGTTACTGGAGAATAAGTTATTTGTGAAGGCGGAGAAGTGTGAGTTCCACTCTCCGTCTGTTTCATTTTTGGGGTTTGTGGTAGCAGAGGGTGAGGTGAGAACCGATCCAGCTAAGGTGAAAGCGGTGGTGGAGTGGCCTACACCTGCTAACCGGAAACAATTACAACGGTTTCTGGGGTTTGCCAACTTCCTCCGTCGCTTAATCCGTGGCTACAGTTCGGTGGCCGCGCTCCTCGCGGCTCTCACCTCTACCTCTTCACCGTTCGTCTGGACGGAGGCGGCGGAGGCCGCTTTCAACAGGCTGAAGCAGCTTTTCACCTCTGCACCTATCCTGGCCCAACCTGACCCTTCCAGGCAGTTTATTGTAGAGGTGGATGCCTCTGATACGGGGGTGGGTGCGGTATTGTCTCAGCGAGGGGGATCTGACGGTAAACTGCGCCCTTGCGCTTTCTTCTCCCGCCGGCTTACTCCGGCGGAGCGGAATTATGATGTGGGTGATAAAGAATTGCTAGCCATTAAGCTAGCTCTTGAGGAGTGGAGGCATTGGTTGGAGGGGTCAGCTACACCGTTCCTTGTCTGGACAGATCATAAGAACCTGTCATATCTGCGGACTGCCAAACGGTTGAACTCCAGGCAGGCACGGTGGTCTCTATTTTTCAACCGATTTAACTTTGTGGTGTCCTATCGTCCAGGTTCTAAGAATATTAAACCGGATGCCCTCTCCCGACAACAGGAATCGGCTGTGCAAGACGGCCAACCAGCCTCTATTCTTCCTCCCTCCTGTGTGCTGGGCGCTCTCTCCTGGCAGCTGGAGAGGGACATTAAGGCTGCCCAAGTTCAGGAGCCGGACCCGGGAGGAGGTCCTCCTAATAAACTGTTCGTCCCCAGCTCACTCAGGTCCAAGGTTCTCCAGTGGGCTCATGCTACGCGACTCACCTGCCACCCAGGAATCCGCAGGACTGGCTCTTTTCTGCGTCGCCGTTTCTGGTGGCCCAGTATGACCAAGGACGTCCGGGACTATGTTTCAGGTTGTCTGGTTTGTGCCCAGAACAAGGTCAGCACACACCCGCCTGCTGGACTCTTACACCCATTGTCCATCCCGGGTCGGCCTTGGTCACACATTGCTCTGGACTTTGTTACCGGCCTACCTCCTTCTGCCGGGAGAACCGTTATTCTGACTATTGTGGACCGTTTCTCTAAGGCCGCTCATTTTGTGGCTCTGACCAAACTCCCCTCTGCTGCAGAGACGGCTAGATTGATGATAAAACATGTCTTCAGGCTGCATGGCATCCCCACGGACATGGTGTCAGATCGTGGTCCTCAGTTCATCTCACAAGTCTGGAAGGCGTTCTGTGGGGCTTTCGGGACTACTGCCAGCCTGTCATCTGGTTTTCACCCACAGACTAATGGTCAGGCGGAACGGACTGATCAAGACTTGGAGGCCGCTCTCCGGTGTATCTGTTCCCAACGCCAGACCTCCTGGAGCTCCTTGTTGCCATGGGTGGAATATGCGCACAACTCCCTCACCTCGTCTGCTTCTGGTATGTCCCCATTTGTGTGCTCTCTGGGGTACCAACCCCCCCTGTTTCCCGAGCAGGAGACGGAGGTGGCCGTTCCGTCGGTTCAGCACCTATACCGCCGCTGTCGGCGTGTTTGGTGGGAGGCTCGGGCGGCCCTGTTGCGTTTGGGGGCTACCAACAAGAGGCTGGCTGATCGTCGACGCACTCCGACATCTACTTACCTACCTGGCCAATCCGTCATGCTGTCCACCTCACACATCAAGCTTCGGACAGAATCCAAGAAGCTGTCCCCCAGGTACATCGGTCCTTTCGAGATCCTGAAGGTCATCAATCCTGTGGCAGTCAGGCTGCGTTTGCCCAGGTCCTTGCGCATCCACCCGGTCTTTCATGTATCTCAGCTGAAGCCGCATGTCACGAGTCCCCTGCAGCGGCCTTCCTCTCTGCCAAACCCTCCCCGCATCATTGATGGCCAGCCGGCATACACAGTCCGTCGCCTGCTGGACGTTCGGCGACGGGGACGTGGTTTCCAGTACCTGGTGGACTGGGAGGGGTACGGGCCTGAGGAGAGGTCCTGGGAGCCTGCTTCGCGGATTCTGGATCCTGAGCTCATCAGGGACTTTAATCGGCGGCACCTGGACAGGCTTTCCCCTGCGCCAGGCGGCGCACCTTGAGGGGGGGGGTACTGTGGGGTTATGGACCCAGGACATTTGTTTTGTTTTTTTTGTTGGGTTCCACTTCCTGTTTTATTTTGTTGCTGGTTGTTACTTCCTGTGTTCTCTCCCTCCTTATTGGCACACCTGTTTCCATTTACCTCATCCCCTCCTCCTGTTATAAGTCTTCGTCTCCCCTGCACTGGTTGTCGGATGGTCTTTTGTACCTTCATGAGTTTGTGTTCAGTTTCTTGTGAACCTTTCTCAATTAAACGAGAGACTTTGTATTTACGAGTGTCGTCTGCATCTGTGTTCACACATCAACCCTGACACATTTCTCATGAGTGAAGTGGTGTTTTATAATTGAAAAGCATCCATCAGCTCATCAGCAACTGTCTAATGAGCATCAGGCCTCCTCATCAGATTCAACACAATCTGCCCTCTCATCCATCCAAGAGCAGGAAGCCTGTCTTGAGAGTCACAGCACGTGCACACACGTGCGTGTGTGTGTGTATGCATGTGTGTGAAAGCTATGTAAAACAAATTGTGCAAAAAGAAGTTTTTATGTTTTTGGAGACGGAACTGACGAAGCCTCTTGGACGATAAACAATTCAAGAAATGGAACACCATCTCACAATCTATTAGAGAAGCTTCTACATTCAGTTTGTTTAAGAAGTATCAGCATCTGGCTCTTATCACAGAAAACTTGTTCACATTGAATTTATTAGGACTTTTCCCCTTTAACTGACCTGGAATAATGTCTTTTATATTAAATCCAAATTTGATCATATTAAATGTACGGTAATTGATGAAATGTCAGTTGCACCATTTACACCTGAGAGTAATGATGATAAATCATTAATCATAAATCCAGCAACTTGTTGCTTCATAAGTCGTGTTTTTTTTTATTCCCCAGAATCTGATTTTTTCTTTTTTGAAGTTTTTCTTTATTGTGATGAAGGATCTAATGGCAGGGTTGCCAGTTTAGCTTACTCTGTTTGGTTTAGTTTAGCAACCAGCTTTTGTTTATATTTTGTGATTGATTTCATGTTCTTCTGTACGATTACCGGTGTGAAGCCCTTTGAGACAACTGTGATGTGGTATTGGGCTACATAAATAAAATTGAATTATTACATATTGGTTACCTAACATGTAAATCATTAATATTTACTAAAAATATGTTGGAATTCTTTCAGAGGATAAATAATGAGCACTCTAACTTGAAAACTTGATTTGCAGTTGGGATGATTTCTGGATCAATATGAAATTGTATTCTGATGATAATTACTGAGTTTTACATATCTGTTACATGACGTGTGATTGACATGATTACATGTTGATGTGTGATTCATGTTACTGTTTTCTGAAATCATGAAAGAATGTTTTCTGAGAATGATCAATAATCCCTCAATTATGTTCTTTGAAAAAAAAAATATCTGCAATGGGTCTGATCAGAACCGGATTATGAAAACTATGCAAAACCGTCAGGAACCAGTGGTGGACGACCAAAATGCAGGAGATCAGGCTTATGACAGAAAAATAAAACATTTAAACTGAAATGTGACATAAACCATAGCAACGAAAGGGGTAAAAAAACAAAGCAGAGCTGAGCCACTGACCTGACGAGGATGAAATGAAAACCAGACCCAATAGACTGAGGGTAATTGACAGAAATGAAGACAGCTGTGGATGATCAACATGAACCTGGAGTGACTGATAGGGGAACGGTAACACTTTATATTAAAATTCCCTAACAAGCTTTATGAATATATTAACAAACGATATGAATGTGGTTATAGGGGGTTAGTAAGACATTTATCAGCACAATAAGCAGAGTAAGGTTTATTAACATTCTTAATAAGATTCATTAACATCTAAAGTGAGACCACCTTCTACAAAGGTCATATTAATAAACTACTTACAAGCTAAACAAATGTATTAAGTAACTTTGTCAATGTTGTATTGAGTTTGGCAGAACCTGATGTAAAGTGTTACCCACAACACTATAAAACGAAGGAGCTAAGCAGGGGAGGGCTTAAATAAGTTTGCTTCTTCCCATTCCTTTTCAAGCAGCCATTCAAGCTCTTTTTAGTCAATAATCACTATATTTAATTAATCAAATGTGACTTAAGTGTGTCTTTGTTTTTCTAATCAAAGCATTTCATTATTTCTGTAACAAGTTTGATTTGATCTGTGTTTTTTTTTTTTTTATTGATGCTTTAAATTGATGCTTAATGTTTTAAATAAAATCAAACGATCAAAAGTCCGAATGCCATGACTCAATATGAATGAAAGGTCTCCTGGTTCAATGAGAACCTTCATTCCACACTGCACAGTCGTCATACCTTTTGCTGCTCAGAAATAAAAATGCTTTGTTTTGAATGTTTCACCTGTAGAAAGACCCATCTGAAAAGAACTAAAAGCCCAATAAAATACTAGTTCCCCTTGTGAATCGGAAATTGAAAATGTTATTAAAAATAAAACAAACGTAATGATTTTTGTCCCCAAATGACAATATTTTTTTTCTGGTGAGTTTTTAATGATCTTTTTAAAAGCAGGCTTTTGTGAGCTTCTCACCCTTCAATGCCTACAACGTTCAATGAGTTTTCCCCCGATTGGACCCACCATGCAGGTGGTTTTAGGACCTTCTTCAGCCGTGTTCACCATCACTGCACGTCTGTCTTAAACCTTATTTCTATTCTTGCAGCAACTTTGTGAATTCCAATCAGCTGCAGCTCCTGAACTTCAGAAATGAAAGGAGATTTTCTCCAGGAAGTCTGAAAGTCAGAACGTTTTGTGTTTTGTTCTCTTCCTCTTTGCAGCCTCTCATCAACTTTTTCCTTTTGGTCCTTTCTGTCCCCTTCCTTTAAGGGTCACCTACACCCCGCGGATGCAACAGCATCCTTGTTGCCAAGTTTCCTGCTAAATATCACCTGGCATCTGAACTGCTTGGATGTCCATTAGTCACTGATGCACCCCTCCCTGACGGAGCCATTCTTAACACCACCATCTGGCTACTGTGGTGACTGGGGAACTTTATGATTCAAATGATGCTGGATCCAAAGAAAACACCTTCCCTCCAATGAAACCATAGATACGACCCACAGTGAGGTGGGACGTGACAATGTGACTCAGTGCGATGCTTCGCCTCACGGTGACACCTAAAGCTTTTTTTACATCAGCCATGCCAACACGGCCATGCCAACCCTTGTAACCTGATCATGGAGACAAAAAAAAAGGTCAGGAAGAAAATAATAATTGTGGTTTGTGTCCGGTTAGAATTCTATGACATCACGTGTTTCGTATATTGAAACAGAGCTGTGGAAGGAACAGCCTGGAGCAAGATTCCCAGGATTTACACTGCTATAACATTTCACACCAAACCTCTTCTAAGTGTAAATGACAGACATGCGCTAGTAAATATAAAAACAAAAGTAGAAGAAGCCCCTCCCTACCGCTCACTACTTTTCTGGTGTGAACACTGAATGCTAAAATCACATTCATGACACTGTGTAGCACGTTCTTGAACGTTCAAAGCATGCCAGTGTGAGCGTAGCATAACTCTGGTGTTCCGCTTTGTTAGAACGGTCTACCTCACTGCAACGCTGCACTTAACTGTGATCTCTGCATGACTGAGACACTCCGCTTCACTGCAATGCTTGCCTGCACTGCAAGGCCTCACTGCATAACCCTGCTTCAATCCAACGCCTAACTGCAATGCTCCTCCTCACTCTAATGCTCCACCCCACTGCTGTTTGCAAACTGAGTATCCGACTCCTCTGCCTTTGAAGTGTGGAATTTCTCTTCTTTAAACCTTTTTTCAACAACTTGTGAAGAATGTTGACGATGCAGGGAAGCTGTGTGTTGTAAAAAAAGATTGAAAGAGGCAAAGAAACTGATAACTTTAACAGACATGTTAAAGTCTGTTGCAGGTTATCATGGATACATCATCAAAGCACAACTATCAACAGAAATGTCCACATCTATCAATCGATACCCTTGAATCTTCTGATATAAAAAATGTACTAAATGTACTTTGCATTTCTTCTTCCAACGATTCCCTGCACATGGATCCAAATGCATTTGCCCCTTTATCACAGCGACTTTGTTTCTACAAAATAAAGCTGCTGCTGAAACAAAAGAAACTGTAAAAATAGGAAACACCAGAGAGCAGAATTAAGAAAAAAATGCAAACTTCTGCAGCAGAAAGCACAGATTCAAATTCCTGAGTGAGAGGTTGCTCTTAATGAGTGTTAAAGGTTCTGCTTAATGTTCTGGTGAGTAAAAGGTTCAGTTTGGCTGAAATGGTAGCAGATACCTGCTGAGAACAGACGTCAGTGACTGTTGGGAGAAGACGATGGAAAGATCCGGGGGGCAAAGAAGGACTCACAGTTTGAAGACTGAAGAGGATTGGCAGCCTGTAGTGGCGGCCTCAGTACCCAGGTGAACGGGTCCTGTCCGACAGAATGGCTTTTGAAGGCCTTGTGTTTAATTAGACAATCAATCCTTTGTCCTTGTGGAATGAAGGTTGTCTGCAGGGCAGCAAGGATGTGAACCCCTGCTGTGGAGTGGAAAACCTATTAATTGACTTTGACCCCCATGTGGGTATGGCCCTTTTCTCCTGAACTGCAGCTGAACTCCAACACTTACCTATCATCAACCTTTGGGCATTTGTCTGTCCTCTTCTATTAATGCATCTTCCATCACTTCCTGTTTTTATCATCAGGTTTTTTCTGATCACTAATGACATCCACACAGGTTAGCATCTCACTTTTGAGGTGATTTTTTTAGCTGCTGGATAACGTGCAAAACGCGATGTTCTAAATAGAATGATTTTTTCACAACTGGTTCCACTAAGTTTTGAAGATGCTGCTTTGTTATTTCTTGTGCGTTTTCTGTCTTCACCATGGTTCCAGTTTTAGATTCTTGGCTTGCATTTTAAATTCTTCTTTTTATGCTTTAGCAGGGAAAAAAGTGCAGAGCTATAATTAATTGAAACTGTTATTTTTATGAATCACAGCTGGGTTCTATTAAACTATTCTAATGCTGGTTTGTCAGTTGCTAAATGCTGTAAACATACTGTTGCCCCTTAATATCACATCTCGATTTGTTACTCTCACATCTGATATAACAACAGGTGATAAAATGTGACAATAAATCTTATCACTAACTATTAAAAAAATTATAATAAAATCTTATTGTAAGATGAGACAACAAAACGTCTCTTTCAGACAATCTGTGCAACACGTCATTTTTTTAAGAAACCAAGTGAAAAAAACCTGTTGTTAGTAAATGTTCACAACATCTGGTGAGGATTTTTTTAACGTTTTGTTGAGTAGCTGAGGACAATGTCAGCAAAAGAAATGCAAATGAAGTCCAGTCTTTTGGTTGCAGTCAGCTCACTGTTTGCAGGTGTGTGCCATGACGGCAAGAGCGAGGGGAGGAGATAAAGAAAGATTATTTCATTTCTTTTCTCAATAGAGTATAAAACAGAGCAAACATTAACTGGGTGCTGAAAAAAAGAAAAACATCAAGCATAATTTACCGGGCCCCTCTCTAAGGGCCGCAATCCAGACAGCCCGAAACTCTGCAGCCACATCTGGGTGCATGTGACTCAGGCTCAAAAAAGTTCAAAAGACTCAAACTGAGCAAAGTTGGAGTTCTTGGGGGTGTTTTTGTGGGTGTTCTTGGTCTGCAGAGGTCAACTTCCATTGAAGGTGGACTAAAGAACAAACTGAGATCGATTGGCTGCAGGGTCATGGATCTTCAGACAAACTTTTTAATAAATAATAAAATTATGTATTAAAAGTTTTTGTTAAAAGTGGAGTTTGCCCATGTTTGTGTTGACGACAAAATAAGCTGAATGTTTTGACAAATTTGAATGAATCTTTATGGTTAGTTTGGAAGTCTTAGCTTGTGGCTCTTCTGAGGCCACAGTCAGGATTTAGGCTTTCACGTTTGAGCTGTGAATTTGTTTCCAACAGCTGTTGTTGTTGGTGTTTCCAACAGATGACCTATTGCATTCAGACTAAAAGCAAACAGACCCTGGAGGTCTGGAGAGCGCTTGGGACCACACTTAACTCACAAATGCATGCACACACATGCACCGTTTGGCATTTTGGCAGCAGTACATAGGTTTTGGAGGATGAGTGTTTGATCCACAGTGACCTTTAGTTTGGCTCCAAGTTTCCTGTCCTCCCCCTATTCCCTCCATATCATTCTCTCTGGTCTCATCAGCCAACTGTCCTTTACATCATACATATTTGGAGGAAAATAGATTTGATGAGACTACAATTCTTTTGAGCTTCATCTTCCAAAAGGGTGGAGAAAAGAAGACAGTTTCTTCAGCTAAAAAATAAATAAATCAAAAAGTAAAGTCCAAACCAGAAGTCATCAATCCAAAACTTCAAGCCAAAGAAGCCACACACACACAGAGAAAATGAAGAAAACTCAAGCAAGGTCAGTCATGTGTTTGTTGATTGATGGATGACCTGAAAGCAACAGATTAGAGCAGATTTGCTGTATTTATTAGGACAGTTCAAGAAGCCCCGAAGCTTTACAAGCTTCACAACACCAAGATTATGAATTTGAGAGTTTACATGATGGAGTCCATGTGAGGCAGTTCTTGAGAAATCAAAGTAATTTAGTTGATTGACTTCCTCCCCCCTTCACTGACTTCCTGTCTGCCTAACTACTTTTACAAATAGTTTCTAGATTGTTGTACATTTTTTTATTTAATTGCAGAACAACCACGTTTGTTGGGATGCTAAAGTATCTCCATTTCAACTGTGGTGCCTAATGTGACACAGATACCCATAACCATATGATTTCTCTCAGAATGAAGTCTTTCTGCTTCAGGCTGTTAAACTTCTCAACCAAAGGGTTGGCCACATGGGTTCAGTTTCTCCATTTTCCACGGTTGTCCACTTCTGATGTAGTGAGTCAAAGAACATTCAGATCTTTCAGCAAAGCATCTCTCCATCTTTCCACCAGCAAACCTCATCAATGTGTTCTACACCTCTGCTTCCATTGCGATTCATTTGCATGCTCACCATCTTCTTTTCGATAAACACAGCTTTCCTTTTGCACTAACTTTCTTCCAGGGAGATGCCACAACGCTACATAGAGCAGCTGCACTTCAAAACTCTATTTACTGCAAATAAAGAGTAAAATATTGTAAAAAAAACAAAAAAAACCAAAAAAGACTTGAATAACATGAGATTCTTTGTTCCTACGTAACAGAGAATCTCATGTTATTTAAGTCCAAACTCAAAATTCATCTTGTCTTGTGGTATTAAATTCTGTTTGCACAATGTTTTTATAAATTTAACAATGTAAATCTTATGTTTTTAACTGTGGGTTGTTTCAATATGTAAAGTGTCATTGGAAGCCCAGAAAGGCACTTATAAATTAAATGTATTATTTATTATTATTATTATTTTTAGTAGTAGTAGTATTATAAATAATAATAATAATAAATCAGTGTAATTTTTTTTGTCCTGTATTGTCCAAACGTATGCTTGAAATAAATTAGTTTCATCAAAACACAGCACAGACCACCAGTTAAATCAGACCATTTTTTCTATGCTACATCCACTTCACAAACTCCCTTAGAGTTGATCATCAATCATAAATAGCTACAGTATAATACCAAAAGTATTGACTCACTCATCCAAATGACCAGAATCAAGCAATCATCTGCATCCAAGCCACATATCACCAAGTGAATGCAAAGCGTGGAATGCAGTGGTATAAAGCACGCCGCCATTGGATGAATCACACTTTTCCATCTAGTAATCTGATAGACCAGTCTGGGTTTGGAGGTTGCAGGAGAACGCTACAGTTCAGACTGTATTGTGCTGAGTGTGAAATTTGGTGGAGGAGGAATGATGGTGTGGGTTTGTTTTTCTGGACTTGGGCTTGGCCCCTTAGTTCCTGTGAAAGGAACTCTGAATGCTTTAGGATACCAGAACATTTTGGACAATTCCATGCTCCCAACCTTGTGGGGACAGTTTGGAGCAGCTCCTTCCTCTTCCAACATGACTGTGCACCAGAGCACAAAGCATGGTTCATAAAGACATGGAGGACAGAGTCTGGTGTGGATGAACTGGACTGGCCAGCACAGAGTCTGGACCTGAACCTCAAAGAACAGCGTCTGGATGGATTAGAATGGAGACTGAGAGCCAAACCGTCTCTACCAACATCAGTGTATGACTTCACCAATCTGCTTCTGGAAGAATTTTCCAAAATCCCTATAAACACTCCTCAACCTTGTGGACAGCCTTCCCAGAAGAGTTGAAGCTGTAAAAGCTGCAAAGGTGGACCCACATCATATCGAACTTTATGTGTTAGGAATGAGATGGCACTTCAATTCACATGTGAGTCAAGGCAGGCCCAAATCCAAAGCAAAACAGTGACAAACAGGCGCAGACTCCACCGAGTGCCTGAAGCTTTTTTATTCCCCTTTTTTTTTATATTCTAAGTCAGAGCACCATGCCTGTTTGCAAACACATCAAAGTAAAAGTGTTGTTTATACGCTCTCATTCCACTTGTTTACGTCGGAGCATTGGACATTCTATGTCACTTGTTCCAATCAGGAGGATGTTCTGTTAAACACCAGAGTAGAATGACTGCTGTTGCTGTCGCAATCACCTCTGTCAGCTGATATTTCAGGCCCAGGTCCTTCTCACCAGGTTCTTCTACGCCCAAAATGACGTGCAGATGTGACTGCACCGTTTTCTCCCCGCAGGCAGTGAAAGACCAGACAATTTTTGAGGTGAGATTTGAGGTGTTACCTCTGCTGCACACACGGTTCCTACTTAGAACCAAATTTTGGTGCCCAACCCTAGTAAGGATGTAGAAGTTTTAGGAGAAAATTAGCTTGGCTTTGTTGTGCAACATTGCACAAAGCTACTTTTCTCAACATCAGAATCAGCTGGTTTATGTTGATTGCATAAACATTCACTATTGAAAAGTTTAGCGTATCAGCACAAGGCTGCTTTTCTCAATTTAATAAATTACGTTAATTGCATAAACAATCAAAGAATAGGGAGCTAAAGCTCTCACATGAAATAGTTAACAGAAGTAGCTTTTGGGGGGAAAGGTGTACAGCTGAAATGGTCGTGTTTAACCTTCCATCAATTTTATCAACTTTCTTTCCAATCAAACCAGAAGTTGGTTGGAAACTTTCAGAATAAAGCATCAGTGAAGGATTGATGCTGCAAAATATTTATTTTTCAAAAATCGTTTTTAAAAATTATAATTTGAATGAGCTTCATCTCCATAATAAATAAAAACTGCTTGAGTTAACATTAGATCTCAACCAAGAGATGCCAAATTAAAGGGCTCCTTTTTGGCTGGCCATGTTTGCAGCATCTGTTTTAATGGCAATGCCTATAGAAGGAAGTGAACTGCCTCCATGACATTAAGGGTTCAAGGTTTAAGCTGAAGTTATCAGTCTAAGCCAGAAATCCAGTTTCATATCACAGGCCTCAGGTGTGTTTATCCACTGCAAGCCTTCGTGTTAAACATTAATATTGGACTCACATGTTGGAGTCTGGCTGCACGGTGGCGCAGTGGTTAGCGCTCCTGCCTCACAGCAAGAAGGTTCCCGGTTCAAGCCCTGGCTGGGGGACCTTTCTGTGTGGAGTTTGCATGTTCTCCCTGTGCATGCGTGGGTTTTCTCCGGGACTCCGGCTTCTGCCCACCGTCCAAAAACATGCTTCACAGGTTCATTGGTTACTCTAAATTGTCCCTAGGTGTGCATGTGAGTGTGCATGGGTGTGTGATTGTGGCCCCTGCGACAGACTGGCGACCAGTCCAGGGGTGTCCCCTGCCTTCGCCCATGAGTAAGCCGGGTTAGGCTCCGGCAACCCCGTGACCCCGAAAGGGATAAAGCGGATTGGAAAATGAATGAATGTTGGAGTCTTCCCAGGAGGAGGAAGCAGCTCTGAAACAACAGAAAGTACAAGGAAAGGGAAATCATCTGTCATTCTCCTAAAATAAGAAGAAGATGCTAGCTTGCAAAGCTGCTTCTAAAAACACACTGGGTTCAGCAGCAGCATTGCTGATTGGCCAACACTCTAATGGTGTTATGGGCACAGAGACCATCTCCACGTCTCTCTACAAACTAAAAAAGGTGGTGGGGAGGAGATGCTTTGGGCTCGCTTTGCATCTTGGCAGTCACAGAGTTTCTACAAAGAGACCTATCAGGATTTCATGTTTATGAGCAAAATATTCTGGCAAAGTGTTCTATCTTTATAAAAATGCATGAACTTAAGGGGAAAATCTGTTTTCTAAACTACAACTTTGCTATTTGTTCTTCTTTACGAAGCCCCTGAAAAGAAATCATTTTAATTTGTCAATTTTCCTCCAGGAGATATTCTGAACTTTGAAGCAGATTAAAAAATCCGATTTTGTTTAACAAGGCAGCATCAGATTGTGACCCACCCAGCATATTTTCTAAACCACAAATACAATCTTTTTCAAACAGCATTTTTCCTCTGCTGCTCTTGATTTGCAAATATAAAATAAATAAATAAATAAAATGACATATATGTCCTCCATCATCAGATAAACGCCTCAAGGAGTTAAAAACAACAAAAACACCATTTTCATTGCAATGGGTCTTAAACCAAAAATAGCATTTTAATTTGAAAACTTCATTAACTTTATTTCATCATCACTTCCTTCATGTCAGTGTTTCTGTCATAAAAATGGATGCATTGTTGTCATCACTTTGAAATAGGAAATGGAAATGTTTTAGTAGTCACATTCTGAGGATTGAGTACTTTGTGTTGTTTAGGTTTTTTTTTTTGTTTACTCTAAGGAATCTGGTCTTGTAATATTTAATTTTGGATTTTTGTTGTGTTCTGTTTTCTGTCAGTCTCACCAGGTTCAGGTTGATTATTCACAGCTGTCTTCATTCAGTTAATTACCTTCAGTGTATACAAGACTGGTTTTTCAGTTTTTCAGTGAAAGGTCATCTGTTGTGCTTTGTTACCCTTTTAAAGATAGGGTGAGGAGCTCTGAGTAGAGTCGCTGCTCCTCCACATGAGAGGAGCCAGTTGAGGTGGCTATAGGTCATCTGGTCCAATTGCCTCCTGGACGTTTCCCTGGGAAAATGTTCCGGGCGTGTCTTTCTGGTCAGAGGCCCCGGGAAGACCCAGGACACGCTCGAGAGACCATGTCTCTCGGTTGACCTATAAATGCCCCGGAGTCGCCCGAGAGGAGCTGGAGGAAGTGGCTGGGGAGAGGGAAGTTTGGGCATCTTTGCTTAGACTGTTGCCCTGCAACCTGGTCCTGGATGAGCTCAGGAAGATGGGTGGGTGGATGGATGAGGCGACAAGCAATTTTCAACCCTAACCTGAGATGTCTGAGGTCTTTCCAGGGATCTGCTGTAGCTTGTAGTTTGGGGTTACAGCCCCAAGTGCTCCAATTACCAAGGGCACCACTGTCACCTTTACCTTCCAAGCTTTCTCCAGTTCCTCTCTGAGTTCCTGGTATTTCTCCAGTTTCTCATGTTCCTCCTTCTTGATGTTACCATCGCTTGGTTCTGCCACATCCACCACAACAGCTTTCCTCTGTTCTTTATTCACCACTACAATGTCTGGTTGGTTCACCAATATCATCCTGCCCATCTGTATCTGGAAGTCCCACAGGATCTTTATCATATCTTATCTTTGTTCTCTCATTCTCTACCACTTTCAGAGGTGTTTCCCATTTTGACTTTGGGGTTTCCAGTCCAAATTCTGCACGTTCCTGTATACTATTCCAGTCACTTGGTTGTGGTGCTCCATGTAGGCTTTCCTGGCCAGCAACTTGTGTGTGTGTGTGTGCATGTGTGGGGGGGTGCATGTATATATTTATATGTGTGGGTGTGTGTGTATGCATTTTTACTGTAGAAGTTGTTTTTGTTACAAATCAACAACTTGATATTTTGAAAGAGTAATTATTATATAAAAAAATCATCTAATGTTTCAAAAAGTGGATCCTATGACTGTGCAGAGCTCTGCTGAAGGATCTTCATCCAAAACAAAAAGTAAAATCTTGTCTTAAATTTCATCTCAACTCGACATGTTGCTGCTTTATGTTTAAAAATACAAAGCAGGAAAATGTTGTTGGTGGTTTAGTCAACTGTGACCAAATCCCAAAGGGACAAAGTTCCTGAAGCTCCACTGACCATCAAACTGAGCTGCTCTCTTTGTTTATGTGAGATTCTGCTTCATCATCCAGAGAACACAACAGTCGGGTTTTCCACAGACACTCAGAGAGCCGGTAGGACTTCACTGCTGACTTTGTTCTCAGCATCTACAGTGTTTTGAATAAGGAAAAAAAGTTTGTTCTTCTATTTCTTGAACCCTGAACAGTCAAAGAGAAGGCAGAAGTGATATGAAGAACCAAAAAGGTGACCTTGTGGATTCAGGGTTTAATGAACAAGCTTTTGTTGACTGTGGCTGTGACTGCAGCATAGAACTCCCCCAGTGGAGGGGGCAAATGTGGAGAACAGAGTTCCTATTATTACTGAGATGTTTACATTGCAAGAAGATTCATTCATTCATTTTCCAATCCGCTTTATCAGGGCCAGGGCTTGAACCGGGAACCTTCTCGCTGTGAGGCAGGAGCGCTAACCACTGCGCCACCGTGCAGCCCCATTGCAAGAAGATACAATTATAATTCAGACCAACAGTACATTGCAGAGTTGGGTTTTTCCTCAATTAGACTTTTTTATTTCTCAACATTAAAGTTTATTACAAGTGACGTTGATTGACATTTATTCTACATTTTCTAATTTGTTTTTTAAACAGTTTATTTAGAACATTTCATCTGAAGACTTCATGAAATTATGAAAAAAAATAAACGCTTTTTCACATCAAGACGATCCTTTAAAAGTAGTTTTTTAGCAAATTCTGAAGGGAGGAGCCCAACCCCCAGAAGACGCCAGGCAGGCTGGAGACATCCCATCTGTCCACTGGTCTGGAAAAAGCTTCAGTATCCTCCTGGAAGATCTGGAGGAGGTTGAGATAGCTACATCTCCAAAAGGATGGATAAAAAATAACTATACTAAAAACGATTTGGAAATGGGTCAAAAACATGCCAGGTCGCTGCTGTAGAGTTTTGTTTAGTTTCATCAAAAACAGTAGTTATTTGCACAGAAATCAATTAATTTTGATAAGCCTGACTCCAGACTTGAATGCATGACAGCCATTCACTTTTTAATGATTTGTTTCTTGAAAGACCGAAATTTCAGAGTCACTTTAATATATTCAAGCACATTTCATAGAACTCCTAAAATTGATTGAAATCTGTTAGAGTTATCTGTACATAATCTAGATTCTAAATTCTTGTCATCCATTTGCAGGACCTACAATCAGCGCCTGAAACGTGATAATGCCTGCGCTACGCTTTCACAATGAAGCAACAGCTTTGCACGCACGCAACCTGCCAGCAGCTTTCACAATTGAAGAAAAGCTTTGCACCCAAGGGAGAGTTCTTAGTTTTTCCTATGATTGTGTTAGTGTGTTAGAATGATGTGGTTTGCTCTGAACCTGTGCAGTTTGCTGTTGTGCTGATCCTGAAGGCCTGTGTCTGCGAGGCTGCAGGGAGGATGGCGAGACACATCAGAGATAACAAACTGAAACTGAGAAGCTGACGTGTGTGTGTGGAACTTCTATCTCCAGGTGCAGCTATAGGTTTTTGTGTTCTTTCCCCCCTCCTTCAGAGCTGCATCTGATTGTAACTAGGGCATTCCCAGACCTTAATAAGAAGCAGGGGACCGGATGGGGGCTCAGAGGCGGTTGGAGCAGCACCTCCTTCTGTCTCTCCTTGCAAGTGAAAAAGAGCCGAACTGTCTCTGTCTCCTTTGTTTTGCAGAAATAAAGTTTCAGGTTATTTGAACCTAACACAATCCTCAAAGAAAAGAAAAGACACTTTGACCAAAAGGTTTAATTCAGTTTGACAATCGATTGTTATTTTCTGTTTTAGTCTTCTGTAACGATTCTGGAAACTGAACACGAACATACTCCCAACTGCCCCTGAGGTCATGACCCACCATTTCTGCTGCATTCTGAAGAGCGTCGGCCACTTTCATAACTTTACATCTGTGTAATAAAGAAAATGAGAATAAAAATACTTTTTTTCAGTTTCAACAAAATATAGATGGGTCTGTGCCAAAGAAATACAGGGGAGCCGGCAGGAACTGAAGCTTTAATGCAACCAAGAAGCATCCTTTCTTCAAGACGCTGTGGGAGGAGAATCCGGGACCCAGCTGAGGCAGAAAACCAGACAGAGACTGAAAACATGAGAAAGATCAAAGATGGAGGTTAGATCAGATTAACTTTTAATTATTGCTGAGGGAAGTTTAGTTAACATTCATAAAGCACGGACGCCTGTAGCAAATATGAACGGATGCAGGGGGACAGAATGAGCAGAGCGTTCGCTGCCATCTGTCTTACTGTGTCACAGTAAACAGGGGTGTAAGCTTCACTCTGACCCCCGGGAATTTGAAAACAGAGTAATGCTCAATTCTACTGGTAAGTACACTGATTATTCTCCTTAAAAGCGCTGAAGTTCCCCTAAGAACTTGCCTGCTTCAGTTTGAATACTACCAAATCTTCAGGCTTCACTGTCAATCTTTGGCAGATCCATTCATAAAGAATGATCTGCAGTGATGGTCTGAAGATTTACTGGAGTTGCTTTAGTTTTCTCTTTTAGCTGGTGAGTTTCTAAATGTGCAGCTTGTGCTGCTCAGAAAGAAAAACAAAACATTAGACATTTTCAATGTATCAAAATGTGCAAATACATTTTTGACTAAAAATGTGCTTGCAGGAAAAGATTCTCTTAAAGCTGAAGAAATACAAACAAAATGTACTATTTTGTTTTGTTTACAAGTTCCCCTGGTTGCTTGTTTCTGTGCATTAACAAGATATGGTTTTATTTAAAGGTCTCTAACAATAAAATAAAGTATTATGTGTCAAATTTTTAATCAAATAAATTCTGACTTCAGCAAGGCATCACCCATATCTGTGGATGAGCTCACAATTTGCTGTCCTCCTTTTTCCCAGGCTCTGCCATCTGGATTCCTCCAGTCTGCAGCTCTTTCCACTCCTCTCCATGAGCAAATAAACATTTCTCTGGATTCTCAGCTTTCCCTCATCTTTGTACATGACATAAGGATTTTGAGTCAGCATCAAGCTCCATTGAAATAAAATAAAACCATAGAGAAAAAAAAGTAAAACAGAAAAGAACAGGTATTCATTTTCTACCACACAGCAACAAAAAAGCCGCATGACAAAACCCTTCATGAACAAAAAACTAAACACAACACAATGAATGGTAATTGCACATGATCACATGAAAACAAAGTTCATTACATTTACTCATTGAGTTGGAGGAATATTTCCTTCAACTAGTAATTCAAGAGCTAAGTGAAAACAGTTATCTCTGCGTGGAAATGAGCTGAACCTTTATCCTGAGAGACACCAGAGTGAAAACCAAACAAACAAACAAATAAACAAGGTGTAAAGATGCATGCTCTGAAACACAAGCTCTGCTGTAATGTGTTTAAATCCAACCTCTCTGCTGATGCAACCCAAGGCCAGAGAGCAACACATCGACCCTGCATCCCCAGGAGACCCCCTCAAGTGGTGCTTGCTGGTTGGAACTTACTTTGTTATGTCGTCTCTAACGCGATGATCTAGCTCATGGATTGGTCTGTTTTTCCTTTTGCTCCCTTCTGTGGTTTTTTTTTACTACAAGGTTACTTTTCTCTTTTTATGTATTTGGTTTTTACATCCATGTAATGTTATAATTTAATGCTCTGGCTTTTATGCTTTTTTAACTTTAAGGAAAAAAAAAAAGATTTAAAAATAGAGTGTTTATGTCAGGTGTTTGGAAGAGGAGCAAAAAACCAAGTTCTTTACAGTTGTTGGTAAAAAAGGATCATTAAAATGGGAATGTTTCTACATTTGTATTCATGTCACCATCAGTTTTAAGCATAATGCCAATTTATATGTCTAATGACATCTAAGTGCATCAATTTAGCACGTCCCAAATGCCTATTATGAAGTTCTCTGTAATCCATAAACGCAGCACATGTCATGACATACAAACACTGTTGTTTTTTGTGGTGGTCTGTGCTTTTTTTTTTACTAGTCAACCCCAGTTCTGTGAAAGTCCATTCCAAATCAGTGAATGTAAATGCAAATGCGTTCAATTCAATTTAGTTTTATTAATTTAGCCCAAAATCACAACCATATCCATCTCAATTGGCTTCACAATGCTATTTATTCAAAGAACATAAAGTCATTCAATAAAATATAAACAATAGCTGGTTGCTAAACTAAATTAAACAGTCTAAGCTAAACTGGCTTCCCTGCCCTTAGACCCTCCTTTTCTGTGAGGAAAAAATCCTATCTTGGGGAAAAAAAGGAAGAAATCTTAGGGATGTCCACATGAAGAAGGAATCCTCTCCCAGGATGGACAGGCAATACATGTTTGAATCGTGAAGCAGATGGGCTTCATCCAGATGGAACTGTGGGACAGCTGGGGGTGCGAGACGAGCCAGAGGCGAGGTCCATGACCATAGACAGGAGCACAGACAATCTACCTGGAATCTCTCCCTCCCCATGATGCGAGACGACAGTCCACAAATTCTCTTCCTAGCTTGAGACAAAGACAGATGGACCAAATGTTGCAGTTTCTCAACTGACCACTAGAGGCATGTTTCCAAATAGAACAATTTCCCATTGAACATTTTTTTTACACTAAAAGACAACTTACATACGTCAATAAACATTTTATTTAGTTTAAGGGGCAAAACTTCATCCATGCTTCTCTTCCCTTCACCGGTTTCTGATGGGCTCCCTGTTTCACTCTTTTGTTCTCCATTGTGTAACTGAGCGGTCAAAATTGATTCATTTGCTAGGCTTTTTGTGATGACTGAGACATGATATTGATGTATGAATGTCCATCCATCCATTTTCAGAACCCACTGAATCCCTTTTAGGGTCACAGGGCTACTGGAGCCTATCCCAGCTACAGTTGGGCGAAGGCGGGGTGCAGCCTGGACAGGTCTGTTGCAGGACCACACACACAAATGCACACCTAGGGACAATTTAGAGACACACTTAACCTATCCATGTTAGACGGTTGGAGGAAACTGGAGTTCCCAGAGAAAACTACAAAGGCGCAGAAGTACACATTTACAAATCACAAACAATTTTAAAGATCACAATGACAACTTCAAAAAGTGAAACAAATAATCAAATAATAAAATGATGGACAAATGTCATCATCCAGTCAGTGATGCCTCATAGTACCTACCTGTTACAGTGTCTTCTTTTTTTCATTTTTTTAATACTTCATTTTGATTTCTGGAAATTACTTTTGTTTTGGAAAATACTGTTGCATAAGCTGTTTGCAATAATCTTTGAAATGTTTGTTGACTCAGTTTAAAGCAGAATTTGCTGCTGATTGCCTAAAGGTGTGTTTAGCCAATAAGGAGTTTCAATGGTAGGTTGGTAGGAAAACATGTAGTACACTGGCCCTTGAGGTGTGGAGTTTGACACCCCTGCTTTAAAGCTTTGTTCAGACTTCATTCTTCATTTGGTTGACTCAATATTAAAGTGACAGTAATTGACACATTCTGTGGTTGTTTGTGGGCACTTTTACTTGTGCGCTTTTATTTCAAAATTGTCTGTTTTTTTTAATCATATAAAGACAATAAAGCCAGAAAATTTCAAAACTAAAGATCCCACAAAAAATACATTTATTTGTTTATAGTTTTATTATTCTGTTGTCCTTTTCATGTTTCTCTAAACACTACAAAGCTCCTCCATTTTGGATTCTTAACAGCAACATTTCCGACAGCTCATCCATGCCAGATGCATCTACATATAGTAAAACTGAGAGCACAACAAATTCTACACCACATTCGAAGTCAATCCCTCTCATCCACCCGTTCCAGCTATCTACAGAATAGCAGGCAGTGTTTACACGCACAGACTCTTGGTCTGGGTCTTGTTGAAGCCACACCCTTCTCGTTCCTCCCTCATTCTCACACAATATTCCCACCAGCCGCTCCGCTCCGATAGCATCTCTGCTTCTCATAGAGGAAAATGTCTTCCTCTGCTGTCCCCTTATCACAGGAACAATGCAGCGAAGTGAAGGGACACAGCCGCCTTATCGGCAGCACAATACACGAAAACCATCACAACGCCACACGTCGGCACACAAACTAGTAATAGAGCTCATTCAGCTGTGGTGAATTGAAGTAGGTCCACAATGCCGTCCTGCAGTTATGATTGGGTCCTACTGTGTTTCTGTGTTTTTTTTCACAAACGAAACACTCCACCACAGGCACTAAACATAAAGTCATCAATGAGGACGTCCAGAGAGAATGGAGTTACATTAATCAATATGGAAGGTGACAATACTATGGACCAGGATAGCTGTGGAGTGAGAGGTGAGAAAGGAACGAAGACAACTAATGTTGCGGAGATGGAAGTGGGCAGTAGGAGTGATATTATTTACATGAGAGAGTGCTGTCAAGGATGACACCCAGACTCTTACCCTGAGAGGAGGGAAATATGGAGGTGTTGTTGATGGAGAGAGAGAATGGAGTAATAGTTACAGAGTTAACCAAGAGTGAATTTAGTGCCAACAACGAGAAGTTCATCTTTATTTTAATTTAATTTCAGCCCAGGGGATTGAGGACCACTGCTTTAGAGAATCTGCAGAAAGGTCTGCTGTTGCTTCAGAACAGAACAGGAACTTTTGGAAGATGATGTACGTTCTACTGCAAACACACAGACAGATGGAGATCCACATTTACTTCTCACAGTGCTGATGGTTTGAACGGAGCGACCCACAGCTCAAATCACCTGCAGCTGCCGACACACACGTGTGCCAACACATCCCATGTGAGGCTGCGGTCCATTTATGAGGTAATGATAAGAAGGCCGAGCAGCGGTCAATTTATGCAGACAGCTCAGTATCGACAGACATAAACACAAGCCAATGAAAGTGCTGAGCACTGAACAAACACTTCAGAAGAGGGGATGGATGTGTGTTTCCTCCTGCTACTGCTGCAGCACCTGCAGTGTGCAGAAAAGATGCTTCTTCACACTGTTTTTTTTTCTCTGCTCTAATGACTGTGCAGCCTCTCTTCAACCATGTGAAGGTGTGTGTGTCGGTGCACATGTGTGTGTTTGTGCAGGCAGCCAGAATTGATGTGTCTCCAGAGAATAGCAATTCCTCTCAGCTCAGCCGCTTTGGGAAAGGGCCAGCTGTGATTGGTTTTTCCACTGCATCCCTTCATCATATTAAGAACTTAATTCTGGCATCTGCAACACACTTCCTCTCCTCATCCAGCCCTCCCCACATTACGCACTTCTTGATCAACTTGGGACTTTTTGTTTCCTCTGCACTTCATCTTCTCGTAGTTAATTCTCTCTATCTCCATTTCGCCTTATGATTCTCTCTTTTATTTCTTTTCTTTATGGTCTTCTTACCCAAGCAAAAGACATGTATTCAAAAGCATGACGCAGTGGTGTGATAGAGACACTTAAAGGATGGTTTCCATGAGCAAATTGACTTTTTTTAATTTTCTCTTTATATTCTGTCCTAATGAGAGTAGTAATATTTTAGAGTCAAACTTTCTCCTGATTTGTATTAAAGTCATGATTCTTTTCATGTCATGTCACAACTTGGACTTTATCAGTTATATTGATTGAAATGTGAGCCATATCAGTACTTATGACGTTCAGATAATGGTCCATGTTTGTACATCATAAGTACTGATATGATGTACTTATGTGTCTATTTTTCCACCTTTTAAAATACTGAACTCTGTTGTCTTCCTGTCATCGGGCTTTCAGGGTTTCTAATGTTTTCATGACACTGCTAAGTGATCCCTTTATAAATTAAGAGAAGTCCCTTAAACTTTAGATTGACCATTGTTTTCAACCACATTCAGACTTTTTACCAGGCTGTGCTGACATCTGCTCAGCGTCCAGCTTTCTTCAGGTATCTAGTCTGACCTGACTTTTCATTGTGACTGGCGCCGTGAGTGAGTTTGCCTGTTGGTCAATATGGTTGGCTTGATTTTGGACTTTGGATTGCTTTCTTTTTTTCTGACCTGTATGGGTTTGACTTCATCTCAGAGTCCACATAGCTCTTGTGAAGGCTCCCTGAATTATTGTCTCCATCCCCCAACAAACATTTGCCTTTGTGAGGACATGGGGGCAACTAGTAAATTGGGGTACTGGTTTCTGTTTCAAGGTCCTACAGGAAGGTACCTATTGGCTGTATATAAGAACAAGAATGAATAAGTTCCTCTCCCTGGAGTTTCAAAGAGGAAGAATCAAAGAAGTCAAAATCAAGCAAAATAAAAAGCTGTAACTCAGTCATATTATTTGTCAGAATAATAATTTTTGCTCTGATACCTTTCAGTTTACATCTTCTTGATAATCCTCATTTTTTATGTTTTTTTGATTTTCTGTAGCTCAAATATTCAAGTTATAAACTAAAAAATCATATGCCTTATAAAAGTAGGTGAGCATGTCGGCTCCCACATCAAACATTCAAAACGTGTGACAGATTTCATATAGCCTGCTGTCAACTTCCAACAAGCTAACTCCTGATTGGTGAGAGTGGTTTCCATAGAAACCATAGTCAGACGGATCTGGACCAATCACTGCCTTCTTACAATGTCTGGCTCTTTGTGAAAAAGTGGTGTCTGAATTGACTTCATTTGGTTGGAGCCGGAAATGTAAACTGTTTTCTATGATGATTTCACACTCACTTGGTCCAGTTTTCATATACAGTCAATCATGGTACCCCTAAAGCTGTGGGTAACTGCGGGGAATCCAAGTGCTGGGACAGGATTGTGTCAACACTAAGTACCGCTGAATCAGCCTGGGAGGTGGAGGTGTTTCCCAGTTGGGATCTCTCAGAGATTTGGAGAGTTTGAAACGATGTCTGTCTCCACATGTGGAGTGGAATATGGATTTCAGAGTGAGGCACTGGAAAATATTCTCCAGTGTTTTGCTGAGTAGGTCTGACTCTATATTTCTATAGCAACCACTCTCACCAATCAGGATGAGCTTGTTGGAAGTCCACACCCCTACCACAATAACATCTTACATTTTGAATGTTTTATGTGGGGGCAGCTGGCTCCACCTACTTTTATTGAGGCATCTTTAGGTCAGTTTTTAACTTGAATGACTTGAACTACAGAAAAAATGTCATGAAAAAAATGAGCATGATTAAGAAGATGCTAAAAATGGAATCACATTAGAAATTGTTATTCTATGACTGAGTAACAGCTGTTTATTTCTCTATAGAAGTCTATGGGATTTTGGCTTCTTGGAGCCAGCAGGTACTTCCTGTTTGGACCGCCAGGGGGGAGGGGCTACTCAGTCCAGTTCTCAGATGTGAGTAATGCTAGAGACTTTGCACAGGGTTGGACCAGACGTAGATGTTCTTCTCCATGCATCCAAGATCCAGATCCTCCTACTGCTGGAAATAGTGGCCTTTAAAAAATATCTGTAATTGGGTTTTGTGGTACTTGTAGGGTGGGATACATTTTAAGGTTTTTGTAAATATTTTCTTGATTATTTATAAACATTTAAAGTTTCTTAAATAAATAAAAATAGAAAAAACAAACAAACAAACAATGGAGTAGGAGCTGGAACCCTGACCTAAAAGTTCTTAAAAGAAGCTGTTATGGTTCAGACTGACTTAGTCTTTTCCTGATCTGAGTTTTACTGTAAAGTCTGATTGTTCTTCACTGTTGTTTTCTAAGCAGGAAGTTTCTAATCGTTTCTTGACTTGTTTTTTCATTCTTAAATCACTTCTTGAGTCTTAGATCCAGTCATAAGTCAGTGTACTCAGAGCATGGACAGCCACTGCTCACACTGTTCCATAAAAGCCATGGATGTAGTCTTTCAGTAACATTTACAATAAACCTTTTACCATAAATCAACATAAATATGCTGCTCTACTGTGTTTACATAAGAATATATTTGCAAAAGAACATTTTGAATACATTTAGCTGTCAACCATGACAGCACCGTGGCCTCCAGCAGAAGGTATAAATTCAGTCAAAACAGTGAGAGCTAATCTCATCAGCAGGCTTACATACATTCAGCTTTAAGACTGTGCCACTTTCATTTTTACCAGGAGGGCTTCTCTGCTATAAAGAGAACAAAGTTAAGGAATAAACACTTTTTTTTATATGTGAGACATCAATCTACGGCATTTGAATTTAGTAAAACACCAAAAGGCAAATTTGATGAGCTTCACTCAGCTTTAATGTGGAATGTTTATGTTGGATTTGAACAAGAACAGTAGGTTAACAGCGCTGTAGTAACATTGCTCAATGTTTCATATCCTGACATGAAAAACTGACTTCTGCTTTGTGTTCTTTAATATTTCATCAGAAGAGAGGAAAGAGAAGACACTGTTATCACCTCCAGAGGCTCAAAAGTCAAGTAGAGAGCTGCAGAAGGAACATGATAAGAGCTCGTCTCTGTGCCTGCGTGACAACAATGCACACTGGTGTGTCAGCGTTTTCCTCCCAACATGCAGTAATGCTGACTCACTCTGAATGTTTTGGGAGTTTGTGCAACTTTCTGTGCAATTTTGATTTTAAGTTGGACATTTCACATGTCTGAAAGTAACTGACTGTCATATTCAATCACTGTGTCTGTGGATTTCAAAGTGAATGATGACCTCCAACTAACACCCCCATCCTGTCATGAACTCAGCAGGTGTTAGGCACATTGATGGATCATCATGTATTTGAAGGGCTCTAGACATACCAGTCCATATAATTTTCCATGAAATCATCCAGTAGAGTTTTTACTGTGAATCTGCAGCTGAACACATTGTAAACAACTGCAGTTTTTGGGCTCTTCATCAGTCTGGTGAGAACAACGCAACGCACACAAGAACCCTCAAACTGTTTCAGGGTTGAGCCGTTTTCTTGGCCCTCTGAAGAAGTGCATCTCCAGTGCTGGGAAGCATCTGAAGAAGGAGACAACATTGAAACTGAATAACTGAGTGTAATTGCTCCAAAACACATTAAAAAACAGAGGCTTGTGCACTTTCTCAATCTGCGGTAAGAACTGGTTTGTTTTTTTCTAATCATTACCTCTTTAAAGACCTAGTGCAATGAAAATTGTGTGTTTGGTTTTTTAACGTGTTCTTGTTTTTTATGATGATGGACATATATTTAGAAAATGTAAATTAAAATTGCCTGAGGCGTCCCAGGCCAGCTAATAGGCTCTCCTTCGCGTCCTGGGTCATCCCCAGGACCTCGTCCAGTGGGACATGCCCGGAACAGCTCCCCAGGGAGGCGTCCAGGAGGAATTCAAACCAGATGCTTGAGCCAGCTCAATTGGCTCCTCTGGATGTGAAAAAGCCGTGGCTCTACATTCAGTTTTTTTTTTTTTTTGGGTGACTGAGCTCAGCTACCCTACAGAGGAAGTTCATTTCAACCACTTGCATTTGGGACCTCATTCTTTCAGTCATGGAAGTCATGAAAGAGCTCATGACCAGAGGTGAGCATTGGAACAAAGATCAAACTGTAAATTAAGAGCTTTGCTTTTAGGCTCAGCTCTCACTTCACCACAACAGACCGGTACAGCAACCACAAAACGGCAGGCAGCCCACCAATCTCACACCCACCGATCTTCCCTCACTCATGAACAAGACCTCAAGATACTTAAACTCCTCCACCTGGGGCAGGAGCACTCCACCCACACAGAGAGGGCAAACTACCTTTCTCCGGTTGAGAGCCATGGCCTCAGACTTAGCAGTGCTGACCATCATCCCAGTGGCTTCACACTCGGCCACAAACCACTGTTGGCTCGCTAAAGCCAACAGGAGAACATCATCTGCAAAGATGAAATCCGGTGGTCCCCAAACTAGACCCCCTACAGCCCCTGGCTGTGCCTAGAAATTCTGTCCACAAAGACTATGAACAGAACCAGTGACAAAGGGCAGCTCTGCCGCATGATTTTAAGCTGTTGGAGCAAACTGGAGAAAACCTACTCATGCACCAGAAGAACATGTAGCCGTTGTGCATCACTGCCCGCTTCTTCCTTTTCTTAACTCTTTAACACTGGAGATGTTGCTGGTGGCACCAAAATAACACACACTCTTTGACCTACTGTAACACTTTGACTTTTTACACAATCAACATGAATCTGACAGTGAGAAAAGTGACTTTTCATAGCGGCTTTGTGCTGATTGGGCACAGACATGTTTTTCTGCACTTCACAATCTGCTGGAATTACATTATTGATGGTAAAAGAATTACAGTAGTTCAAAGAATGCAAACACTTGAGCTAACACTCCTGTGTGAAAGGGTTAATTAGTCCCCAGTCCATTCTAGTCCAAAAACAGCTGTTTTTGACCCTTACCCTGTCACATCAGGTTTCAGTTGTGTCACAGTCAGGTTCATGTCTTGCTTTTTGTCATGTTTTAGTTTATTTCTAAAATCCAGTTGCTGTGTTGTCCAGTGTTTGGATCTTCCTACTTCCAGCATCCACGACAGACTCCCATGAGCTTGAAGTGGACAGACGTTTTAGTACCAAGTGTACTAAGTGACAGGAAGCCTCTATATAAGCATGAGCTGTGTCAGCTTTTTTTTGGAAACACCTGTTGTTTGGACATTTTTCTTTTCTGTTTGACTTTTTTTTTTTTAAATCCCATCCCTCATCCCTTGTTTTACAGTAAGTCTAAACGTTCAGAAAATCAGGTATCAGTTGGTCTTTTCTCTCTTACTGCATTGAACGGTGAAGTCATTTTGGATATAACTGACAAGCTAAATGTGGGTCACAAATCACATGTGTCACTGTTGAGCCAAAAGGTTTCATTAGCTGATCTTACCTGAGGCCAGTCAAGCTGAGGTTAAGAAAACACTTTTTGGTTGAAGCCTGAACAACTACCATCCTGGAACAGATTTAACAGCTCTGAACATCAGTCTGTGGTGGAGCAAGAAAATTAAACGCTCATATTTCGTCCGCCTCTGACCAAAGGCAAATACGCCGATCATTACCAACTGGAATGAGGGTTACAAGCCTGGAGGGGATGGAGGACGCCTGCTGTGTGGCAGATGCACCAGAGGAGCCCACGTCATGGAAAAAAGATATCTGCCACAGGCCGTGCACTGAATCACTGCCAAAATGAGAACCGTATTCATAAATGGGGATTTGCTTGCTGACACAATCTGTGTGGATGAACCTAAATGAGATAAAAGAGTGGCGTCCAGCGCTTCCTTCAATGTGCCCTTGGAGTGTTATTACTTGGGGATTTAGGCTGATCATGTCTCATTTAGAATGATTCACCGGTGTGGAGAGTCTCGCTGAAGGGCGCCGACAGAGAAAAACGAATTTGTGTTTTGCTGAAATGGCTTTAAAGGCCACAAAACAGAACATAGTTTATGTGAGAATTTCTCTGATTCAGAAAAAAAAACTGCTGAAAAATGTTTGTGTTAAATGAACATTTCTGCTTGTCCAAATTCATCTGTGATTAATTTGACCTCCTGGAGCAGATAATTGGAATTAAATGAACTAAACCAGGTAAAACAGAGATACTGGTGCTCAAAGATTAAAGACAATGTAGCTTTTTTAGCTAGCTTTAGTACTGATGTAACTGGAAGAGGCATTACAGCTGCTTTTTGACCAAGTTTACTGGTTAATTACACAAATTCTCAACCATCCAGGTGGCTCTAATTCAAAATGAGATGAGGTGCTCTTGACATTTCAAACATCTTGTTCTCTGTGGTTACATGCTATTTTTTAAACATATCACAAGAAACTGAAAAGGCTGTAAAGGATATTATCATTTAAAACCAAAGGTGCATCAGAAAGTTTTTATACAAAACCCTGCAACAGCGTGAGTCAGGGAACCATCAGAAGGTTTTGCTTCTCAAAGGACTTGACTGAAACACAGAATTCTGCAACCATGCCTCAACATGACCAGCAGAGGTTCTCCTGAAGGAGAAGACTCTGGCTGCAGATCTTCTGCTCCATCGCTTATGTCTCGTGGCAGAAGAACAGAGGTGGCATTCACACCATCTGCCTCTCAGCGAGGAAACAAACTGTTTGATTAAGCAACACAATTAACAAAGCACAGCTTTGGCGGGGTGTCCCAGCAGGGATTATTGGAACCAGCAGGTGAACGACACACAGAGGGAGTGGTCTGCAGAGGATGTGAGATGTTACAGGATGTAACACAACTGAAAGGTGAACAGTTTCAATTTCTGATGAGGTGAAGGGTGAGGAAGACCAACAGCTCAGCCACAGGAATTGAACTGTAGATCATGTTGTCTTGACTTTTAGATGTCTTGATTTATATGTCCAACACCTGAGCCGAATGGAAAGGGAGTGTTCTGAGGATGAAACCAGAGTCAGTTACAAAGTCTTCACCACTTCAAACAGTGATGCAATATGGTAAAAACATCTTCCAGGATCTGAATCCTCTTCTAAAGCCAATGGTAAGGCCAAGTCTTGTGTCAGACAAACTAATGCAGAATAAAATGTCACTTTTTCAGGATGACGACAGCAAGAAACAGAAAGAAAAGTCAGTATCGCCGAGCCGGTAAGGTTACATTGATATTTCAGACAAAACGTGCATTTTGTAGTCCTAGAGATCTGCCCAACAGTGAAAGCCAAAGAGTTTCAACTTTTCGCTTTCATGACAGACACACCTAATAGTAGAGCCGGTTATTAAAATAATCATAACCAAGAGAACCAAAAATGGCGGCCATCTGTAAAGATGGCGCCCATACACTCAATTGCTGCAAAAATATTCATATTCAATCTCTGTTTGCCCCATTGTCAACAAAATGGACTGTTCATACACAAAATCCAGTCTTTAAACTTGAGGGGTACTTTCAGAATACTATTATATGTATAATATATATATTAATGTGTTTTAAAATCTTGGATTTTTATCTCAGCAAAAATGCTTTTCTGAAAGAGGGGTCCTGAGGTATGTCCATGTTAAATTTGGTGCTTGCACCACAAAATGCACAATTATTTTAATAACCAGCTCCACTAGTAGGCGTATCTGTCATGAAAGCATTTAATGAAAAGCTGAAACTCTTTGGCCTTCACTTCTGGGCAGATCTCCAGGACTTTTAACACATTCAAGTCAGAAGTGAAGGACCAAAGCATATGTTTTTGTTTTTTTCCTTTTTTTTCTTTTAAAAAACATCTTTCATAAACAAATGTTGTTTTTCCACACATATTCTGTCATCTTCTCTGTTTTTTTACGGCTCAAGTTCCTTTGACTTCCTGTCAGTTTGGCTTTATCCATGTCTTTACTCAGGTCAGCAGTTCAACACACATTTGATTTTGAGTCACTGCAGTTGGTTTATGAATCACCTAGTGGTGTGGAATCTAAATTATAGTCAGATCTGAATGTGGTTCACAAACAGCAGATCTGAGATCAACAAGAATCAGCCAGCTGAAAGAACCGAGTCAGAACCAAACAGGTGAAGCTGCTTTTAGAAGATGGAGGCGGCTTCAACGACTCAGATACTCTCCAACCTTCCAAACATTTTCAAAACCTGTCTTTTTCCCAGTCAAGGTCATTGAGATGCTGGAGCTTTCCCAGCTACTGAAGGGTGGGGTGCATCTAGGCAGTCCAACACAGAGAGACTGATAACTACACACATTTACACCCAAGGACAATTTTCCATAGTCACCACCAAAACATTGTTGAATGCTTTGGGACTGTGGGTGGAAGTCAGAGAAAACCCATACATGCACCAGGGAACATGCACACAGAAAGAACACAGACGGGATTTGAACCAGGACCTGTGAAGCGAGAGTGCTAACCACTACCCTTGTGCAGTCCCTCGCTCAAATTGTTTCTTCAAATGCACTGTTTGTTTGATTGCTGCCAGAGCTTTGTGCATTTCTAGAAAGCGCTTGTGGAGCTGCTCCTCCAGCATCCGTCTGCTAACTGGTGTAACTTTCCACTGAAAAAAGCAGACTGCACTTGTCAGAAAACAGAGACGACCTACTTGATGGTAAGTTGCTTCCATAATTATCATATCCACCTTCTGTCCTGCTGCTTCTGGAGGCGATGGTATCGGATCGGAGCTACCGCGCACGTGTGTTGCCTTTGCTAAAGGAAACCATGGCAACATGCTCCATCTTACTCAGTTTTCAAACAGGTTTGGTTCAGACGAATGCAGGGTCAGAAGCACACAAATGGACCGACTGACGGCAGATCAATTCTTTGTCAATGCAGATTTGAAAAGATGACAATATACATAAATATATATATATATATATATATATATTGTGATCAAAATGATTAAAGAGATTTAAAATTAACTAACAATAAAATAATTTTAAAAATGTTGTCTAAGATGTGAACACTTCCTCTGTATAAGATGGAGAACTCATATTCATCTGTAACCTATACCATAAATTAAAAAAAAAAAACTGTATAAAAAAGATTGATTTGATTTACGAAAGGCAACAGGGGAATTTTAGTGAAAACCCCTTTTCCACATCACACTGTAGTGTGAACAACTCTGTCTTTTGACGCCGTTCTCTTTCCTGATCCATCTTTCCTCTGAGTTGGATCATTCTATCCTAAAAAGAAACAGACCAGCTCCTGAGTTGTGCTTCTGTGTTTAGTCATTTTCAATCAATACTCCCCTGACTCCACACCAGTCACTCGTTCAACCACTGCAGGCTGCAAGCGCTTTACGCTGACAGTCCCATTCTCACACTGATGGCGGCTCCACTGCTGAACAATGGTGCCAACTTTTAACCACCAGGAGGAGTAATGTGGGGTTCAGTCTTGCCCAAGGATACTTTATCAAATAGGCAAGCAGGGTGGGAATCAAACCTGCGATCTTCTACCTCAGCACCACGGCCATCCCACACTGACCAACACTGGCCAACACTGACCAATACTGACTGGCTCTGTGACATTACATCTTGTTAGATGTTTTAGAGAAAGATGCTTGTTGGCATAAACACTTATTAAAACATCATGAATGTTCGTGAATGTTCAGTCTAGGCAGGTTAGCTGTCAGCAGTTTCTGTTTTAGCATTAAGCTAATTGCAGAAACTGTGCCCATTTTTTCATCCTCTTGCTGTCATGTTAACATCTGATCAAAGGCTTGTGAATCTGAACACATTCTCTGACTGGCTCTGTACACATTCTCGAATGTGGGGCATTAAGACATTTGTGACGACATGACTAAAGGTGCAGTGACCAGCAGACTGGTGGTCCGGATCTGTCCCCAATTCACAAGGTGAGAACACAGGTTCTGCTCCACATTTAATTACCTGTTTGTTAGATGACAGGGTTAAAACTACAACCAAGAGGCTTCAAAGTTTGTATCTCCAGTGCCTCATCTTTTAATAAAAATAGACAATGGGATAAAGAATATAGACTGCTTAAACTGGATTATGTCTAAAGTATCAGAACGGATGCGTTTTAACTAAAGTGGAACAAATAAAGTTTTGGTCACGTGTACAGCAGGTCGACCCGTACTGGGGCTGTGGGCTTTTGGCTAGTCCATGGAGGGTTGTAGAGAGGAGTGGCTGCATCTTAAGTACACAATTCCTTTGAGGCTTCATGAGACGTCATGGAAATGGGACGTACCATTGTTATGTGTTTAGTAAGTGTATCTTGAATTGGAAGTTTTCATAATGATAATGGAAGTTGTGTGCATTTATGATGCATTGATGAAATGTTGTACAGTGTGAGTACTTGCTTCTCTCTAATTGTGTGCAAATGCTGCATGCATGGGGTGTGCACGTTATAAGTTATATATTTCAGGTATACAGGACGCCCTTAGGATTTCCACACTAACAACACTCTGTCTCATTTTCTCATTTCCAACATTCATGCTGCAGCAACGAGCGCACGTGTATCACGTGAACAACACTAATAGGCTTTTTACACAGTCTGCAGGATTCCAGAGGTTAAAAAATGAAGAATCTGAACGACACGCCTGCATCTCACCTAAGTCCCCCTTACTTACCCCAACACGTTATATAAGTGTTTACTACGACCTGTCGCCTGCAGCATGCCTGTAGTAAAAATGTGCAGGAACACTTTTTCTCTTCGGGTTCACTGAGCAGTCTATGACTTTGATGTTTTGTGGAGGCTGCATGCCCCGTACAGGTTTGACCTTTTTCATCCACTGACATCTGCATGTATGGTTGTAGCTAAGGGAAAAGGAGGCATTGTCTCAATAACATGTGAAACAACATGACAGGATATTGCTTTTGAGTTTATTTATTTATTTCACTATAAAAAAAATGTTTCTTACAACTTGGGATGAAGCTTGAAGGATATTTATGGATGTTGTTCTTGTGTTTTTGTTGGGTGGCAGGTCGTGATAAACCACAAAAAGCCTGTCTCTGCCTTTGTTGTCTTTGTCCTTAGCCTTTCAAGCCCCCCCCCCCCGAGGGCTAACGGGGACAACCTGGGCATCTTTGATACCCACATTCAGCCAAACACTCCTCCTCTCTGTCTGTTGTCCTCTGCTCTTCCAGAAAGAGACTGTGAGATAAACATCCCCTCTTTCATTCTGGGTCTCACACTTGTCCTTTTCCTTGTCTGGGACACAGCAGAGCAGAATTTAGATCAACTTCTGTTTGTCCTGATTTTTCAAGCAAGATGAAAATACAGAAACCTCCTTCCATTTCAATTTGTATGCAGTTTTCAAAAGATCTTCTTCTCAGATTTGATGGGAATGCATTCTCTTTTTATGCAAACTGTTTCCCAAAAGAGTGAAATACACCAGGAGATCAAATGAAAGACATTTCTGAACCAAGAAATCCACTCAGTGATGTAAAATAAGGAGGTTTATGAAGATTCAGCAAACAAACATAATAGGGTCTCATGGTCCTGAGGCTTTAGAGGGAATGGCTTTTCCGCTTCTTCAATGAAGATGTCATTTTCAGATCACAATGATCAAAATCAGCTGATTTGACTTTAAAAGGCCAAATAATGACGTTTGAAGCTCCTCCCCTTTAGCCGTGTTTCAGATTCATTACACTTGTTTACATATAGTTGATTTAAAGTAGGAATTTTCCACATTCAGACTCTTCTTCTGTGATTTTCTCTTCCTATTTTTTATTCATTAATTTCAGGAGATATTTTTTTGATGAATGGCAAGTCTTTTGGATCAGAAAGGTAAACTTCCCTTCAAAAACTCTTTCTTTCCAAGTTATAAATTAAAGGAACAGCTCCTGTTCCTTGACTGGATCTCTGGAATGTTTCAACTTTCCCATATTTTCCTTTACAACAGTAATTCTAGTTGCAAACAGCAAACATCCCGCTTCTTGTTGCCTCGGAGTCGCCGTTTAGCAACATAAATATCAGGATTTAATTTCCTTCAGCGTTTCCTTCTTGTACATTGGTCTCAGTGAGTTATGAGCTCTGAGGCGCAATTCCATTTCTGTGTTGAGTGTGTGTTCTGCTGATTATGCTTGATTGATCAGTCGGCACATATACGAATGAAACCGTGTGCTGCGCAAGCTGCAGCAGAGGATTTTATGTGCATGAGTAAAGACTGTTGCACCTTCCACTGGAGCCGTACTGTACAACAATAAAGGCGCGCTCACTTTATCATATTCCATTTGTATTTATAACTGCAGCTGAACAGTGTCTGTGTGCAGCATTGCTCTGTGACAGGAAGTTTGAAATTAGAGGGGGAATCTGCTCTGCTGAGCAGTGATGAGTTTCTGCGTTGTTGTTTGCTGAAAAACGGAGATAGTGTTGGTTGCATTAATTGCCTGTGGTGAGAGCCGGTTGGTGATGTGCTGCTGCAAATGGCAACATGCTGTAGGCTGATTTGTGTCTGCTGCAGCTGCTGTCAAACATGGACAGTTCATCAGTGAAATAACTGACAGCTCAAATCTCACGTATGCTCAGTGAAGTTCAGCCCGTTAGACTGATTTCTCTGATGGAAACAGCTCAGTTCAAGTTCTTATAGAAGACAGTCTCTCTTCACTTTGCCTTCCTTTCAGTTCTGGTGAGGTTGGACTCGGTTTGCAGTTCTCCCATCAGTACTGCCGTCAGAAACACGGGCTCTACTTTCAAACTGATTCGTTTGGTTTTCATCAAAGAATCTTTTCTTTTCTCTTTTACTTGTAAATGTTGGTGCATAAGGTCACTTTTGTCTGAAGGCTCAGGGGCTTTTCAGGGATGAAGGAGACAAACCTCAACCAAAAACGATGAAGTCTGTCCCTAATTTTTTAAAAAAGAGGCCAGATTTGGTAAAGTGATAATGCATCAGGCTGAACTGTATGGATATTTTCTGAAAATGTTTACAAATGTTTTTGTGAATGAAGATATTAGGAAAGACTAAATGTTTTCAGGTAATAAAAACAAAATAAAAAACCTTACAGAAATAAAGAAAAACGTCTAAGAAGCCTAAATACAGCTTAGGTTCACTTTGAACTATAATTATATCAATAATGCTGGATTGGATTTAAACTTAAAACAGAAAAACATCTAGACTATGCTTAGGAGGGGAGGGAGATAGCAAGAATGCCGAGGTTAAGAAGGGGCTGATCAGCAAAAATCATCTCCACATACAGCTACTTTTTAAACTCTGTGGAAGCCGATATGTTTTGGTAGAGCCCAAGGGCAGCACCATCAGCTCAGGGGAGTCTCATTGGATCAAATTCTTTGTGGCACCAGCAGTTGTTTTGTCCTGCTGGTTGGTTGAGTGCTTTACTGGTCTTTCTGAGTCTTTGAGGTGAATTTCGGTCCGGACTGTGAGCAATTTAGACCAGTCTCTCTTTTGTTCAGGTGGAAAGTCGCTCCAAGTTAGCATCCATCTTCCAGTTCAATGGTCGTAAGCGCCCTGCTCAAATGGGCAAGGGAAGCACAATGCTTCTGATCTGCTGGTGAAAGTCTGTCACTGTGAGTCTCTACTCCCCGAAGTTTCTTTCCCCAGGGATCTGACAGCTCGACTCTCGCCATCTTCAGCTCGCTTCTTGCGAGCTTCACCTCCGAGACCCCCTGACAGATTAGAAATCCTCTGATCCTAATTGCGAGGAATCCAAACTTCAGGAAAACAAATAGATACACATCTTCAACATGTTCCACAGACAACTGGGCCAGACACATCAGCTTCCACTTTCCCCAATGGATCCTTGATGTATCCAGCCACATGGGTTCCAGCCAAATGGGTTGACCCCAGCTGGCGCTTGGTCCACAGACAGACCTTTGAAATAACTAAGGTGCAGTACATTAGCAGTAAGATTAAAGATTTTTTTTTTTAGATTGTAAATCAGAAAAAGCACAAAAGGTGAAAAGTCTGTTGGGTAAACGGGGTGTAAAAATGACGTAAAGGTTCTTCTTATCATAATGGCAGGCTGAGGACCAGTGTGACAGGCCAGTATTCTTCTTCTTTTTTTTTCTTCATTGAAAAATACTGCCCCCAAGTGAGCAAACTTCAGAACTGCATAATTTTTCACAATGATTTAGAACAGTCTTTGGTTTCTCCTGAATGCCATGCATGAAAGTAAACCAAAGTAAATGAAGCAGTGATATTCTATAAGTATAATATAAGTATTCTCAGTATTTTCTTATCGAGTCCCAGCATGAAAGACGCCCATGAGTTTGACGTTGCCTTACTCATCAGAGAACATGACAAAAAGCACATTGATGGAGTAAAAAAATACAAAAAAGGCAAAAAAAACTTGTCTTGTTTCTTCACTTTGTTGTTAAATGCAAACATACAAAAGTAAAGACTTTTATGTCTTTGTCATCCTGTATTTCAACAACCACGTGCAGTATTAACCATACCAGTGTTCTTGTCCCAGAACACTTTCAAAAGACTCGTTCAGTTATCTGCATTGGCACATAAACCTCAGAAAACTCTGTCAGCTTTATATCTTTGCTTGAACAGCCTCAACTGAAATAAAGACACATGTAAATGTCAGTCCTGAGTTCATGGTTTATCTCAATTCTTTTGATAAAAATATCCCTTAAATATTAACATTACAAATGTCTACCCCCTACGTATCGATTACATTGTCAACACTGTTTTTAAATGAATCTTTAAAGCAACAAGTCTGGTTTCATAAAGTGAGGGTTGATTGTCTGGTGTCACAGAAATCCATCTGCTGCCGTCTGGCTGAAGATCTGGCTTCGTGTTTGGAGTCTGGGATTCACACAGAGCCTCCATACTTGTCTAACTCCCACATGAGGAGACTCCAGTTGGGTTCTTAACATTGAAGAATCCCTGCTTGTTCACCGCTTCTTTTAGTGGAAAGAGTCAGAGTGTTTCTGCAATGATTCTGACAGAACTGACTTCATGTGGTTTGGTCTTACTTACTAAAGCTCAACCCAGTGAAGAGAAATGATGAGAAGAATGAGATCCAACATGAACGCACTCATTCACAAATGGAGGAGATTTATTAAATGATACGTTTTGCATTGTCAAAGGTGAGGAGCTTGTTTGCTCTTTTATCTCATTATTTTCTGCAGATGTTCTTTTTAATGGATCTGTCTCGACATGCGAAAATTCAAAGTATGAGTTTGCTTAAGTCAAGAAAATAGTTTCCGAAGGTAAAGTTCTTTGCAAACAAGGACAAAATGATTATAATAAATAATGAAAATAATAAACTATCATAAGATAGATCATAAACTGCTTTTACTTTAAAAAGATATATGAACATTTTTTAGCTTGAAAGAAATAAAAAAATCCGTCCTGTGAAGCCAACAGTTTTTTTTTGTTTGTTTTTTTGCTGCTGTATGCTTAATCAAATCAAACTCATGGTGCAAAAACTTTTTCTCACACATTTGACTTGTTTCCAGCATGTTGCTCAAAGGCTTGTAATCCCCTGAAGTGTAGGAGCTGCTTTGTTGTGCTTTTGATGATCCCAGATATTCTTTATTCTTTTACTGCTGCCTTGACTTCTTATTTAAACTTTTGAAAAATAAAACCTTATTCAACTTCTAAAGTGTTGTTGTCAGACTTTGAAAATGAATAATTAGATTTTTTTAATTTTTGCAAATTTTTAATCAATAAAGGGAATATGCTTCTTTTTGTTAATTCTCTAATCAGATTAGCAGTTGTTTAAAAGTAAAAAAATACCTCCTATCAAAAGTTTAACAAGTTTTACACCCAGGGACTTTTGTCTCTGACAACAGTGGATGCAGTTTGTTTTTTAAAAGCAGAAACTGTCTGTGTGAGAGGGATCCACAATTGAACAACGTCCTCTTTTGTTTAAAGACCCACTCTGGTAGAAATTGTGGTTTTGGTGTTTTGAACATGTTCCTGTGAATTTTTTATGATAATGGAGGACATATAGAAAGAAAATTAAGAATGAAATTAAATTTCTGAGAATTTCTTTATTCAAAATGGTGTGACTCAGGAGCAGATGGTAAAAATTCAATTCGAAAGAGAGTTTATTTGCAACATAGAACATATGCACCAGCTCCCTGCACCGCAACGGAGAGGGGGGAGGGGGTTGTTTGGCACACAGTCTCGCCCACAACTCAGAGGTGAATTTCTAATAAACTCTTACCACTCTGCAGAAACTATGACCTTGAAAATGACACAGATTTCTGGATTTTGGCTAACAACAGCATCATCATACAGTAATTAAAAGACCAGTGGGAATGCTTTTACAATTTTTTACAGTTTTTTTTTACAAAAGAGCAAAACGTGATCAAAGTTGGACTTTACGTTTTTTCATCAAAATATTTTCCTGTTCAAGAGCCAGTCTCCTGCTTTTAGGCCTGGTGGAGAGTCCAGACCCATCAGAGCCTGGTGATATCTTCATTCCTGATCCTATCCATCCTGGTCACTCCCAGAACCTCAACATCTTTAGCTCTGATGCCTTCAGTCTCTTTCTCAGAGCCATCAGATACACCACCTCACTAACTTGATCACTTTTCTGTTTTTAATTGCTGAGACTCTTTCGTCACTCATCTCATCCTCCACCTTCCTGGTTAGAAACCAGCTTTGAAAAAGTGAAATTCAGCTAAGATTGAGTAGAGAGGAGACCTGAAGTCAAGAGCGACACAGCCAGTGCTTTAAAATTGGCTTTTTTTTAAACTACATTTGCTTGTTAACATGAAGCTCTTTGAAGAAAAGAAAAAAGCTTGAAATTATGAGATCCTATTGTGTTTTATTTCAAAGGCTGTGAATCAGAGAAAAAAAAGGATGGTAGAAAGAGTCGCGTTTTCTTCCAGTATTTTATTTTCGCCGTTACCACTGCAGGGCTCCAAAGGAAGAAATAAATGAGCTGCAAAGGCTGGAAAACAGTAGGAGGTAAATCGAGGCGGAGCAGATGGAGGACTGTGCTGGAGTGTTCAGTGCTTCAGAGTCACATGAGGCTGTGGAGAGTGATCACTCTTCAGAGCAGATCCTGGGAGGCGGTTCTCACAGCCCTGGACAGGACAGAGAAGAGGGGAATGAACAGATGAAATATTCTCTTCATCTGCCATCATTAATCTGTCTGTTAGAGAACATATAGGGCTCCAAACATTTTTTTTTGAAGAATCACAGATGTGAAAAGGTGACATTTGGAACTGTGAAAGCACACATATTGCTCTCTGTTTCTTCTTTACAAATGTTAAAATGTAAATATGTTTTTTTCTTCTTAGCCAGATGTATCGCTAAGTTGTTGTGGACATCAAATCAGTCCCAAAGATGGAAATCTGAATTGAAACCATAAACAAATATGAATATTTTCACAACTCTTCTTCCTCCTCTCTCTTGAGATTACGTCATTTTATTGGTTTTTCTTAGGAAGGCGATTAATGCCTCCGACAGTCTTTGTGTTTTGACTGCGATAGATAAGAATGCCTCTGAGGAGAGGGCTGTAAGATGTGGAGATGTTTTGTCATCAACTCGCATTCCCTTCTATTGTTTGATGGACTTTAAGAGTTTTTCTGACTTGTATGCTAAAATCCCTTAGAAGTGCTATTTGCAGTTGTATTTTTTGTAACAGGCAGCAGTGGATGTGGTTTATTTTGTCACAAACAGGAAGTGTAGCTCTAGCATATCTGCTCTTATGTGCTTCAGTGTTTGATTCTTTATAAGCAAATAAAAGCTGGTTGCTTTTAAAGGTGGAGCCAGCAGACAGTTGTGCTTGTACCTTCAAAGTTTACTGTTTTTAACATTTGTGAACATTTTATGTTGAAGAAGGTCTTTAGTGAACAGAATTGATGGCGCTACTGTAAAGATGTGTTGTCTGCCGTTTCTTGTTTTATTTGTTTGTGTTGAAGTGGAATATTCAGAACAGATATTCTTTGAATAAACCAATCGGCTGAAAAAAATTCAATTTTTTTCATCTACTGGTCTGTTGTAGGATGAAGTGACACATCTTCCCACTGCAGGTGAGAAGGTTTCAAGCTTACATTTTATTGGTGTAGTTCAGAAAAGTAGTAACTCATTTTTAAAAATGTCAATAATGACAGATTCAAATGTGACTCTGCGTCAAAAAGCAGTTATGCAAGTTTGTTCAGAGAGCATGCAAGGACAGAAAAAGAGAGTGCATTTTATTGATTAAAAAATCTCCAGGAAGAGGAATTCAGTGACCACGTTGGAGGATGTTGTACTCAACAGTCCAACGAACAAAAATGAACCAAATAAACAGTTATTTTAAAATTACAACTCTGATGTTTTGACTCAGGAAGTTAATAAATATAATGTTCATATATAGATGGAGGAATCTCTGGTCTTTCTACAGCTGAAAAAGAAATGTTTCTGTTTATAAATACTTATTCAGTCATTTTCAGGCAATACGTCTCTCTAGAGCAGTTGTTTTTATTCTTTTTTTTAATTACATGCAAGTCAAGCAGGAGCATAAGTTGCACCCCTTTACAAATTATGTAAAAAACACGACTTCTAAAGCAAAAAACACAGCAGTATGAAAAAGAGCAGGTTGGGGTTTTCTTAGATGTCAAAGAACGACTCCAAACTGTAGCACTAGCTTTGTGCCTTTATATTCAGATGAAGGGCAGAAGGAGGTCTGTTACCAGATCTTACCCCAGATCCACAATGTTTGCAGGAGGGAACATCTGACTCTGATATCAGTGCATAAATAAATGCAGGTTAGTACTTACTGATATTGAATGAACCATGGAAGGTTATAGGTTTTTATCAAGGTCCACATTTCTGCTGCACAAATGCAGAGTTGGACTGCAGCTCAGGGTGTGATGGTGCTGCAGCAGCTGCAGCAGCAGCACAGTGAAAAAGTGGGTCTGGAGTCAGGGGAGGGACTCGCTTTTCCACCGTCAGCGTTTTAACTGCAGCAGCTTTCCTCACACTGAACCATGAACACAAACTAACAACAACAACACACATCAGCTGAGACACTCACATAAAGTCAGAGGAGCAGTCACCTGCACACTCATGGAACGTCTGCCTCCTGTCGTATTCATGCAATGAGATTCACTCTGCAGCATGATGACAAAAAATGTCTGATTTCCTCCTTTCTATATTTAAATTCAATTAATCTTTATTTGTATAGCTCCATTTTACAACACAGATTTCTCAGTGTCACACCAGTTATTGTACAAAGAACATAAAGTCAGTCATAAAAATAGAAACAATAGCTGATTGCTAAACTAAACTAAACAGACTAAGCTAAACTGGGCATCCCAGCCCTTAGACCCCTCCCAGGACCGACAGGCGATGTGCCAGAACTGTTGAAGAAGAATTCACTTATCTAACTCTACAAATACATATATTGAAAACAACCTGATTGTTTCAAATGAAAGCTGAATCAAAGCGTCTTAAGTTTAATGGAAATTCCTCTACATGGATGCATCTAGGTGTTTTTTATCAGACAAAGAGGTACAATTAAACCTTTTCAGCTATGGACCACCAAGCAACAATGTCTGCAAAAAAGCAACAAAACAAAAAGAGCTTCAGAGCAGGTGAGAAATAACACCCAGAGAGACATGCAGCTAAGTGGGTAGTTTGTTGCACACAAGAATTTTGGCTATTATTTCAGTGGAACTGGTCAGCAGCTTCCATCCATCTGTCCATTTTCTACACTTGCTGAATCCCTGGGCTGCACGGTGGCGCAGTGGTTAGCGCTCCTGCCTCACAGCGAGAAGGTTCCCGGTTCAAGTCCTGGCTGGGGGACCTTTCTGTGTGGAGTTTGCATGTTCTCCCCGTGCATGCGTGGGTTTTCTCCGGGTACTCCGGCTTCCTCCCACCGTCCAAAAACATGCTTCATAGGTTAATTGGTTACTCTAAATTGTCCGTAGGTGTGAATGTGAGTGTGTGTGGGTGTGTGATTGTGGCCCCCTGCGACAGACTGGCGACCTGTCCAGGGGTGTACCCTGCCTTTGCCCATGAGTAGCCGGGTTAGGCTCCGGCAACCCCGTGACCCCGAAAGGGATAAAGCGGATTGGAAGATGAATGAATGAATGCTGAATCCCTTTCCTGGTGGAGAACATTGGACACTTTGGAATGGTCTGGCCTCTAGCCACCATCACTGTCTAGACTAGATATATCTACGGTCAAAGTTCATCCCAAACGGATAAGACATCCTCATCCCAGGACCAAACCACTAAAGTTTATGGACTTCTTTCATTCACATTTTCCTATAAGAAATCCATTTTTAACTTGCATTCTTACTATCAGTCCTTATTGAAATGGAATTTCCATGTTTGACTTTTACCAGATGTGCCAGTGTTTTCACTGTGTTGATCTGTCTGGTTCTTGGCCTCTTAGCCATCACAGCAGATCATCGTCTCTACTCACTCTGGCTACGCAGAAGATTTTTTTAATCATTGAAAAGTGGAGACATATCTGACATACTTTAACTCTTTGATCATTTACGCAATCAATGTGAATCAGCTGATTCTGACGCGGATACAAGCAGCTTTGTACTGTTATGTGACACATTTCTAAAGTAAAGTGTTGCACAGCTGTGCAAGACCACTTTTCTCTGTGACGATATCAGCGCTTCACTAATGTAAAGGGTTGTGTGTCATGCAAAGCTGCTTTTCTCCACTTCAGAATCCCCTAGAATTGTGTTAATTGTGTATCAGTTGAAGAGTTATTGTTAGTGTGGAAAACCCTCAACATAATCTGTAAAACACGAACCACACAGGAGACAAAGAGTCTTTTCAGCTTCTGCAGAAGGAGAGCAGCTCTATCACAGTGAAACTGCTTCAGAGGAACTCTAATTCTCCTCTGAGGGTAGCCTGTTTTGATGACACACAGCAGGAAGGGGCAGGCTATGCAAGCTGGTTACACAATAGAAGAGTGACAAGCAGAGTACATACAATGTTACATGAGGATAGCGTAGGTTATACAATGATAATATTCATCTTTCCAACAGTTATGGTATGAGAGAGAATGTAAAGACTGGAGCTAAAGCTAAAGCTATAAAAGGTTAATGTCATTCCATTATAAGGAGGGCGTTCTTTCCACTGCTGTCTTTTGCCGGCAATGACTCTGAAAAAACTTTGATGTAATCTGATGGTCATTTATATGTTAGTACACAAATACTACAATCTGATATCATTGGAATGATCTTGATCTGTTAAAGATCTAGAATGAACCAGATTATAACAGCTTTTAAACTTTGAAAGCCTGGTTCGATATTTTATGAAAACCTCAGCTTTATAAATGAGCAGAATAAAACTGTATTGAAAATACAAACACAGATTTTTTTACTTTGTTACTGCTGCACATGCGAAGGCATTCACTGATGAGGTCAGAATGTTGTTGGCTTTTGAAGCCAGAGTCAGTCAGGGAGACCTCCAAAGAGAGGACTGGAAGCTAAAAGCATTCACAGCAGATTTATTTTCTGTTTTTAAACCACAGAGATTTGAAGTACCACAGAGCAGGCGACTTAATGAAAAGGAAACACTTGAGGAATATAAATCCCTTCCAATAAGAATGAATTTAGCAGAATTTTGCATGCGGAAAATTCCTTTGATTCAGGAGGGATCACAGACTGTCTTTAAAAATGTACTAAGCAAATGAATAGCAGTGGTTTGGAAAAGAGCCAGTGAAGCCTAAACACGGCTTCCTGTTTGGATTCATGGTCTTATAAATAAATAATTGTATGAAAGCTGAAGCTCACCTGAAGCTCTGCAGTTAGCGGATCGGTGAGGGGAATTTCACCTTGCACTGAAATACAAAATCAAAACAAGCATTATGAAAGGACATTATTTCTGACCAAGAATTCAGAGTCCCTGAAGGCAGAGTTTGTTCAATTAACCACGGCAGAATGCATAATTATGGTAAACTGGAAAGCCTTCAAAAAAGCAATGCACAGCAAAACAGTCTGGGAAATGTCAAGCCTACGGCCACACACTAAAAGTGATGTTTGTTCTTCTAACTTTGACACTGATGATCAGCTTCAATTTGTCAAATTAATTGACAATTTAGCAGTGTATCTTAACATTGAGCTTTGCTTTGTTTGTTTGCTTTTGTTTTTTTTTGTTGTTTTTTTTAACAAAAGGTGCAGACATTTTAGATGCCAAGAACAAGAGATTTTTTCTTCATGCAGGGATTATTTCTTATGTAATGCCTGAAATTTGTTTTTTTTAAATCTATTTTTACATGACTTTAAATTCAGTCTGCAGAGGAAGAAGTGCCTGTGTGCAGGTATTCGTGCTTCTTGGCACACAGGCTGTTCAGGTTGGAAAGGCTGCAGTCTTCTTGCCTCAGTCTTCATGTTTCCCTCGTCTGACTCAATCATACTGAGATCAGGGCTCTGTGGGAGTCGGACCATCTGTTGCAGAACTCGGTGTTCCTCTACGGTGGCTGAGCGTAGAGTTCCTGATATTCATGCCTGTATTGCCAGGATGATAAAACCAAAGTAGGATAACGGACCTTTAATGTTTGATGTGGAATACCTACTTCTGAGTGAAACCATTTCTGTCTGATTTACAAACATGAGCATTTAGACCTGGACATCAATACTAATTTGACCTTTTTACTCCATCCTTTTATAGTTACAGATTTCGCATGAGTTGATGATTTAAAAGGAAAGACAGTTGTGTGCAAAAGTCAGCTGCTCATCTATTATTGCTTTATTGTTTTCTGCTAAAAACATTTTATAAAACTTTAAATCATTGCTGTTGATACTCTGAAGAAAATAGACATTTATGAAAACAGTTTTTTTTTTCACTAAGCTATTATTTATTTAGCAACAGTACAGCCAAAAGGGTGGAAAACTGTTGACTCTCTGTTTCCAATTCCGTCTTCTCAGAAAAGCATTGAATAACTCGTTCCTCCCAATGTCAAACAATGCTTATACAAGTCCAAAAAATCTTAGGGGCTTTAAGTCAAAAGGCCATTCTAAACGTCAAAGAAGTGTGTTTTGTTTGAATTGGTTGTGCAAGGGAGCCTTCGTCACTGTGGCATTTCTGCAGTCATGCAGAAGCATTGTGAGGTTCACAAAGCTGAAAGTGAACAAACCAAATCATTCTGGAACAACATTCTGACAGCTGAAACCAAGGGGAGATGTTTGACCTTAAAATCTACCTCCATGTCTGCTGGAAGTGCACTGAACACCTTGCAGGCACTCAGTTGACCTTCCACTTCTGTGTGTTAGACAAAATAGTTCATGCAGAGTCATCTGCTGGAGTGAACACTAAAATCCTGCAGCACTTTTGCATCACTGTACAGCTGTGTGTGAGAGCAGAGACGATGATGATCTCTGAAGAGAATGAGAACATGCAGCTCATGGTTGTAGGTGAGAAAGTTGAAAGGCTCACCTTCAAACTTTCCTATGTCTTCAACACAAAGACTGGAGCTGAAATTTTCTTCACACACACTCATATGGGGGGTTGACCTGTACAGGCGCTGTGGGTTTTTGGGTTGTCCAGGTCTGTGGATGGTCTTAGAGAGGAGCAGCTGCATCTTAAGGGGAGCGAAGGTGTGTCTTGAACTTCCTTCGAGACTCATATGACCACCTCAAGAAATGTCACAAAAATGGAACGTACCATTTTGTGTGTTTAGTAAGTGTATTGTACATTATTCGTTAAGCTAATGTAAACTAATACATAACTGCCTGTGGGACACCAGTAGAATGTCCACACAAACTACATTCTGTCTAATTTCCTCATTTCTATCAATCAGCCTCGATGCAAGAAGCGCACACGTACCACGTGAACAGTACCACGTGAACAGCACTAACGGCCTCCTTGTTCAGTCCACAGGATTTAGGGGGTTGATACATGAAAAATCTGTACGACATGCTTGTGTCTCACATACTTCCCCCTTACTTAACCTTACGTGTAGTACAAGTGTTCACTACGAGCTGTCGCCCGCAGCATGAACAAAGAAAAAATGTGCATGAACATCATCTACCAGCGTGGTCGACGACTGATATTTCGTGTGGGTCACCTTCGTGTCCCATACAGATTTGCCTGTTTTCATAGCCATCATAGTTGTGACTAAAGCTGTGGTCACACCACCTTTGGCAATTCGCATTAAAGCAAGCACTTTAAATGAAAAGCCCATGCAAACATGCGGAAATACAAGTTTTGGGCTTCTGCGATGTAAACTCTTGCATTCACATGTCGCTGCACAAATCTTGAAGATCGTTTTGGGCTCTTTGTACAAAACGTGCGTCCATACGTTGAAAGCTAAACCAGATCAAACTTTTACCAATTACAGGCTTGGATTTAGTAGTGACCAATGGTGCCCCTATTAATTCACGGTAGGGCCAACTGTTTGAAAATTGATCACAATCAGAAATAAATATTTACGGTTTGTGTCCGGCTGGAATTATGTGACAACATTCATTCATTCATTCATTTTCCAATCCGCTTTATCCCTTTCGGGGTCACGGGGTTGCCGGAGCCTAAGCCGGCTACTCATGGGCGAAGGCAGGGTACACCCCTGGACTGGTCGCCAGTCTGTCGCAGGGGCCACAATCACACACCCATGCACACTCACATGCACACCTAGGGACAATTTACAGTGACCAATTAACCTATGAAGCATGTTTTTGGACGGTGGGAGGAAGCCGGAGTACTCGGAGAAAACCCACGCATGCACGGAGAGAAAATGCAAACTCCACACAGAAAGGTCCCCCAGCCAGGACTTGAACCGGGAACCTTCTTGCTGTGAGGCAGGAGCGCTAACCACTGCGCCACCGTGCAGCCCTTATGTGACAACAAGTCTTACATATATCGAAATAGAGCTGTGACAGATAAAGCCTGGAGCAGGATTTGGAAGATTTGAACCGCTTCGACATTTGCACAAAGCCTCTTCCAACTGTGGGCGGCGGACATGCTCTATATCACGTAGCATAAGTCCAGTGTGAATGCTGTATGCTCGGGCTTTAAAGATGCACTTTTAGTGTATTCTTGAACCCTCGTCCCATGCCCAGTGTGAACGTAGCTTTCAGTTCATTTCTACGTTACTGTAGAGATGTTACGCTCCCTCCATGGTGAAGACAAGCAGAGATATTTAAGCTTCTTTGCAGGATGAAGTGATTTAATTATACATTCAGCAACTCTTAGTGAAAATGTTCCTTCAGAATCTCATCTACATTCATGGGATTTAAGAACTTGGAATTCATACATTTATGTTAATTGCACTAGAGACCTTGACAGAAATGTTTCCACATTTTCAAAAGCTGCAATTTCTAATCCCTTTCTCCTGTATGGCACAGAAAACCAGCACAACTTAAAGTAAGTTTGCATCACATCATTCTTAAAAGTTCAAATTCCAAAGCTGTCCCCATGCATTGACACAGCCAAGCTGCATGACTTTGCTTCTTCTCAATTTCTTCTGTGAATGTTGCTTCAGCTCAGCTCTCTGTGACCTGCTGAGAGGTGTAACATCCCCCTACAGCCAAGTCATGACACCAAGCACTTCCCCTGACGCTACATTTTCTCCACTTTTAAAATGTAATTAAATTCACACACTTTTTTTTTCCAGTCCCAGCACATTTCAGGTTCTGCTGGCCCTGAGAGAAACGAGGAGACTCATGGCAAATAAAGAGAGAACATTTTAGATAATAATGAGAGAAATTTTAGGTCTAAAGTGGCAGAAGCAGACAGATAGAATTAGAGATGAGGAGGCGGCAGTGGCCAGATTACGAGGGTATATCTTTAGACCAACATAATTACCCATCATCCTCAGTAACGCTTCTCTTATCATCAGACTCTTTAGAGACAAGAAGTACAAAAGCTGAAGAAACTGATTCAAGCATCTTACTCTCCTCCCTGCAGCCTGGTTCATATTGCAACTGGTTTGGTGGATAAAAGAGGGGAGGAGAACATTTACCAATGAGAAGGAAAAGAGATAAAGGTGAGCGTCACATTCCACAGAGAAACTTTCCAAAGAGGCTATAGGGAGATCATGACGGTCACCCAGCCTATGTCAAAAAAAACAAAAGTTCCAAATAAGTGACATTTTCACTCATGTTGGAAAGTTTATTCTTGTTATAGTGAACTCTTTTCCAAAGAGGAAGGCAAGTCACTCCAGAACCAGAAGCACACTGTAATTTTGTTCCAACACTTAATAACATTGTCTTTTTTTTGTGAACAGTCAAGTTGACAGCCATGCAACCCCTAAGGGATGTGATATTTTAGTCCCTTTAATTGCTCTTACTGAGCATGGGCTTAGATTGGCTCATCTGAGCTGCTTTTTTGTCAGAACAGCAGACAGATTGAAATGCAAAAAGCCAGGATGGGCTGAATATAATCAGTGCAAATTATAGAAAGACAGAATAAACAATTAGGCTTAATTGTTTAGATGGCTTTCTGTTAAATGAGGTCACGACCACCAAATTCTCCTCACCAAAGAGGCATTACATGTCTTAATGAAGTCATTTAGTTGAAGGAAATGTATTCCATGTATTAAAATCTCGAACATTAGAACCTGACCAAAGCTCAAGCATGACAGCAAACAAAGATGAAAAGATACAATAATAACAAACCCAAAATAATGAAGAATCTCATTCAGAGGGGATTCAGTCTTTAGGAATTTAATAAAAAATAACCCTGAGCAAAAAGTAAAATGTACTACAATAATGCTTAGTTTATGCTAAAAGTGAGGCAGTATTTGAAGTTACTTATCTTGTAAACTTAAAATGTTCCTGTTTAGTCCGAATAAGTATTCAGTATACTTCCTAAACTACATGTACCAGTATGGTCTATACGTGCTAGATGTTTACTTATTCTCAAGTATACATAATAATATAAACGTCTAATGTCCTACTTTTTACTTATGGAAGTCTGGAGCTTCTGCGGGAGATCTCAGAGGATCGTCCTGACCAGCACTGACATTGGGGAAAACCCGGACATGCAGCCCAGACCTGGGTTTGTTGAATGTGAAATTTAACCTCCTTTCACTAACTTTTTCTGTCATGAGAAAGGTTATGAATCTCTATCAGAGGCAGCTTGATGTGAATGTTGCTATGACCAATCAAAAGTCCCAAACCCAAACCTTTTTGTGGGCCATTTCCTGTTTTATTTTGAAAAACATCCACTTTGGTTTGTTTCCTGTTGCTGTTTTCTTCCACACCTGTTGTTGGTTAATTGATTCTTCCATAGCTCCACAGTCTTCATGCTCTCTAACCCCAATTGCCATGGTTTCTTTGCTTTCAGCATGATTCCTTTGTGATCATTTCACGTCTTCATCCAGAACCTTTTATGGAGTCCATTTTTTATTCAATTCTTGCTGAATTACATTTTTGTTCTTGACTTTTGATGACCTGATCAAAGACAAAGATGGATGGAGCAGAGAAAAGAGGACACAGGCGTAAGATGAGAAGAGAAAAACCAGAATGAATTGGGGGAAATATAAAATGAATGATGTTTCAGTGATAGCAGTTAATGTTTTACATAATTCATTTAGTGGCTGAGTGGAGCTTGTTCATGAGCACTGAAATAAGTCAAGTGGGTTTAAACTTCAGGGCATAAATTTTACAAAGTTGACTTATTTCTGAAGAATATTCATAACTTTTCAAAAGGCTAATGGATATTCTAGTAATCATGGTCTAAATTCAGAGTATCAAATACAACCTCTGTGGTCTGGTCACATTTGATCAGGACTTCAATTGATTTATTTAAACTTTGCCTGAAACAAGTTGTTAGTTCATTATCAGGAGCTGGTTTGTTCAAAGTATTGCTTTTTTAACTGTATTATCTGTTGTGTTTTTAGTAAATATTTTCATTTGAAAATCTTTTTGTGAAGCCGTTTGACATTTAAATAAGATGAGTGTGTCTCTGCAGTTCATGATGAACACGAGTGGTAAACAGGCATCTGTTACTAAAGAAATAGCCAAACAATGCTCAGCAACAAAGTAGTCTTCGAGATGATGATCAAGGAGCTTCAGGGAGTCTTTGATAAGAAGTTTTAACAACATGCTTCCTACTTTGTTTATCTTTAAAACATTTGTGACTTTAAGTTAGTTTGTGAGCTTAAAGTGAGCCTGAAAATTAGAATGACGAGTATCTTGACCATCTTTTGATGATCAAAGACTTCCGTTGAAAAGAGACGACTGAACCACCTGAACTGAGATTAGGGTCCTGCAAAGGATTATCCAAGGATGAAGATGCCACTCTCTAAAACAGGGTGGTCATCTCAAGTTTCCAGAAACCAGCTAAAGTTGATCAAACGAGAACCCAGATTAAGGCTGAACTTGAGGAAGAATTGTTGGCTTTTATCTGACCTCCACTCATATTTAACCACATGGTTAAGGCTCCAAGCCCTTAGCTTCACCAGCTCATACCAGCAGGACTTAAAAAAGAAGTCTGCCAACTCAGTGGAACGGAGACACGTTTCAAATGCCAAGTCAGACCCTTGAATTTCCCTAAAGCTGAAGGCCTAGCAGTGAGGACAGTCCCACCAGGGTCAAAGTTCATACTGAATGTTCCAACAGTCGATCTTTTTATAGGCTGGACACCGGATCAAACATTGAGACGGTGTCTGTTTGAAAAACACCTAGAAGTTACCAGTGGACCAGAACCAATGCTGTTCTGTGGCTGAATCTCTAAAGCCTCATTTCCACGGAGCAGTCCAGTACGGAGGGGTCTTGTACTGTCCAGGTAATTCTGGCGAGCGTTTCCATTCAGTTAAGCTGATTGGTTTGTTTTTACAGCACATGCTGTAGACTGCTGGCGTGTCATTGTAGTGCGATGACTGGAAAAGCGACAACAATAGAGATCATCCAGCAGCTCGTCGTTTTCTTTTTTTATTTCTGCTACATTGCATATACTAGGAATATAATGTTGTTTGAAAGAAGATTGCGGGCGGCTAAGATGAATACCGCCATAAAGAGGAAAAAAAAACAAAACATATAAGCGTTAGCTTATGAGCACCATATTGCGCTTTCTATAAGTCGTCATCACTTTCTGCCAATCAACGGGTGGCTAAAGCGGCTCCACCCCAACCATTCTATTCCACTTTTCTATGAACCTACAGCCAAAGGGGGTCCCCAAAAGAAATGGTTTGGTACTGTTTAATGGGTCCCTTTTACAATAGAAATACTCAAAGTATCGGACCGGACCGTTCAGTGGAAACATGCTTAAACTGCTTTTATTAGTTGTGTGGCTGGAAATGCTGAAGTTCCAGACAATTGATAAACGTTTAGGATCTTTGGGGTATGAATAGAACTGGACCTCTGGTCTGTCTTTACTCAGGGCAGCTGTCCAGGAACTTGGTCTTCTAAACCACAGCCTCTTCCAACGAGGGCAGTCCTGATCTAAAGCACTCGCAGAACTCCTCAAAGGACCAGCTCCATTGTGTGAGTCAGCCGCCAAACTCCAGCGTCAGGCGCTAGTTGTCAATTACAGTTTGGAGACGGCTTTGTGGACACAGGTAATCACTATTCCAACCCACTCACTTTGCACCTGAACGTGTCCATATGGCTGCATTCATTCCTGAATTAAAAATGTACTCTGCAAGCTATAGACTCGGTCTGCATCCCAAATAGTACACTGAAAGACAAATAATTGTATTAGTGTGTGACACCGTTTAACAGCTTTAAATCGCTCATAAGACTATCAACAAGGCAAACTGTACAGAAGTTAATGACCTGTCAGATTTTATATATTAGCTGCTCTGTGAAATGAAATGCATAATTGATCATTAATGAGCTGGTCTCGTTATGATTCAGTTCGTTAATTGATCTGTGCACACTGTGTGAGACAATCATCTTCTGCAGAGAAGAAAGATGAACACCATCTCGTGTTTTTCCGCATTGTGTTGATGTGGTTTACAAGTAAACTAAAAATGTGTCATAAATTGAATGAAGCAGCGAGTCATCAGCCTGCTTGATCTTATCATTAAGGGTGGGACAGTTTTTTCAATTCATTTTTTCCCTGAAGTATATAAAAAATTATCTTTACTGATGGTTATCTCCAATCTCCTCATGTTATTTCACCTGTGCTCTGTTCTCTTTACCCTGGTCAGGGTGGGCCTGTTACAGTTGACCGGTTAAATTTTCTGGTTCTGACCCATTCTTTGGTTCTCTGTTGCCTGAAAGCCCGGTTGGTGCCTCAGCTCCAATCTTTCTGCTTCTTACCAAACAAATAACTTCCAGTGACCTTAAAACACAGAACTGGTTCACCTGCAAGTGAACCCTGGTGGGCTTTCTCTACACTGTGAATGAAGCAAATAGATTTAGTTTGGTTAAAATGTAAAAGTGAGCTGAGAACTCGAATCCAAAGAAAACGGAGTTATAAAAAAGTTTGAAAATGTCTTGATGTGGTGTTTTGATCAGAAGTTGTGCTTTCTTCTTCATTCCTTTTTTTATTTCCTTTTTTTGGGGGATAAGACCAAATAAATAGCGGCTCTGACTGGGTTCTCTTCCCAGAGTCTGTCATCAACTTTTTAAACAGTTTTGAAAACCATTGCTCAATCTGAGTCCACTGGACTTGTCTTTACTAAAACCTTACAATACATAGTCATTGGAGAACAAGATGAGTGGGGTAGTCACACCTGTAAACACAGAGAAAATATTCAAAACATTATAACCACAGCTATATTTAGAGATTAGGACTGGAGGATAGGTGAAACTGGAATGTTTTTTTTTTTTTTTACATTTCCCTCAAATTGGATCATTGTGTCTTGTGTAGTCTATGTTCAAGGGAGAAGTGTTTTTGTGTGAAAACGTGTTTTATTTAGTCCCTGACAATAATCAAAATCCCTGGAATGTGTTTATGTCTGGTTTTGAGGAGTTTCTGCTTCATTAGATCATTTCTTGCTGAACGAATCCAGAAGTAGAGAATGGATGTTGGCCTGCAAAGGCCATGAATCCAGCTGGAGACGACATTCTTTGAGCCTAACAACCTGCGAGCCTCACAGTGTGACAAACATAATTCAGTGAAATCTAAACATTGCAAAGCGTCTTCCTGCTGCACTCAAAGGCTGCTTGTTTTTCCTGAAGTTAATTATTGCTCTTCTTCATGGCCCTCAAACACACCTGTGTGCTTACATGCAGGCAGGATGATTCATTCAGCTGCTTTTATGGTTCAGTCCAGGTTTAAAGCTCCACTCCCATCATCTTCTGATCTATTTCCAAAGTGTTCCCAGTGGTCCTTTAAATATAATGATGCCTTTTTTAGCCAAAATCAGAAATTTGTGTGGCTTTCTAGGACATAGTTTCTGCAGAGTGGCAGGAGTTCATCAAAAATTCACCTCTGAGTTGTGGGCGGGACTGTTGGCATGGAGTAAGCTCACGCCCACTTCCTATCACCCATCTGTGTACATGCTCTCCTGCAAGCTTGGCAATATCAGAACTTTACAGCCGAACAGTTTTGATCCAGATTCCAGCTCGGATGAGTAAAACAAAGACATTCATTAATCTATTGGTCTGCAAGTGGTTCCATCCGAATGGGGCGGAGCTTGCAGCCCGCCCAATGTTTTCTACGTCACCAATACGATTTTTATCAAACATCATTTTTTTCGTCTGCTCCTGATTCACAACGATTACAATAAAGAGATACTCCGAATTTAAGTTTTATCTAAATGTTCTTTATAGATGTCCTCCATCATCAGAACAATGCCAGAAAAAACATTTTAAAAACACATTTTCTTTGGAGTGGATCTTTAAGGAACCCAAGCTGAAGCTCTCAATGGACTTTTGATCCTTTCAGCAGTAAAATCCTGTCCTCACATGTTAGTTTTGAGTCTGCAAAAGAAAAATTTGTGATCCTGAAAACCAATTTTTGCAGAGATGTTTTCTGCTTTTGGTAGACCAATTTAACCTTGTGTAAAGAGTTGTAATAAAAAAAAAGCAGGAAAGATTCAGGAATTTTTCAGGTGTTCATAAGGGGACATAAACATGCACTAGTGGGTTTTATTTTTCTCTGAGTGCTCAAACTCAGATCTGTAGACATAAACTCATGTTACAGCCGGAAAAAAAACCTGATTCATTGGCTGCTCGTTAACTTCAACTAAAATCTCCTTCTTAATTTTTACCTTTAATATGTTAAAAATGTAACCAAAAAAATCCAAACTCTGTGCAGTTCGGAGTAACTTCAGGTGGTGGTTTCTGTTCAGCTCTGGCTTGGTAGAATTAAAGGTGGGTTTATTTGTGGATTCCTGTTTTTTCCTGGACTTGAGTTTCTCCAAAACTCAGATTCTTCTTCCTTTTGGCATTCAGATGTAGATCTATAGCCATCCTGATCCGCAATGTTTCCCTGACATGACCTCACACTTCTTTCAGAATGTTCTGATGAACAGCTCATGGCTGCGGAGCTGCCGTTGCCGCTGAACAAATCCTTCCCTTTCCACAACTAAGCTCAACCTTTGGTTTTAGATGTTAAAGCTGAACACCCCCCAACTCTGCTTTGGCCTCATCCATCAGGTGAAGTTAAGCTTTGCTTCTTCTGACCCCTTTAAACCTTCCAGCTGTTTCTGCATTCAGAGTTCTTCTCAACTTGATTTATTTTTAGATTGAATCTAAATAACAGAATAGTCTTAATGTTTCCTCGCAGACTTCCCTCTCATGATCTTTTTTTGTAATTTATATCTTAAAGCTGCAACCTTCACAAAATCTTAGAACTTATTTTCTAATGTTCATTTTTGAACTACTTCAGCACATCTGAATTAGTGTGGTTTTCATGCGGTGTTATTGATGAAGTTCTGGGAGTAAATCCATCATGTTTGCTGACGTTTTGCACCTTCAGCGTATCTATACTTTCTCTTTTTTTTCTCTTTTCATCTCCACTCTCTGGTTACACTGCTTTTTTTCCTTGAGAATCAACTGAACTCTTGACCTTTCACCCACTTCTTTCCCTGCTGGGATCAGAGCAGCGAGCTGAAAGTGTGTGAAAGTAAACGCAGAGATTATGGAGGTTTCACACGCGTGAAGCTCAGCAACTCTACCTGTGCTTTCTTCGGTCAAACGGCTGCTCTGCTCCTACGGGAGTTTGAGACTCAGCCGTCACGCCGCATGGCCGGCGCCCCACGTGGGACCTGCTGTATGAAACCTGATCAAACTGGGATTAATAATTTGAGCAGAAGGAGCTATCTGGAACCAGAACCCCTTCAGGTCCGCTTCATTTTATTCATGTTACACAACGCATGCAGCTGAGTTTAACCAGATCATTTTGGACCTGATGGCTGCTTCCCATCTCTCAGATAAACATCCAGTCACTTTCCCGCCATTATGACGCTTCGTTTGCTGCTGCCCTCCCCCAACCCCCAGGCTAAGAGAATTGGCATTTCCAAAGACATGCAGAGCACGTTTCCACTTACACAGCAGAGAAGGCTTCAGCATTCAGCACACGTGTGGCGCTCCCCTGGTGCTGCTAATTCTGATTCACAGTGAACCCCCCCAGACCTCCACCACCTCGCCTCCATCTTTACCTCGTCCCAGTAGTCTGACAAGAAATACAGACGGATGCTATTACCACCAGGAGGAAGGGAATAGGTCCTTTTCAAAACCATTTATTCAAGAAAATGATGACGACAAAACAGCATGCAGTAATCGATCAATTTATTTAAAATCAGTCAGACTTGATCTTCTGTTTTTATGGTCCTGGAAGGCACAGAAATGGTGTTGACTGAACTGAAACAGTATCAAAAACTGAAGCTTTTCGATCTCAGATTCCCTTCATGGATGGACTCATTTTGAAGGAGGTCCAAACTGTGTTTTTGAGGAAGAACAGTCTGCTTTTTTGCAGAAGAACTAGATAAGGTCACTGTCCTTGAAGTCCATTAAAAGGCAAATTAAAACAAACATTTTAAATAAAATAATAATCTAGAAAACTTCCAAATGAACAAGAATATAAACATTAAAATGAGATTCTTCTTTAATAAACACAAATTCAAGAATTTTACAATTTTATAGATTTTATTTAAAATTTGTATTCTTCAAATTTCAAAACCACTTTATTTGGGAACCCGACTTTTTTTTTTTTTTTTACAACTAGTCAATTACTGTATAAATGTGGAGTTGTCATTAACAAAATCATAATTTCTTACACTAGAACATGTTGTTAGCTAAAAAAAAATACAAATGAAAAGAAAATAAGCAAAACGGATTCATGAACTTCAGTGATCTGTGGACTTATCTTTAGATTAGGCAAAGCAAGTTTATTTGTATAGCACATTACATGTACAAAAACTATTCAAAGTGCCTTACATAAAACATGAAAAAAAAGAAAACAATCAAAAGAAACATCAAAGGTGTGATCATTAAATAAAGATTTAAAGAAAGTTAAGAAGAAGTGAATTTAAAACAAGCATAGATAAACAGTGTAGATGTAAACTTTTGAATCCAAACTGATCAAATGCAGCTGAGAACAGGCAGGTCTTTAACCTGGATTTCAATACACTGAGTGTTTCAGTTGATCTAAGACTTCCTGGAAGTCTGTTCCAGATCTGTGGAACATAGAAGCTGAATGCAGATTCTCCATGTTTAGTTTGGACTCTAGGAACTGACAAAAGACTGGATCCAGATGAGTGGAGAGGTCTGGCTGGTATATACTGGGTCAGAAGGTCAGTCATGTACTTTGGTGATAAACCATTCAAAGCTTTAGAAACCAGTAGAATAACCTTAAAGTCTACTCTCTGGCAGACAGGCAGCCAGTGTAAAGACCTCAGAACTGGTCTGATGTGGTCTACTTTTTTAGTTTCTGTGAGAACACGAGCTGCTGAGTTCTGAATAAGCTGTAGTTTCCTGATTGATTTTTTTTTTTTTTTTGTCCTGTGAAAACACTGTTACAGTAGTCAAGTCGACTAAAGATGAACACATGAACTAGTTTTTCCAGGTCCTGCTTGGATATCAGATCTTTAATCCTTGAAATATTTTTGAGATGATAGTAGGCTGATTTTTGTGACTAGATGAATAGATTGAAGCTCTGTAGTGACTTCCAACTGTTTCTCTTTTGCCCGAAAAACAATAACCTCAGTTTTCTTTTTGTTTAATTGAAGTAATTTATGACACATTCAGTCATTAATGTCCTCAATGTATTTACCAAGAGCCTGTACAGGGCCTCGGTCTCCTGGTGTCATTGTAATATATATCTGTGTGTCATCTGCATAGATATGGTAACTAATGTTGTTGTTCTTTATAACCTGGGCCAGTGGGAGCATGTAGATATTAAATAGAAGTGGCCCCAGGATGGAGCCTTGGGGAACTCCACATGTAATTTCTGTCGGCTCTGATGTAAAGTTACCAACTGACACAAAATATTTCCTGTTTTCCAAGTACGTTTTGAACCAGTTTAGTACTGGCCCAGTGAGACCCACCAAGTTTTCCAGTCGTTTGAGTAATATAGCGTGATCGACTGTATCAAATGCTGCACTGAGATCCAATAAAACTAGCACTGACATATTTTCACTGTCTGTATTCAAACGTATATCATTAGTCACTTTGGTCAGAGCCGTCTCAGTGCTGTCTGAAGCCTGACTGGAAGACATCATAGCAGTTGTTTCTTAATAAGAATTCATTTAACTGATGAAAAACAGCTTTTTCAGTGATCTTCCCTAAAAATGGCAGGTTTGATATCGGTCTGTAGTTGCTCATTTGTGTCTTGTCCAAACTGTCCATTTTTAGGAGGGGTTTGATTCCAGCTGTTTTTTTAGTGCTTCTGGGAAAACACCAGATGTTAACCCTTTAAAGCCAAACGTATCATATTTGATACATGAGTCTGTCAGCCCTCCGCAAGAACAGTGGAATGAAAATACATATTTCTTGTATTTTTGTCTTAGAATATTTTGTTAGCTCAGGAAAAAATATATAAATGAGCTGTGTGATACAAAATTAGATATGATACAAAATTTAATTTATATGTAAAACTTTTTTTTTTTTTTTTTTTTGCTTGTTTGCTCAGAGGGACCTATAAAGGCTCCAAATCCAAATAATTGGAACTTTCTGTCAGTTATTTAATGGTTCAGGCTTTACAGGGTTAAAGACAAGTTCACAATCTGGAGCAGGACCGACTCCAGGATCTTTGAAACCTTTTTGTTAAAAAACTTAGAATGTCCTCCAGGTCTTTACTTTACTTTAAATCGTCCCTTTAAACGTTGTGGGGACAGGGTTATGGGGGACAAAAGTGGATTGGCCAGGGGAGTAGATCTAAGCCCAATACATACTTGCTCCATCATCTGTTCAGGGGATTTCAGGTGGGGGAAAGGGGACCTGTCAGCGGTTTGGTGGTGTTTGATGAATTGGTTATTGCAAATACATGATAAATGATTAACAAAACTCAAAAGTTTATTCTGCCTGGCTTCTTCTGTATCTCTTTTCTGAGTTAGAAAAAGCAGATAGAAGGATTCCTGAAACTTCATCCACGCTGCTCCTCACCAACACTGACACTACTGCCTGAATGCACCAAGAATGTGCAACTTCATTGGTGTTTGGATCTTCTCCTTTCTGAAAGTGCCTTCTTTCAACATCATAAAAGATCTCTAAGATCATTGTTGCCTCTTTGAATGATGGCACAAATATGAAGAGCATCTCAAACTTGTAATTGTTGATTAATACCTGGTTATCATGGTTCAGTTTTTAAAAAGTTTGGGAAGCCTTTTTCAGGTTCAACAGCTCCCCACACAATCATACGTCTGATTAAGGAATAGATAAAATTTGTTTGTGCTTTCATGTTACTTTGAGCTGAAGCATTTGAACGTTGTGACTGAAGGTCAGATTCCAGAACCGTTTATCTAAACTTCTTTAGGTACTGGAACAGTTTTTCTTGAGAAGCCTCAGTGCTGCTTTTCATACCTGAGCATCTCCCTGCTTGTTTGTCCTGATGCAGCGCGTGGATGGGAAGAGGGGATGGGAAGTCTGGGTGTGTCTTTATTTAAATTCCTTTCCCACACGCTCCCCCCTCCCTCCGCCGTCAGTCCTCCAAGCGCAGGATTGAGCCTGAAATTCAAACTTGCAGCTCGCGTTTATTTGACCAAATCCGCAGTAGCTGCAGAGCGAACTGCGCGGGCAGACAAGGAGTGGAGGATTTAACCGGGTGAAGGTGGGCTCAGACCGACAAGGTGACACCATCTCGTGTCCCTGCCGGCGCGCGGGAGTTTGGACGCGCTGCACCACCGCGGATCTGCGAGCTGAAGGGGAGCTCCACTTCCAGATCATCAAAAGATCGTCCTCAGCTGCCTCCTGCTGAGCGGTGGAATGTGGAACTGATACCGGATGAAGAGCGGGACTCCGCCCGAGCGGAGCAGGAATCCGTTTCTCCAGGCAAACAAGCAGCTTGCAGCTCTGCGCGCGGTGGATGGAGCAGAGCGCGCTCCCGGGATGTTCTGAAGTCTCCTATCTCCCACAGGCCGGATTCGGAGGAGAAGCTGCGCTCCTGCGGGGAGCCTCCTAACGGAAACCTGGATGAAAAAACCTCCCTTCTTCTCCAAAACAGCTTTCTGATTCTTTCGCTGAAGCCTCCTCGCGCTTGCAGGCGCGCGCCGGAGGAGCGGTGGGATTCTGGTCGTGGATTTTAGGGATCAACTCCCAGCATCACTTTCTGTCCCCCCTTTGGGTTTGGAGTTTTCTGTGGCGGTTTTGATGCGCAGGGCGCAAGCCGGCGCGAGCCCGCTGACTTTCAACCCGGTGCGCATTTGTCGAGGGGGACTCTGAGGGGTGTTTCGGCCCCTCCATCCACACCCCCCTGGTCAGGGCTTTTTCTGGTCGGACACCCTGATATTTATGTTTTGCCTGTTTGCGCGCGCACACGCACAGCCCAGCCGGATCTGCTCTGGATGGGGAACAGGAGGACGCAGGAGCGGGAATCGGGAGTTGGGATGCTCCGTTTTTGAGGCTTGTATCCGCGCCTTGGTTCCCCCGGGAGCATACCGGCACGCGGAGTGTTTGGGAGAAGGACAGACTGAGGAGAGGAGCGGGGATCCATGACGGTAAGGCAGACGGATGCATGCAAGGCGCGCGAGATGGCGGAGGATGCTCTCTCTGCCGCGGGGACGACAGGCTCACGCGGGAGGGGACGGGGTGTGTGTGTGTCAGTTTTATTCTTAGTTCTCAGGAAATCAATCATCGCAGTAATCTGATTACTGTGCGCCGTAACCCTGCTCTGTGTGACTGTTCCTCCCTGTGCCCTGCCAGCTCCTTTAGCAGAGTGTAGCTGCAGCTGACCCCACCCCCCCGGGCCAGAAAATCAGAAACTGACTCGACAAACGACTTTGCCTGCTTCGGGGCCGTTCTGGACCCCTGTGCGGGGTAACCACATTATTGCCTGTTTTGGCATGTGGCGGCGCACTAATCTCGCCATTTCGGGGAGCTTTTCTCTCCATCTGCCTCCCTCCGTTTCTGAAGCTGCTTCATCACGCTGACTGGCGTTACAGCCACATCCATTATGCAGGAGGCTGGAAGATGAGAACGGGGGGGCAGGGAGGGAGGGAGATGATGGAGGTCTGTAGAGGACAAGTGGGAAGAGGACTGCTGAAGGTAGAGAGAGGAGAAGAGTAAAATACTGAAGAACTCCGCGAAGGACTTAAACAAAAGATAAAAACTGAGCTTTTAATTTGAAGGGGAGGAGGTGAGTGAAGTGATGGCTAATTAAATGTGAAAGAAAACACCATTTTCACATTCAGAAGCCCAAAGCAAAGAGCAGCCCCACAAACGATTGCACTTAAATGTCAAGCAGCAGCCAGCTTTTGCTTTGGGACAGAACAGATCTGGTTGCTGCAGCCTACAGGGTGGAGGAGTGCAGAGAGGGAGGAACAGCTTCACACTGAGGGAGCGTCTGTTCCACATCTCCAAGCAGTGGGCCTCACTCCACCAGCAGGCAGAGGAGCCTTTGTGGGTGTAGCAGGAACTGAACTCAGGATTCTGCAGTGATAAACTCGTGGTCTCACGTTCCTCAGAGGTTGACTGAGGTTGTGTGCTGTTTGTAAATCAACACGATGGAAACACTGCCTGGGTTTTATCCTGGAAGCTGAAGTGGTTTCAGCACCATGGATAGCTCCATGTCAGCCGCACCACTGTATGTTGTGCATCCGCCTCTCGTGTAATTCCGTCCTTGTGACGTTATTGAGACCTCTTGGGTGTCATTTATAGACTCCATAAACCTCTGAAGAACAAAGACTGGTGTTTGTGGGGGTGCACAAACTTGTTGGAGACATTAAGGTGCAGGAAATCATTGCCTGAGCAGCACAAACATCTTGCAGGGCTTTTGGTGGATGTTTGTCAGCGACTGAACTGATGAAGACTTTTCTAAAATGATATTTATCCAGCAGAGAACTGGCCTTCACTAAAGTTCAGCACTGCTGGTTTAACTGATTTGGATCACATCCTTTTTTGTTGAGGCCACTGGCTTCTCTTTATTGGAGATTTGGTTTGACCCCCAGATCAGAGTGCTCAAGATGCGCTTCTGAGCTGTTGGAGCACAAATTGGCTGTTGGTTTTTTTCCTTCGGCGTTGAGCAGTCGTACTCGACTCTAAAACACAACAGTTGTGATGTTTTGGTGGTTTAGACTTTGTTCCTCTCAATTGTGGTTTTACACTACCGGGGTACTTTGCTGTGCGGTTTGATTGCCTTTTGAACTTAAATGAGTCTGATGCTAACATTTACAGATGGTTGCAACATTTTGTTCTTCATGTTGATTCTGAAACGTTCTGCTTCGAAGCTGAAATATCTCTGCTTTGTTTAGCTGCGGATCCTTGACAGAAAAATGAAGGCTCAGGCCAGAGCCCCTGAACAGAGGAGCAGTGGCTTAAACAGCATTCAAGTGTAGAATCTGAGTCTTATGTGAATCTAAAGAATCGGCCGGACTGTTGGATATGACTGCAGAGCTGCAAACTCTAAAGATTATGAGCACAAAAGCTAATAGGAAGGAATATATAGAAAGCACAAAAACAATCACAATTCAGCATTCTCCAGCATTCTGTGACATCACTTGTACAACCAGAGGGAAGCTGCATAAAACTAGTCATGCAAAAGTAGAGATGTGCACGCAATGAGTCCTTAATGGATGCAAACATTTCTTTTTAATAGAAACAGTTTTTTAGGAAAACGGAGTGACAAACTTCAAAAGACATTTTTCCTAAATCCTGTTCTCAGAGTCATCAGTGAAGAACAGCAGAATATATTTTCTTAAAGAGGCAGCCTGACCTGCAGACAGAACCATAGAACTCATTACTTATTCTGACTGGGACTGTTGTTCCGTTCCTGCAGGCTTTATTTTCATGCTCCCTTCTTTTTTTCTTTTCCTGGTGACCAGAGTCTTCTCATTCTGCTGAAGCACTGACACTGAGTGTGTGTGTGTGTGTGATCATCTCATTTGGGTTTGCCAGTGAATGGTCCAGGTGTCTATGCAGAGATGAGTTTGATGCTGACCTACTCCTACGTGCCTCACAAGTGTGAAGGAGTTCCTGAATCCCAGACTTAACGGGAATCTCTTGGATTCTCCAGGAAAACTTATTTTCATGATGTTTCCAGTGTGGAACAAAAACCCAACTCCATTTAAGAGTGAGGTTCTTGCTCAACGATTTCAGAACCCAGGTGTATGAGCCAATTTGATTTCATTTTGAATGGACTGGAGACGTTCACTGATAAACTTTGGTGAATTTAGCACGTTTGTTCATTGGTAGACACTGAGTGAAGTGGGTGTGTCATTCGTGCGGTGTTTTCAAAGCATCATCAGGATGTGTGAAGGTTTGCACCCAAGAGTGACAGTCTTTTGACGTAAGTATATAAAATTGTGCAAAGATAAATAAATGAGTGGAAGAACCAAGGAAGCAGATTGTTTTCATGCAGATGCAGGAGATGCTTGGATTCAGCCGCAGTGCTCGCTCCACACAGGTGTCGCAGCCTGTTGGAGATGATGGACGGATCAGCCTGCATGGAACCTCCACTTCAATCCAGAAGCAACAGACGTGCTTTCCAGCTGTCAGGTGGGCGAGCAGAACCCATGAAGGACCCGGCCTGCAGGGACTGAGCATGCTCAGATGCGTTGATAAAAACGTTTAAACATCATTAGGGACACCACTTTTGTGAGCTCGCCGTGCTAATGTCGATCGTCTCCAAACTTTAAAACCAGTGTTTTTCCCAAGTAGCTTTCCGATGATGCTCGAGGAGTTAGGAGGCAATAGGTTGAAATATCTAGGAGGAGGTTAAATTCATAGAAGGCACCAGCAGTCTTTTTTTAAATACGATTCAAAATGGTGGCCTCTTCCTGTGGTCAAAGGCCAAGGAAACTTCAGTTGTGGTTTCAGACTTAACCAGGTGGTGTGTGTATGAAGTTTGTGTAGATCGCTGAAAACAAAAGTTCTCTTTCTCAAATTGAGGGAGAATGTGAAACTCTTCAAATTTCACATTTTGCCCAAAAATGGCCACCAAGCCTTAGTTCCTGTGGCCATCCCATAATAATTTTAAAACTTCCTTTGGATATCCCAACATGTGTGTTTTGGTTTCATTAGCAGATTTAGATTTTTTTTCTTTTTTTTTGAGCCCCAAAAGAGATTGCGGCCCCAAAAGTTTTTGAGAGTTTCTTATGCTGTGATGTCATCATTTATTTGTTTGTTGTTGGGGTGAGGGGGGGGGGGGGGGGGGGTGTCATTCACTATTACCCAAACCTCTAATTGTTTCCCCGTGGTAATGGTTGCATAAGCACTGCCCTGCCCCGGTGACAGATGAGCCAGAAAGAGGCTGTCACAAAGGCTGGAACTGTAGTGATTTCCATCGGAGCGGAAATTCAATCTGAGAGAAGACTTAATCTTTGGCGTAATCTCAGAGTGCACAGCCACACCCCCGATCCCTGCCTCAACCCGCCCATCTGTTTCCTGCTCCATCTGTTAGTCCGAGCAGCCCCCCCCCGGTCTCTCCCGGCCTCACTTCCTGTTCTGGTCTGGTTGCAGGTGAGATTTCTGCTGCAGACATTACATTTAAATGAGATGAAATGACAGGTATCTGTGCTTCCCTCCGCTCCTCTGGGAGTTCTTCCTTATCAGCAGATTTCATTTCCTTTCCACTCTGACTTGCTGTGGAATCATCACACGAGCTGTTTACCTCTTTTTTTTTTTGTCCATTAGACGGTGTTGTGCCGACGCAGCAGGAGCACTAACTCCACTGCTGCTGCTGCAGCACAAATGTGAACTCAAATTACAGTCATTCAGATTCAAGATGCCCTGTAAAGAACTGAGAACTGCAGGGTGTATTTATCTTAATTCTTTTTATTTCAGGGTAGATTTTGGCTCAGATGAAGGCAAGCAGCAGCATCAGAAGAGTTCTGGGTGGAATTTCTTTCTAACAGGATGTAGACGGATCAAACTCTTCATGGAAAGTTCCATTTGGTCTTTTGTAGATATGCCTTCCTGCTACAGTCGTTAATAAAACATTTTCTTTTGGTCGTGTAGGAGATGTTTGTTCACTGAGATGGTGGTACCAGGTAACTTCTGCCAATTATCGGAAACCATGGGGGCAGCCTGTCTGGTAAACATCTCTGAAGTGGATTTCAGGAGTGAAGGTTTGAAGTTTCAGGTTCAGGTGTGTCCATCATGGATGTCATCTGGGAGCATCTGTCTGAGCATCACTGAACAGGTCTTTAAACACACAAGTTCTTTCTGGTTTTGGTCTGACGGCTTTGCTCTCATGATCCCTCAGAGTCTCCATCTGACCATCTCATGGTGGTTTGACTGTTGCTCCTCCTCAGATGGTTCTGGGACTTGTGGAAAAGCAGACGTTGGTCTGCTTTGCAAGTCGTCGTTGCTGGAGCCATTCTTTTCATTTTCATTAAGCGGCTCAGAAGTCATGTTTTAAATCTGAAGTAATAATGAAGTACAGAGGCGTCTGCTTTGACTGGAGCACACAAAAGTGAGAATGATGAAATGTACTTACTGATAACTGGTTGAAGCAACAGAGGGTTGCACGTGCACACTGCAGGTGTGCACAGCTTTCATGCATCTGGTCTCCTTCCTCGCTGGAGGGAGTGTTGTTTTTTTTTTGTTTTTTTTGAACTGCATGTTTTTGTTTTCAGCATGAACAGTGGGGTCTGTTTGTCACCGTTCGGTACATGGCTGTGAAGTGTTGAATGCGAGCATGGAAGCCCATCTTCTCAGAGCGCTGTTCTTCCCGCACATGGCCCACAGACGCTGAAGAGCTGCTAATGAATTCTCCTCTTCTCCAGTTTCGTTTTGCTTGTTGCCAGAAAAAGATGGCTGTGATTAAGCTTTTCAAAACAGACCGCACAAACTGTGACCTACATTCCTGTCTTAGGAAGGGATTATACTTCTCTGCTTTTGTCGGATAAATGAAAATATTTACAGACGTGAAAACGAAAGCTTCTCCTGCACCTGACACCCCCCACCCCCACGCGGGGCTGTTTGTGTCAAGATGTCTGAATTTAATAGGTTTAGTAATTGTTTGAGCAGCATTCAGCTTTGAGAATAATGGCGCGAGGGGCGGGCTTGTTGGAGAGTAGAAGAAGACGGCACTTGTCAGCCATCTGTTGGTAAACAAGGAGTTTTTTTAAGCCGATCTTCGGCCACAAAGAGGTTTTCCAGGAAGCTGGGTCTTTCAGAGGGCAGCTCTGTGGAGGATTCCTGGGAGGGGGTGGCACATTTCATGGAATTGGTTCTTCTGAGCTGAGATGGTCCTTGGCTGAAACCTTTTGGAAAAAGTTTCTGCTTACTTTTTTACTTCTGAATATAATTACATTTGGGATCTACACAATAGATCTGTTTCTGTCATCTCACACAAATGACCCAGAACACAAACGTACATCTTATTCATCATTAAATAACTAAGTACAGCTACCTCTTCTTTACTTACAATAAAAACAGATGGAGAAGAGGAAACCGAGTCAGAGCAAACAAAAGCAGACGCTAGCAGTGAAGTCACGACAGTCAGCTAAGGTGATCTGGACATGAGAATTGGTGCATCAGAGGAGGAGGAGGAGGAAGAGGAGGAGGTCTTCTGGTAGGTTTCAGACAAGCTGTGCTGATCCATTCCAGACTGGCCCTTGGATTCCTCCAGGAGTTGATTGATTTAAGATACTTTTAATGCTTATTAAATGTCTTAACGGTCTTATCTGTCAGATCTTTCATTTAAATATGAACCCTCGCAGACCCTAGGATCCTCTGGCACTGGCCTTTTAACCAACCATTCCAGCAGAGTAATCCAAAACGTACGGAGAAGCATCTTTTCAACATTCCAGCCTTCATTTGTGGAATGGTCTGCCAGAGGATCTAAAAGCAGCAGGAGCATAGATGCTTTTAAGAAAAGGCTCAAGACCCACCTCTTTAACCTGGCTTTTACCTCATTTTAGTTTTAGTTTATATTTGTTTATCTATTTGATCAACTTACACTAAATTATTAATTGATTTAAAATTCCTCATTACAATGTTTTATTATTGTTTTTTTTTTAATCAATGTTTACTTTTTAATTTCATTTATTTTATTTTTTATTTCCGGTGCTTCCTCATTTGGGTTCTCTCTCTCCAGGTCGGCTGCTGTTTAGCCGCTGCAGCTCTGGATGGGACATTGTCTATCTCCATCAATAAGGGGGTGGGAGGTGTGAAAGAGGTCGGGGGTTGTGTGTGGATCTGGGGGAGGGGGTTCTGTGTTCATTTTTTGTCCTTAATTTTTATATGATTTATTTATTTAGTTTTTATTTATTTCGTTATTTATTTTTTTAATTTTATTTATTTGTTGGTGTAAAGCACTTTGTGTTTTGCTTTATATGAAAAGTGCTATATAAATAAAGATTGCTTTAATTTGATTTGAGGAAAAGCTTTAAGGTGTCGTTTGAAGGAGGGGTTTGGGAATTCCTTTCTAAATCAGTCCCTTGATGGATGGATGTATTTTAGTGGATTTCTGATCAAAATGTCAGAATTTAGCAGCTTAACAAATCTGAAAAGGAAATTAACTTGCGGCTTTTCTCCAGCTGTTCTTCTTTTGTGCAATGAAAACGCTGAAAAGAAGAATTTAAGAAAACCAAGAACCTTAAATCTGTTTTTGACCCAAACCTCATTTTGTCAACCAGATTTTCCAAACTTTGGTTGATCAAACCTTGTGAAGTTCTGTGGGGAAAATTTCCCGTTCTCCGACTCATTGATGGGTAAAAACATCCCGAGTGAGTCACACAGCTGAGTAAACGTCTTTATGCGTTCTGAGGAGTTAATGACACAAAACTTGTCAAGAGTAAACTGATAGTGTGAGCGGCATGGAGCTGGGAGGTCACATGACCAGCTGCTCTTCTGTAAACTTGCCCTAATCTCGGCATGACACAGATCTAATGCTCGTCACGTCTCACTCTGTCATCTCGCTCATAAGCCACCGTCCATCACATCTGTCAGTCTTTTCTCTCCCGCAGCCTTCATTCTCTGTCCGCTTTCTCCATGTCTCCATCTTTTCGCTGCCCGTCTTCCTTGCCGGGTTTCCGTTGAAGCTGAAGGTCAGATCTGACACAGGGCTGATGGATGCTGCAGCACATTCTCAGGAAGGCGAACGGCGTTACTATTACTACATTAAATAACATTGGAGGAGGGGTGCAAATGAAGAAAACCCTAATTATTGGAAAATGACATAGAGCAATCATAAATACACAGCAACATGTGACCGCACAGCAGGAAGTCACTGCTTTTTGTCTGAGCTCTTGATGTTGTCATGGTTCATGTTTGGTACAGAGGATTTTCTGTGTACAGAGCCTCTGACTGTGGCAAAGCGTCACTGTTTTTTTTTTACTATGTACAAAATATGAGTCTTTCTGGGACTAAACATTGTGAAAAAAACAACTGTGATTGGTCAGCATGTGCTTCATCACCCTGGTGTCTGAAGTTACCAGAACAACCGAAGATAATACAAGCGACCTTGTGAGCCGCTGATCTTGGAAGTCAAAAAGACAGGAGGCGCTATTGACTGTTAAAAAAAAAAAAAAAAAAGCGGAAACTCCCACTTTCTGTCAATTCAACGTCAAAACGTCAAAGTCTAAAGTAAAACAGAGGAAGGCTCTTCAAAAGTGACCAGAAAATGATACAAATGTCTCGTTTTGTCATCTCTCTGATGACTCCTGGTTCACTGAAGGTAAAAACCGTTGGACTGTTCTGAAGTCTACATGTTGACTGAGCTGCTCCATCTTCATGCTTCTCTTTTGGACCTCAGCTCATCAGCAGTTGATGGAGGACCTGATGTCCAAACCAAAATTCAGCAGAACTCTTGAAGTTTGAACTGCCTTTTGGCCTCCCAAAACTTTGGTCATCTGTCTTAAATCTCTTCAAAAAGGGATTTCTAAACATGTCTGCCTCTGCCTTTTTGTTTTGCTCAGCAGTTTTCTACGCTTCCCGAAAGTTATTCTGTTTAGTGATTAAAAAAATGTATTTCTGGATAGACTGAGGTTCTGGATGGGTGTAAAGGAGGAATTGTTTCTTTATTAACTACTGAGGTTTCATTCAAATTTCAAAGTAAATGAACTCCTTTTTTTTTTTACAAAAAAATAATTTATTTGGTTAGTTTATCAATGAATTGCATTGATTTAACCGGACAAAACTCCAAGTGTTGCTGTAGTGGGAGAGCTCTGCTGTTGGAGCTGCAGCTCACATCGGGAGGATCTCTCTGTCCTCCTGGAACCTGCATTCACTCCATTAAACGCTGAATGAGCTGCGTCCCGCAAATGGACCCTTTAAAGCTCGTTTAGTCACGCAGGCGGCATAATTACATATTTCATCAGCTGCTGCTGCCGGAGTGTGTTTCCTCTGCGCCGTGTGAGCGCGGGAACATCCAGCTTCTTCACTGCGCTGGTCATAATGCGCTCTTTAAACATTTATGGTTCACCTTTCTGTAAGCGTTGCTGAATATTTTAAAACTAAAACCTCTTTTACAGCTGAACTGACGTTAGGAGGTGGAGCTGCAGGTGGAAGGTGTGTGTGTGTGTGTGTGGAAGCAAATACAGGGTGTTCAAAGCAAAATATGAAGATGTTAAAATTTTAAAGCAATTACCTCTCTACTGTGTCTGTGATTAGAAACAGGATTTCTTGTAGTCCTTTAGGTCCATTAAAGCCAACGATTCCTGTTGGCTGGGTATTTTTCCAACTGTACCAAAACACAGTTCTTGTAAGATCTGTCAGGTCTTTCCCTCTCTAAGAACTGTTGCTGTTTTTTCTTTACCATGAAGTCTTCAAAAAAGGGCTTGAGAAACTTAAAAAAAGTCTCAGGTTTGTCAAATCTTTCAGAACTCTTCTGGATTTCTTTGCCAGCAGCCTCAGGAATGTGAGAACCTCATGGGGATGAAAGTGAATCCTGTGTTTGTTGATGTCGTGCGACGCGTGTGTGATGTTCTCACTACTGCAGCAGATGTGGAACATGGCTCAAAGAAAACTGTAGCCCTTTTCCTCAATTTCCCAGAAATCCTTGTGACTCTGGTCCCAAACCTCCTCAGACTGATTTCAAACTGCCATGTCAGCGAGATTCTGGTCTCAAACCAGAACTTGGACACAATTGGTTAAAATTGTGTTTTGTTGGGTATTTATCAGAAACCTGATGTTTTAGTGAAATAAAAAATGAAAATCCTAAAAAGGAAAAATGAATCGTTTCTTGAAAGTTTTGCTTCTTGATGGAAATCTGTTGGCAGAAATAAAATCATCCAAAGGAAAAATCGGTTCTGTTTAGTTGTAATTTGTCACAGTGATGATTTAAATTCTGCTTTTTTCATTGCGTTTTGGATCCTTGAGCTTCTGTAGCAAAAGTTTCTCACTTTCAGAGCCGCAGAAGTTTTTACTCAACTTAAAAAAAAAAAAAGCAAAAAAACTTTTTTAAAGAAATAACTTAAATAGAAACAAAAAAAAGTGGTGAAACATATTTTTCAAGATACTTCTGAAAATGTTCTCCACGAAATGCCCAAAAATTCCACTATAGTTCACTTCCTGGATGTTTTTTAGCCGAGTCTTAGTGGGGATTATTGCATTTGAAATGTTTATGTCCAGCCTGGTCTTCAGGGAAGCCTGTAGGTCAGAAGTTGCTTTGACCCTGATGGAATCTTCTTCAGGGTTATGTTTTGTTCTCAGAATTTCTGCTATTATGTTTCTAATGGTTTCCTTTTCATTCCGGGACTCCCCAAGAATCAAACATCTTTCTCTTCACAGTCTAGAACTTAGGAATGTTTTAGGAAGTTGTTTTACAGAAAGAATGTCTATCGGAACCTGAACATGTGACCTAGAGTTCCTCTTCACACCTTAGCTTTCTGTGCATTGAGTTCCCTCCCCTGTGTTCCACAGGGGCATCCAACAGCCAGAACCAAAACTGAACTGAGATCTTCCTGCAAAGTTCTGAGTTCTTCAGGACTTGAACAGGATCTTGTCTGCATCTGCATGCAGGAAGGTTCTGGACTCTTTTTTTTTTTTTTTTTTTTCATTCCCTGAAACTTGGTGTCCATTAAAACCCAGAGCCTTGGCTTCAGCAGCCCTTGTTTACTCTCCTTAAGACCTCCAGCTGAGCTTGTCTCTGACAGAGGGAACTCTTTTTATTGCAGCTCCAGCTTTTGTTTGGTTGGATCTCTTAAGTGGAGTCAAAACGCGATTGTCACTCCACAAACCCGGGACGACCTTTCGTTGAGGCGTTGGTTTGCTGCCAAAGTGTCAAACAAAACGATCAATCACCTGGAAAAGGCTCCTGCAGGTCCTTCAGCGTGTGCATTACAACCTCCAGCTGCAGCCAGCAGCTTCTAAATCTGCATTTATCGGCAGTTTTGCTTCATTTGCATCTGCAGACAAGACGGATTGAAGGGAGAAACCGGCCAGACGTGCTGCTGCTTGCGGCCAGACGTGCTGCTGCTTGCGGTCAGACGTGCTGCTGCTTGCAGAGCAGAGGCATCCAACATCTGCGGTGCAGGCTGCTTCACTGCTGCTTTAAACATGACTGAGTTTTTGTCATGTTTTTTCTTCCAGGCTGCAGCAGAGTAAATTCCCACAGTAAATGGAAACCCCTGTGAGCCTCGCAGAGCCTTTGAGTCTCCTTGATCTGCGCCTGAAATGACCATCATTTACTGTAAAGTCAGACTGGCAGCTCTCTGGAGTGTGAAAAAGCCTCCAATTCAACTTCTTAGCTTCTTATTTATGACATATTTGTTCCAAAAGCAGATGGAGGTTTTTTTAATTTTTATTGAAAAAGTGTTTGCCAAATCTGGAGATTTGCGCCTCACTTTGAGGAAAACTTTCTCAGTCTGGTGCTGCAGGAAAACTGTTCAGACTTAACGGTGCAAAACTCTGGGGAATGTTTGGTCCATTCTGTGTAAACGGCAAAATGCTGTGATGCAAAGCGGTGCAGGAGATTTTTTTTTTAACATCGCTTAGATGTCAAATGTCTTCACTTTCATTCAGACTGAGTCTCCCTTTTAACCAGCTTTACCTGTTTGTGTCTGGAGGACGTTTCTGCTGACCTGACCACCGCTGCTGGTCAACCGCAAAAGGGTAAATGGTGGTTTTCTTTCTGCTCCTTCTCCGTGTCCTGCCCCCCAACCGCAGAAATGACAGGTCATCCATCAGGCAGGAGATTTCTGAGGAGAGGTCAGCCAAGCGGGAGGACAGAGGCAGCTCCCGGAGGAGCTCAGACATGGCATCAGCTGCAGGACACGGCAGCACCGCCGATCTGAAAGCGGTTAAGCAGCTGCAGGACAAAAAACATTTTTTTTAATTTCTACTTTACTGCTGATCACTTTGACTAAAAAACACAAGTTTTGAAAAAACTGAAAGACAAAAATCTATCTTAAAGTCTTAACAGTTTCTGGTCTCGTCGGGGAGGAAAGAGGAGTTTCTTTCTACACCTTCCAACTAAAAAAAACAGCATGGGGCGGTTAATGTGCTCCTGGACTGTGAAGGAATGCAGGAAAAACATTCCTTTCTATGGAAAACTGTTACTCCTGAACTGCTCCACCTGGAACAATGACTTGGTTGAGAAGAGGAACTTTAAAATAAAGAACTGTTTTCATGGAGGTTTCTTTAAAGGTTATTTTGGGTTCAGGCTCCTTCACATGTATTCTAATGACGAGGTTCCTTCAACCAGGAAATGAGATGTTCTATTGGAGCTCACATCGTCTCACAGGAACGGAAACCTCTCCAGCTTTCTGTTTTGACTTTGAAAGAATCTGAAAACATTTCTGTTTTCTGTCATTTTACCTTCCATAACTCTGTGTTCTGAAGAGAAAACAGGAGGAAAAACGAGCCTCTGCACGCCTGAACTTGCCATTGCCTGCTGACCACGATTTTTAAAAATGTTTTTGAGCTTCAAAATAAAAAAAAAGTGTTAGATTTTCAAACCTTGTGTAAGTCTGTTAATTGTTTCTTTCTTTTTGATTAAGAATTTTAAAATCTGTATTAAAATAACTGGTAAACGTAGCATCTATCCAGATATGCAACACTGTTGATCATCTTTCATTTTCCTTTTTCTCTTTCTTACTATATGATAAATGTAAATAATAAGCCAATTTAATATTTACTAAGAAATGTTCCTGCATTTATCGTCTTTCCTCTGCTTCTTTAGTTATGTTCAACTTAGTCAGCTAATTTAGCGCAAATGTAAAGTTTTTCTTCAGAGCTGGTAACCCTGTAACCAGCTGTGCCTGTTTGGTGATGTCTTCTCCAGCCTCTGATCTGGTGCCACGTCCCTGTTTTGTGGAAACTTCTCATCTTGGCAGCTTTCACACCGTCTGTCAAGAGAGTGCTTTTTATCCTCAGCAGTTTTCACTTAAACATTGTGTGATTATCGTCAGAAATTCAGCACGAATTTTCACTAAATATGTATATTTAAAACAAACCAAAATATCATAATAATATGTTTTTTTATTAGACATTACCAGTAGAATGACATTTAAGAGTAAATTGAACCCAAGTGGAGGAAAACGGTTTGATGACTAAACGGGAACCGAAAAATCTCTATTGAAAGCAGAGCATTTACCACTGCAGCCTTCCAACCAGAGATAATCCTCCAACATCTGTTCAGTTCACCCATCTGAGCTGAAGATGGAGGCGATGGAAAGTTCAGGTGTCACCGATCGGGTTAGCGTGTCACGGCAGGCCGGACCAAACCGCGTGAGCCGGACTGGATCAAACTTTCTGCATCCTTCCATTATTTGAAGTTTTTCCTCCTCATCACTGCTCCCCCCCTTCATCTCCATGTCTTCATCATTGATCCAATCTGACCTCCCCCTTCAGCAGCTCCATCAGCTGCTGCCCACCATCTTCATTCATCAGCTCTCTTCCTCGTATCATTTCTCTTTATCCCTGTCCTCCACCTTAGGCTTCACCTCCATCCTGCTGCCCATAAACCCCTGCACTGCCCTCCACCCTGAATTTATCCCTCCAATAGCTCTCATTGTCTGACTCTGACCCCTCTCCCACCTCCCATCCACATCTCTTCATCTCACAGAGCTCTGAGCATCCATCCTTCCTCTCATTTCCGGCCCGGTTACAGCCTGGTGCTGGGAGGCATAAGTGTTGTGTGAATGTGATTCTGTCAGGGAAGATGATGTTTGCTGCAGCTGAGCTCTGTGTTGTTGTAATCTCCGTGTTTGCTGGTATCAGTGTTAGTTTGCTGATCCTGATGCCGCCTCACTAATCTCTGCAGGATGGACACAAAAAGCTTTTCTGCTGGCACTGATGGAGCTCCTGCAGCCGTGCTCTTGGTGCAAAGCCAACACTGCTGCTGAAATCCATGTGGGCTTGACGTGTTTGCTTTTCCAAACATACTTATCACTCAAAATTTTAGAACTTTAGAAACATTTCCCCCAAAATTCAAGTTTCATTTTGATTTCATCTTAAGATGGGAAAGTGTGAATCGTATGATGGTTGCAAACCGGCAGCAGATTAATATTGTTGATATTTGGTCACTAACTGTTATAGTTTTTTTTTTTTTTTTGAAAAGTCAGAAAAATTATTGAAAGCAAAATGAGACTGGGATGGTTTGTCCTGGAGTTCCTCAGCTTTTGCATCTCAGATTTAGAGGAAAGCTCTGCACCACCGAGGCATCTGTTCCTATTTGACTAAAACAAAACTAGAGAAAAGGAAAATCTACTGTCACATATCTGAATCCAATTTTAAATAAACTGCTATCTTATCTAAATAAAAAGAAAAAGACCAGTCAGCATTTCAGAAAAATCCAGAAAAATAATCCAGAATCCTTTATATGAAAGAGAAAATGGGATTAAAGTGCATGAATCCACCTGTAAAAACCCACACCAGTTCAACTGAAGAGTTTTTGCCCTCAAATATAAAGATTCAAACATTTCTGAGCATGAAATACATATTCATGCGAAGCCTGTAGCAAATGTCCCAGCATGCATTTGCACATGCTTTAAATTACATGTGAAATTTTTAATAATCCTGTTCTTTGCAACTCCTCAGGCTCAGAAATGCAAACGCAGGTTGGAAGCTGATGGAGGAATTCTTGCCTCAGAAGATGAATGTGGCTGCAAAAGGAAAACTGAACACCAAACGCTGCTTTTACGTTACTGTAATCTGGAAATCTAAATGAAAACATGAAAATATCCTGGATATCTGGTCTTAAAGTCTGCAACAAATTCAGAGAAGAGTCACTGAGATGTGTTTTGCTTCGGAAAAACATTCAGGTTCAAGAATTAAACAAGGACTTCATGTGAAAAAAGGTACTTGAATTTTAGACAAGGACTATGCTTTAGTTTGCAAAAATTAAGATCATGTTTTTGTTCCATTTTTAGTGTTGAAATTTTTCTAAAGATGTAAAACAAAAACTCTGTACGTTTGGATGGCGTTGATAAAACTTATCTTTAAGAATTCGTGACCCACTGGCTTAAGTGTAAAACAAATTGTACAGGAAAATTGGCCGTAGATAAATCCTAAAATCCTAAATCGTATGAAGTCAAAAACATCTCGTGTAGCAGTGTAGCGCCGTCATGTGGTAGCTGTCCATCACTGTACTGTACACTGTACTGTACTAATTTCCCTTCCCCAGGATTATTAAAGTGTATCTAATTCTAATTCTCATCTCAAAAGTGGAACTCAATGACGTCTGTTTGCTGCTGACAGTACAGATGCAGTGATGCTGATGTCCATCATCTTCCTCCTGACGCTCACTGAATGAGCCTCTCTGGTGTTTTTAACAGTTTTGATAATGGAGGACAGAAAATTAGTCTTAAAATAGCTTTTCCATGTATTATTTTATTCCAATCTTTGTGACCCAGGAGCAGATGGAAAAAAGCTTTTGGAAAGAGAGCTTTATTTTGACAGAATTTGCGCTGGGCAAGCTCTCTGATCCGAGCTCTCAGCAACAGGGAGGGCAAGACACTGAACCCCACATTGCCTCGGGTGGACGTTCGGCGCCAGTGTTTAGCAGCAGAGACGCCATCAGTTTGTGAATGTGTGAATGGGAATGTGACTGTAAAGCGCTTTAAGGAAGGTAGAAAAGCGTTATATAAGTTTTAAAAAAAAACAATATTTTCTTTATCTGGAACTCGTACTTTTTAAATAAATCAGATTTTTGACATCTTAATATCTGCAGAGACGTTTCAGTGGTTGACTGAGGCGTTTATCCCAGTTCTTTGATTCCTTTAGTGCCCCTAGTGGTGCAAGTAAGAATTTCAATAGTTCAGACAAGACAGAATTGTCCATCTGGGGTCAGACATCCATATGAATCACAGCATTGATTCACTTTCTTTGATCAAAGCCTGGACTGCTGTGTTTAGAGATGAGGGTTTGGTTGTTTCGTTTGATCCGAGTACAGTGGTGGACATGTGAGAAACAAAATGGTTTACATTTTAAAACAGATTTTCACATATTTTCATTCATTCATTCATTTTCCAATCCGCTTTATCCCTTTCGGGGTCACGGGGTTGCCGGAGCCTAACCCGGCTACTCATGGGCGAAGGCAGGGTACACCCCTGGACTGGTCGCCAGTCTGTCGCAGGGGCCACAATCACACAACCATGCACACTCACATTCACACCTAGGGACAATTTAGAGTGACCAATTAACCTATGAAGCATGTTTTTGGACGGTGGGAGGAAGCCGGAGTACCCGGAGAAAACCCACGCATGCACGGGGAGAACATGCAAACTCCACACAGAAAGGTCCCCCAGCCAGGACTTGAACCGGGAACCTTCTTGCTGTGAGGCAGGAGCGCTAACCACTGCGCCACCGTGCAGCCGTCCACATATTTTCAATTTAGAAAAATCAATCACTAAAATAAAAATGTTGCAAACAAAGACAGATTTTGTGACTGTATCAGGATGAAGTCACACAGAAGCATGTTGGCTCTTTCACTTTGGTTGTTTTTAACAAAAACCAAACATTTGGAGCCAAATGAAGAAACATGTAAAAAAATGTAAGAAAACAAACCAAACAAAAACCTACTTTTAGCTATTAATTATTGATGCTAATGTACAGCTGAAATGTGACTGACATATTTACTAAGTGTTGCACTCCCATCTCTGCTAATCAACATACAGATGTGGTTTGAAGCTGAATTAATCTTCTCAATATTACATGTTTGGCTGGAGATTTTTTCTAATCTGACAATCAGACTGAATATTTATTGTCTGCTTTACTTGGGTTTTACATTCTCTTTGCATCTCATCAGGGACACAGAGCTGCCCAAGCGTTCACCTCTGACTAATGACTCCCATGATGCAACAGAAGCCTCATTTATCAGAGGATTGAGACGTTTAGTGAGAAAGATCCCAGCAAACTTCATTTCACTCTGTCTCCGTTAATATCAGGGCAAATTACTGGGACATTTGACAACAAAAAGTCAAACTATCATCAAGATAATGCTCATCTGACTCAAATGTACATCCGCTGAGATGCACTGATAACATTTTTTCAGTTTAAGGCAGGATGCCCAAACCTGGTCCTCAAGTTCTGCTGCTCTGACTGATTTCCAGGTCCACCTGCACCACTGCTATGCTGCTGGTGACCTGGATCAGGTGTGTTCAATTAAATGGAACCAGGAGACACCTGAGTAAGTTATCATCTGAAAATTGGATAAAACAGTCATGACGGCAGATCTCAAGGAGCAGCTCTGATTTAGCATATTAAGTTCTTGATCATGGTAACACGTAGCTTTAAAAATATTTAAATAATCTTTTTATTGTTGAGTTCAAGCCTTTAATACCAGAGCTTCAGCTCCAGCACTGATGTTCTTTTGACTCTTCAACAGTTTATGCAATTAGCATAATTCCAATGCATTCTAAAGCAGAGAAAAGTGGCTTTGCGCCGTTATGCAACACTACATTAGCATCAACATCCACTGGAGTTATCTTGATTGTGTAAACGGTAGAAGAGTTACGGTAGTTCAGAGGGTTTGTTGTTGTTGGCAACATCTCTGGTGTTAAAGGATGAAACCTTAATCACATGCACCCATATGGGGTTTGGCCTTTAAGGGTTCTGTGGGTTTTTGGATTGTCCAGGTTTGTGGAGAGGCGTAGAGAAGAGTGGCTGCATCTTAAGGTGAGCATAGGTGTGTCTTGCAGTTCCCTTGAGGCTCGTTTGGTCACCTCAAGAAAATGGAACTGTACATTCCAGTCGGACTTGATTCAGACGATGCGCTCAATGATTACAACTGATGCACTATGATGGGGTATTCCAACCCATTCATTTACTCCACAATCATAGTCACACTGTAAGAGCTGAAAAAATAAAAGAACAAACTTACTATAATTCCTTTTTGATTCCTCATCTTTGCTAGTAGCATTAGCTTGTTAAATGACATCAAATGCATTTGTTTCTTTTACACAAAACATAAATTGCAAATACACATAACACTGATGTGTGGATCATGCTTTTATAAATTAAAACATAACCAATTTGGAAAACTAAAGGCATTTTCAATCAATCAAAGGAAATGTGACACAATAATAGGTAAACAAGGAAACTGGGTCATTTACTGGAACGTAGCATTGTCGTGCATGTGGCAAGTGTACTGTGATGTATTTGTGAGAATCGTGGAAGTCGGACGCACTTATGAAGTACGAGTAATGCGGTCGTACAGTGTCCTTACGCCACACTCTAGTCATTAGTAAGGTGTGAGTACTTGCTCCTTTTGTACTTGCACTTCCACTCATGGGGTGTACATCATAGGATGTCCACACAAACTACACTCTGTCTAATTTCCTCATTTCTAAGGAAAGGGGGTAGGCAAGGCGCAAGCTGCATGCAAGGAGCGTACAACTAATGCAATCCTTGTATAAGTGTTTTTTGCCTGCAGCAGAAGAAATGTTTTCTCTTTGCACTTTCGCTGAGCGGTCTATGACCTTGATATTTCCTTTGGGTCACCTGCGTACCCCGTACAGGTTTGAACATTTTTCACCAACAGACAGCCGTGTCCACCTGTAAAACTAGTTGGGTCTCAGGCTAGAGGTACTAAAACCACATTTTTGTCTCATTTTTAAAAAATATATTAACTGTTTATATTTCTTTGTCATTGGTTGTCCCCTTCAGTCTCCCAGGATGTAAAGATTTCTCTATAAACTTCGATCAGATGAGGTAAATGGGTCGGGTCAGTGGACTTCTCGGTTTCTTCACCCTCACAGCAGGCTGTGATTCAGGGATCCTGAACTTCTGACCCTGTTTTCACTCATCAGAGAGCAGCTGGTGAAAGCTGACTCATCTCCCCCCCATCCAACATTTCTAGAGTAGGGGGCCATGAATAGCTTCCCTCATGTTGGATAATGAAGCATGCACGAGTTGATCTCCATCATCTGAGGGAGCTGTGGAAGCCCGGTTTCTTACGAGAGACATAAAAGTCCACATCAGAAACCCTGATGACATTTGTGTTCCCATTAAAACACAAATGTTCTTTCTCTGACAGAGGAGGTCTCTGCTGATCCCATTAGGTCTTATTAAAAATGCTGTCATTGGTTGATGCAATGCTGTCCAGGTTGTTCCTGGCTCTGCTCATAAAGACAGACTGCGTGTATTTAACAGGAGCAGAGTAACTACAGCCTCCATTTACAGAGAAATAACACATTCAAACTTTTATTGTAGGCATTACTGTTCAGGAGCCATTTACAGCAAATACACAACACTTTAAAAGTGCTTATGATGGTGATTTTGATGGCTCCTAATGCGCGGCTGAGTAAAAGTGCAGTGAAAGCATGCCTTCAAGGCTGCATTACTGCACTGGGTTATGTGTGGCAGAGCTGTTTGTGGATTAGAAATCCTGTATTAATCCTGTTAGATTAAGTCCACCAGGATTTAATTTACTGTATTCAGTCAATAAGTGGATGAGGATTTTACTAAAATGTCATAAATTACTTACATTTCTACAGTGTCATAGTGGGTGACAAAACTGCAAGAGAACCGAGTTACTGATTTATTCTAAATGATTTCAAATCTTTAAACAGAAAGTATTTTGGTAAAAATTCCTAAACGTACTAATCCTAAGAACATTTTAAGTCTGTCTTAGATGCCTCATTGAATTGAATGTCCTACTTTTGATGCTGTTATTCATAGAGAAACTCTGAATTCTGACTATTTTCCCAGCACCTTTTAAATGGATCAAGTGTGTTTGCCATGTTCAGAGAATAGGAAGAAAAAGCAGTTGGACTTCCATCAGGAATTCTAGTGGTGTTCCAAAGAGCAGAAGAGTTGCTGAACCTCCTGGTCCAGGCCTCAGGAGTGGCTCCCTGGGGTTGGAATCCAGAATCAACGGGTCCAGTAAGAGAAATGCTTAGAGATGGAGACTCTCCCGAGATGTTCTGAACTACAGAAAGTTCAGCTTCCTTGATCTTCTGTTCCCATTCTTCAACAGTGCTTCAGGTACAACAGTTTTCATGGCAGACTGAGATGCAGCTTTGGTTTTTGGAAATGCACTTTATGTAAGGACCAACCATTTACCAGTCGGGTATCGTTTGTTTGGCTTTTCTTCTATCAGGCTGAATTTCTTGGTTTTCTAGTTCAGGTCTTCAGAAATGTTCAAGTTCATTGTGAGTTCAACAGAAGTTGCGGTCTGCAAAATCTGACTGGAAACGTGCACAGACTGGCAGTCATAAGTGAAGACCTCTTTTTTGAAGTTATTTAAAGAGCTAATAAATACTTTAAGGACTTTTTTAATAGAAAAGACTTGTTTTGTTATGTTCCTCCACCTGATATTAGTGGCGGCTCCTGCTGCTCATCACCTAAGGTCATGCTTCCCACCAAAAGCCTTCACTGCGGCTACACCCCTGTTGCCAGCTTCTGTTAGACTGTAATGAATCAGTAATGAATGCAAATTCCAGCCCGTACAGTCATAACCACAACGAGTTCCTGACCTTCGTCTGTTCCCATGACAAGTTGTGTTCCTATAGATCCTGACCACGACATGAACTGACCTCCAGTTCCATACTAAATACTCCACCCAAACTCCACCCTGATCCTCACAGAAGGAACACAAAACCACAGACCTGCTCAGCTCAACGCCTAAACACTCAATAGATGTTCCTCACCCCCTCCTCAGCATACTCAGCTCTGTCTAATATTGCGTTTGTGCTTCAGTCAACATGCCAAAGGTGAAGTGAGCAAAAGTAATTCAGCGCCCTGATGGATAACAGTGACGTGTACAATGCTCTGAAAAAGGCGTTGTTGTGGCGATGAGCGGTGAAATGTGTGTTTAAAAAAACTAGAGATGCAGCAGATGCTGCAGAGCAGGCTGGGAGGAAGAAAGAGATGAAACGTCTTAGATGCGTTCAAGTGCTCTCTCTGTCTCAATGTTCAAGGCATGCTTTTTTTTTCAAGTTTGAAGCAGCACTTTGAGGACTGTTTCGGCACTGAACCATTTTGAAAGTATCATTTTGGCACTGGACAAAACCCAGATGGTATCTATCCCTACATACATTATGACCACGAGTTCATGAAGGGTATTTACAGCGTAAGGCTGAATCTGAATTCCGTCGCAACCCATGTTTTCTCCCTATCCCAACATTCAGCCCTTTCAAATCCGGACATTACTAACGCTTAATGACATCGTGAATAGTCACTGGTCATCTACCTTAGCGCATAGCTGGCAGCACTTGGAAAATCCATAACATCAATTTTCTGACTTTAAAAAGCCATGCAAAAACAAAAAGTTACTACTTACATTTGAATGTAAACTCCTGTGAATCAGAGCACACCTACAAAGGCATATCACCCTATTGGCGGCAGGATAGCCGGCTCTAAGTGCCTATGGTTCATTCTTGAAAAAACAAGTTTAAACAGCACTTTGGCGCTAGATACCCCTACAATTGTAGCAATAGGAAGGAGCCAGAGGGGTCGGGGAGGAATTGGGATTCGGCCTAAAGCAAGTGTGAGCGGTTGAAAGTCGCCTCCATTGGGTTAGTGAGTGTTTTGGCCTAAAGATGAAGGAAATGGGAACTTGTTTTAGAACCAGTTTACAACTTCAAGCCATTGCAGGTGTTTAAGGAAGACTGGGTTGAAGTTGTCTCATCTCTGAACGTCTGTGCAGGACGCCTTCTGTACGCCTTCCAGTGAAAATATTCAAACATGTCTCACCAGTACAAGCCTGAGGCAGACCATATGGCCCCCATCCTGGGTTCTGTTGGCTCCCTGGGAAGGCCTCAGTGCTCCCGAGGAGAGCTGGTAAAAGTGGCTGCACAGAGCGATGTCAGGGAATCCGTGCCTAGACGATTGCCCCAAAAACTGGTCCTGAATACAAGCGTGAATGGATGTTAACAAGCTGCTGATGTCTCCAAACCCATTTACTCATAACAGCGTTCATCTTCCTCCTTGTTTTTCAATTATTCAAAGCAGAGCGGTCGATTCGTCTTCCATTAAGTGCTTCCCATTAGCAGCGTTAGCACAAAGGAGAGGCTGCTAATGTTTAGGATATGAAACGGACACGAACCAAACTATTCATTAACTCAGATGAACTCAGAGCTTTTCTTTTTAAAGCTAACTCAGGAATTTAACAAAATAGTTTTGCTTTGTAATGGTCTGAAGCTTTTATTTTTCTGCTCAATAAATCAGCTCAGCACCCATGCTCTTAAGAGTTTAGTTTCATTTCTCAGCTGCACAGAAAATTACTGTGTACCCATTAACAGCAGATATAGTGCTCAAAATAATGTTTTCTGCTTCATTTAAGAGTCAAAATATCTCAAAGAAAACACATCATCATCTCTGTTTTGACTGAAAACCAGAAAGGTGCTGTTACTACTTTCAAAGTTAATTTGAAATGTAAAAAATATTAAGATAGTTTATATTCTGTGGCTAAAAGTGTGGCCAAAGACTTCCACAGCAGTATTTAGGTGTCTCAGTAAAGCCTCAAATTGAACAAAGAAAAAAAAACTCAAACAGTTTGAAATCAGGATTTTCCTGTTTTAAAACTACATTTCTTTTCCATTAAGTATAACAAACATGAACTAAAGGTAAAATAACACAATCCTTTCTGAGAATATTTCTTCTTTGGCTTAGTGAAGAGGAGGCTTAATTGTTCATGCATTCAAATGCGTTTATGAATTTTCAAAGTGAAGGAGGAGAAATTGTTTCTCAAATGATGTTTCTCACCTTTCTGTCTTTGGACTCCTGCCCTAAATCTGACCTTTGAGAGAAGATCAAACCAGAAAACTGCTCATCAATGGTGTTCAAACGCCTCAGGGACTCAGATTAATAATCTATTCAGTCAAACAGTTGTTTGGACTTGATCTGATGTCATCTGTTTCAATAAAACGCTGGTGTATATAAAGTACTGGTCTAATGGATTTCTAGGTTGGACATCAGAGAACTGTGACCCCCCCCCAGAGGAGGGCAGAGAAGCTTTCAGGTCTCAGTCTGAACACGTGACATGATTGCTTCAATAGAATGTAACTGTATAAAGGATGAGGCTATTAAACACATGATGAGAGGAAGAACAAGGAGCAGTCTGCCTCAGCTGCCTCAGATGCTGCAGGCTAACATACCACAAAATCAGATTTTATTTTTTACTGAATGTTTTTAAACAATGGAAGTTATGACTTTAAAGTTCTCAGCAGCTTTGTGTTTGCAGGTTTCTAGACTGAAAATGTTTCTAAATGAGTCATCTTTGAAACAGCAGTTTATTTGTTTTTTTGACATTAAGATCAGATCAGTTTAAAGACCCACTCCAATAATACTAGTGTTTTGTTTTTTTTTTGGTGTTTTTAACATGTTCTTTGTGGTCTGATTTTTCTGATGATGGACATCTATAAAGACAAGTAAGCTTGAAATTGTTTTTCTTTAGTCAAATCATTGTGAATCAGCAGCAGATCCTACAATTTTGGAAAAATATTGAATTTCTGAGAGAAAATACACTGGGCGGGTCACAAGCTTCATGCACTGCTCCATTCTTATGCATCCACTTGTAAACGACTAGATCCATGTACGTCTTTGTCTTCCTCGTCTGAGCTGCCATCTGGATCAGAACTGTAAGGCTAGATATTGCGCGACATTTTTATTACACCAGTAATATTAGGTCGGGGTGTGAGGGGCTGTAAGGGTGAGGGGAAAGGGGGGCGAGGTTGGTCTGCACCAATGGTCCCACAACAACTCCTAGGTGAATTGCTAATGAACTCCTGGTGCTCTGCAGAGCATGTTCTAGAATACAACACAGGTTTTTAAATTTTGGCTAAAAACAAAAGTAAAATAAAACTGGAAATACTTTGAAAATAGATCAAACGATGATCAGAGTGAGACTTTAAGAAACTCTGAATCTACTCTGTTTTTGGAAGCTGTTTAAGCTCATCGTTATGAGCAGCTGAGGAGAACTCATGAGTTTTCTTTTTGGCAGATCAATAATTTTTCACTTCCTCTCATCTGCAGAGGGATACCCACCTGTAAGCGTGATGCTCTGTTCAGCTGTGGGCTGCAGATCGATATCGCCGAACGGTCGAGGTCATGTCCATCTCTGTTGATACAACTATCAGCATTCGCCAAAACCTTAATGTGTTTCAATGCTTTGGCTGGTCTGTGCCCCGACCAGTGATGCGAGGGAGCAGTGAGGGGGCGGCATGGGGACTAACGGTATTTACTTTCATCAGCAGAGGAAGAAAGACCTGCTGTCTGAGGCGGGGAGATTCTCAAGCAGAGTATGGAGTTCAGCACTGAACAACTAAGATCATTTTTTTCAGAGAGATTATCTAAAAACAGGAACTACTTCAAGTTCCTGTGACATCATTTCCGGGTGAGTGACAACTACACTAGCTAGGACCCCAGCCCCTCCCAGGCAGCAGCTAGAGATGAAACAAGATGGGTTTGTATTGGTGGGAAGGAAGCGTAGTGCTAAACACAAAAACTTGAAGCTCCCTTTATGTTATAGGTTCTCCCCCCTCAGCAACACACTTGCTGAACCGTCAACTCTGGTTATTGGCTCCTCTGAAATCAGACACGTGAAGCTCCCAGCAGCTACAGTCAGGTGTTATCCGTGGGCCAGAGTTGGTGACATCGAAGGAAACCTTAGGATGTTAGCCCAGAGTAAGTCCAGGTTCCGTTGAGTTGTGATTCACACAGGTGGTAACGACGCTCGACAGAGACAATCAGAGGTCCTAAAATTGAACGTTGAATCGGTGTGTAAACTTGCTAAGTTGATGCCAGACACTGTAATTTTCTCTGGTCCCTTACAAAACCCAGTCAGTGATGAAATGTCCAGCCATTTTTCATTATTTAACTGCTTTGTTAGCTAGATGGTGCCAAGAAAACGGCGTTGGCTTTGTAAATAACTGGAATGCGTTTTGGGGAAAGCCCGGTCTCTTGTGGAGAGATGGCATCCATCACACTTTCTAGAAACATTTCTGCTAGCATTAGTCGTGCAACCTGACAACCCAGAGACGGGAGTCGGGCACAGAGCAGCAGTTTACAACAAACAAACATTACATCAGTTTCTTCTAAGACCCTCTTAGTCAATAAGTAAATGAATGATAATAAACTGAGCCTGCTAGCCCTAACAGAAACCTAGCTACAATGGGATGACTATGTTGGGCTGAATGAAGCAACCCCCCCTTAGTTATACTGTCAGAAATCCAAGATTTCTGGGAAAGGAGGTGGGTTAGCAGTAATATCACAGTCTAGCTTCCTTACTAACACTAAAGTCAAACACATTTATAATTTATTTGAAAAGATCATATTGTCTATAAATCACCCAAGAGGAAAACTCAAAGAGCTGTACTATTCCTAATTATTTATCGTCCTCCTGGCCCGTACTCAGTTTTTAACTGAGTTTTCTGACTTTTTATCAACTATTGTTTTAGATTCTGATAAAATAATAATAGTAGGGGATTTTAATATTCATGTTGATGACTCTAGTGACTGTCTAGGAAATGCTTTTGTAGCTTTATTAAATAATATTGGTGTCATACAACATAAATGGACCCACTCACTGTCACAAACACACCCTGGACCTTGTTTTAACTCATGGTATAGAGATCAGCTGAGTGTGCTCCCTCATAAACCCATACTCTCAGATCACTTTCTAATCATCTTTCAGTTTGTTTTTGTTTGTTCTAGAGAATTCCACCGCTCCAATTAAAAATAAATAAATAAAACCGCTTAGAAGAACATTGACTGACCATTCTGTATCTGAATTTAAAATTACAGTCCAACCAATATTTAGTAACATGCTGAGAACACACTCTGAGAGGAGCTCCCACAGTTTCAGTCCCAGTAAGAACCATCAGATTGTTAATGATGCCATGGAGGCCCTCAGGAGAACACTTGATGCTGCTGTTGCCCCTTTGAAACCTAAGCTTGTTAGACAAACTGAGTAGAACCGTGGTTTAACACTCAAACACGTTCGCTTAAACAAGCAGCCCATAAGTTAGAAAGAAAATGGTGCCGCTCCAGCTCAGAACAGTCTGAATAGCTGAAAATATAGCCTCTTAATTTTTTTTTTTTAAATCGATGGATAAAGCCAGAAGACAGTACTATTCAACTTTAAAATCAAAGAATGGAAAGAATCCACAATTTCTTTTTAGTACTACAGCCAGACTGACCAGCAGTCACAGCTCAGGGGAACCACATATTCCTGCTACTCTCAGCTCTGAAGATTTCCTTACATGCATTTCTTTACACAGTTTCTAAATTCAAAGTTAGGCTTAAAACCTTCCTCTTTGGACAGGCTTATTGCCAGGCTAGCTAGCAATCAGAGAATATCTAATCTACTGTTGTCCTACCTCACCTACTGTAAGGAAGTTTGGGGGAATAATTATAATTTTCATTACATCCATTATACATACTTCTTTACGGAACTAAGCAGAGGGAAGATAGCTCAATAAACTGAGCCATGGCGGCCTATTCCTTCTGCTCAGTGGGTTTATGCAGGCTTAGATTAGATTAATAATAAATTTATATTGACATGCTAAAATTGCAGATTTTCTGTTATTATTATTACCATCCGCTATTTGTGTCGATTTATATGAAACTTACCATAAACATGTTTCAATTTAAATTAAATACCAATTAGTTGCTTGCAGGCTACTACTGTACATTCTATGGCATTGAATGGATGTCACGTTCAATTCTATGATGACTTAAGAATGTAATAGTTAAAGGAGGAGGTTCAATTCACTAAATCTGAGCCTCTTTGCTCTGAATTTCTCCTCGTCATCTGTGGGAAAGGACGATCAGCTTCTGGCTCTCCTCTGTTCTACTGAGTCCTCCTTCAGGAGCAGCAGCAGCAGCATCTGGCTGTTTTCCATACAGCATACCCCAGACTCCAGCAGCATGTGTCCTTGAGAACAATAACAACACCACACACACCCCTGGTGCACACAGAGGGATGCCGTAATGGGATTTTCTTTGTTTTTCTTGACCTTTGGAGTGAGCTGGATGGTCTACAGAACATGCAGGGGTTTTCTGATGATGGAACCAACAATAGAATTGAATTCAGCTGAATTTTACATTTCTGGAAACTAAAATATGAGAAAAAGACACAAGTTTTTTGTGCTGCTTTTATTTAAAAAAAAAAAAAAAAGCTGTTTATTTTCTGTTCTGGCTTAACATCTGATCTGGTTGGTAAAAAATGAGTTTTCCTCTTTTGGTGATTTAAAAAAAAACATGTAGACTCGTATTGAGACTAAAAACAAATTAGATGTTTGTTTGTTGACCAAGTTCAATTTTATTCAATCAAAATTTGATAACTGACAACTTATTTCAGGTCTTTTTTAATGGAAAATGTAATCACTTTCTCTATGAGTTCTGTTTGTTTGTTCCTTTTGAAGAAGAAGCCCACAATACATTAACTTATTCAATATAAAATAAGTCCACACATCCTCATCATTGGAAAGCAGCGGTGAGATGAATATTTTTGTTTATTTCTGCCACGAATTTAAATCTTGAAGGAGAAAGAAGAGACAATCCTTGAGGGTCTTTACCGCCTGCCACACACAACTCTAACTTCACATAAACATGTTCCTTAAGTTTCTTTACAAATACATTCTTAAATAAAAGTTTATTTCAACAACTTTTCAGAACTTTTTTTGGGAATTCCAAACTTTAACCCTGGCAAAAGAAAAGCATGTTTGCTTTAAAGTAGAACATTGAATCAAAGTTTCATTTCCTGTGATTTTCATCTCCTGAAGTAAAAACAAAACCCTTTTAACTTTGAGCATGCTGGATAAAGTTTTTTTTTCCCTCTTTGTTTTCTATTATTTATAGCATGAACCACGTTGGAAGAGCTGAATGAAGAGTGTGGTTTGATTAAACCAGCATTGAATGGACATCCTACTGTGAAGTGGTTGAACAGAAGTTCAGCATGTGTCTGTTTTGAGGGTCACACCTCATTTGACCACGGCTTCGTTTGCTCATTAAATTTAGCGGTATGACAGTTTCTGAGTTTGGTGTGAATTTTGTGGCTTGTTTGATATCGATTTGCCTTCAGATCAGAAGAGTTCATATGAAGTTCTTTTGTGAAGAAAAATCCCAACTGTAGGACAGATTTCTGCTAAGTTTGATTTTGTAAAACTGTCATGAATCCATCAGAAAATGCCCCCCGTGCAGGTTAATTTTGGGAAGGAGTGATGGTAGAAGAGTTCACGCAGATCTGTAAAATCTCACATCTTTATCTGAATAGGACCTTATTCAAAAAAACTTTTAATTTGGCTTTATTCAGTAAATGAGCTTATCTGGAAAGCAGCGGAACATCAGAACAGATGACAATCACAAGTGGGTCTTCCTTTGCATGTTTGTGTTTTGTTTTGTTTCCTGGAAGCTGGTCAGTCAGTCAGATCCTCCTCTTCTTTAAGAAAAGTGGGCTGATCGCTTCAAGGTGTTGCTTAGAAGATATTGATGAAAAAAGCTCATGGATGAATGGACGGAGAGAAATGAAAGACTTGTGATGCTGTGCACTAAACTGATCTGTCTGCAAGCAACAGTGCAGGCGTTTTTCTCCTTCTCCTGCACATGTGCAGGTGCTAGTAAATCAGAAGATAGCACAAAGGTCCACCTTAGGGCTCTTTAGTCTCTTTCTTTCTTTCCTTCTGGTCTTGCTGCTGTGGTCCAGATTTTTAATACACCCTCACATCACACCTTCACACATTGTGTTATTTTGTTTAATAATATTCTTTATACCTGTTAAATACTTTGTCCATGCTCAAATTGGTTTGGTCTCCATTCTTCCTCGTTGGGGTAAAAGCCAACCATAAAAATTGGGGGCTCATCCATGATTCACAATGTTTTCTGACTCATCCTCTTGTTTGGTGACTCTAGAGTTTAGGTTCTGTGATGTCTTCCAGTCAAAATAAAGTCTATTGGCGGCAGTCTGAAGCATCAGCTGAGGGCCAGAATCCTAATGTCCTGAAAGGGATCTACATGTCAGTGAAAACAGGCGGTCAAAAGGCCCGAACAAACGACACACTTTCAGTTTTTTTCTTCAAATGTCTTTCTTACTGCTCCTCAGTTCCCATATGCCTGGTTTAAACTCCAGACAAAGAACCCATGGCTTTGGTCATCAACAACCTTCTCTCTTAGTTTTAACTGACCCAATCTTTGCTTATATTCTCCTTAGGCAGCCTGAGTAGACCCACAGCAAAGCCAATTTCATCTGTAATCACAATCAGTATTGTCACTCTGAGCCTCCTGTTGTTTGGAAAATGTTCCCCCTTTTTTCGGCGTGATGGACACATTTCACGGCTCCTGCAGGTTTGAGAAACTGCTTGAAAATTCAATTTGTCTCATCATTACGTCTGCTTGATCCACATGTTAAATTCAGAAGAATCCTTGGTCACTCCCAACAACGACTTTCTGTGTCATTGACTCAGACACGGTAAAGGAGGGGGGCACACAGAAACTGCATGTAATCACTCTGTCTCCCTCCCCGACTCCAATGTGCATCAACATGAGTCACGATGTTTCAGCGTCTTTGTCAGCTCTCGCGCTTCTGTGTTTATAAAAGTCTGTCACATTACCTTTGAGAAAATGTGACGGCACACCTGTCACATTTTCATGTCCCCCACAGGCACCTCTAAAGAAGAGGAGGAGACGGTTTGATGTCATAACCCGCTCCATTTTCCTTTACTATGTTAAAACTCTTAATGCGAAAAGCTACTTAAGCACATTCATGCTGCCACTCTCCTGTCCCCAATGAATGGTGGCATAATTTTTACTCCTGTTATCCCATAAACTCCTCTCAGCCTGTTTTCAGAGACTGTGGTGAAGAATCACAGACCTCAAGGAGCAAAAACCTAGAAGTTACAAACCATCTTCAAATAATCCCATTATTGACCTTTTCCTTGCGATTATATGGATCCATCAGTGAACAAACAATATGTCCCCTAAATGTCTTTTAGGGTTAGACTTTTAGCAGGAGACGGTCTTCACATTTGAAATCTAGGATTTATAAGCAAAACTGTCATTGAAAAAAACTTTAAATCTGCAATTTTTTCAAAGTAACTCAAGTACATATTTCAAACATTCATGACACCAAACATCATGACATCAATATGGCGCCGCTGCTTGAGGTATGCCTCCAGTCTACTGCTTTATGTGACTGAGTGTGAATGGGGGGACTCCACATCCCACAAGATTATGTAGAGAACTGAACTCCAGGCTCTAAGGAAAAGCAAAGTTGGAATGAGGCATGTCATTCCCAAAGAGTTGAGAATGAGATTCCATTATTCCATACTGCCTATTATGCACCAATAAGTGCAGTGTCCCACTCGTGGTGATAGGAATATTGATTTGTTCTATGTCAACATCAAAGATGCTTATGAAGCCACGCCCTTACCCCCTCTCTGCAAATCAGACCACGTCCTGGTTTCCTTCCAACCAATTTACACACCCCAAGTGAGGAGGCAACCTTCAATTACACGAACAGTGAGGAGGTGGACACCTGAGGCAGAGGAGGAGCTCAGAGACCGTTTCGGAAGCGCTGCTGGACCGTCATTGAGAGGACATTGAGGGAGCAACTCAGTGCATAACGGATTATATGAACTTTTGTATGCACATTGTTGTGGCCACAAAGAAAGTGCAGTGCTTTGCTAAAAATAAACCCTGGATTACTAGGGGTGTGAATAGGGTTCTTAATATAAGGAAGAGGGCATTCAACAAAAAGGATCAGGAGGAGATGAGAAAAGTGAAGACAGAAGTGAAGAACTGTTTGAGGAAAGCCAGAGAGAGCTGTAAGGAAGGGGTTGAGGTGAAACTGAATGAAAAGAACATCAAAGCAGTGTGGGAAGGGATGAAGATAATTACTGACCTGAATACCGATTTCAATAGGTTTAATGTAACATCTGTTATCACCCGTTATCATCTGTTATGTTTTTCTTCATTTCTTGATTACAATATATCTCTTCCCCCCTCCTCTACCTGTGGTCCATGCCATTCATCTGCAAGATCTGTGTTCTCCCCTTTGGCTCCCCATTACATCACAGAGCATCAGGTGAGAAGAGAACTGCAGAGACTTTGCATCAGGAAAGCCCCAGATCCACATAAAGTGTGTCCAAGTCTGTTAAAACATGCTAATGAGGTTGGAGGTCCTCTCCAATTTCTCTTCAATTTCAACTGACACTTGAGACATGTTCCACCTCTTTGGAAGACGTCCTGCTTCATTCCTAACCCTATGGTTAAGATCCCCAAGGGCAATAACTAATACTGAAGAATTTATATAGAATTTCCCCTACAGCCCCTAGTCTGACTTCACTCAGTTCTATTCCTGGCCATATTAAATCTGCTCGCTGTTTTTAACTTGCGATTGAGAGCAAACTTGAACTTACCAACATGAAACATTCACACATTGTAGCACAAAGGCTTGTGATTGGCACGAGCATTCAACAATTTTGATAGGTGGAGGAGTTTTGCAGCTATGGACATTTGTTGGGAGGAAATGAAATTTGCAGCGACCCACAGGATTACATGGTTTTCTCAGCTCAGCAGAAGATGGACTTCTTTCAGAAGCTTCTGATCATATTCACATCCAGATTTTAAACTTGACACATTCATTTTTTAATTAACCATTATGTTTTCACTATGCTGGATCATTTAGCTAATTTGGCATCTACTGAGATTTTAAAGCCAATTTGTTATTTAGATAATGTTTTTGCAATAGTTGTTTTGGCAAATTTAGACATTTTTCCGCTTTTTGAGATAATTTGGGATTTAGTTGTTTTGTTTTGTTTTTTTTACCATTATGTTATCTCTTTTGGCACATTTAGAAATAAACAATGTCACCATCAAATATAGTGCATTTAAGAAGTGTCCATGCATTTGCAAATTACTGAAGCAATTTTAAACCACATTTAAAACTAAGAATCCTTCTTTACTTTGTTCTCACTCAGCATTTTCTCTAAGTCCTTTTAGTTTCTTTCTCAGAGGTTTAGGAATCACATTAAAAGCTTTAGCATTTATGGAAACCCTTTCAGAAATTTAACCAACCAGCGACAGCAATTAAAGCAAAACCTTTAGGCAAATTTAACCAACATTTTTTTTCAGAACGTTAGACAAAATGCTTCAGCAGTCTCTCTATCAATTATTTAAGGAAACTTCAAAGTCCTTTAGCAACTTTAGCATTCTGCAAATAGTTCTAACATTCTCCAGCAGATCAGTAGGAGCAGTCAAAGTAAATTGCTTCAGCATCTTCAAGGCTCAAATTTAGCACAAAGCACGCACACTAGCATTATTGCAGATGGTCTCCACATGGAGCAGAAGCGTGTTTGATTTCCACAACCAGTTGTAAGGTTGAGCTTTAGGAGTCATGATCACATACATTCACATGTTCTTAAAAGAACAAGCTCATTTTGAGTTTTCAGTACAGTGTAGGGCTTCAACATTTTGCCGTGGCAAAACGTTACCTGGCTTCAAGATGTTACCTGGATGAAGAACCTTCATTGACGTTTAGCAGACAGTACTGAGTATTATTGTGTTTTGCATCATGAACCAAACTGGATTAAAGTAGACAAATCGGTTGCAGAAGCTGCATTGTTTGAAACACAGATGAGCAGTGGCATCCCCGCCCCCCCTTCCCTGAGTGCTCGGAGCAGAGAGCTTGTGGCCGCCCAGTGTGTTTTCTACGTCACAAATATGATCTTTTTCAAATAGCATTTTTTTATTCTGCTCCTGATTATCAACTATTTGAATAAAGAAATACTCAGAAGTGAAAAGTTGAGCCAAATTTTCTTTATGTAGGTTCTCAATCATCAGAAAAATGCCATAAGAACATGTTGAAAACACAGTTTTCATCGAAGTGGGTCTTCAACCTTAACTTTAAGTGCAGGTGAATGCTTGATGTTGCATCTCAAACATGAGATTATAGACCAGAAGCTCTGGGTTTTGGATTTATTTTTGTCACGGAGTCATTCTCTGGTGGAGCTGGAAGCCTGTCCTCTGGCTGCACTCAGGCTTTACATAGTCCAGTAAAAAGTCCACCAAGTGAATCAAAGTTCTGCCTCAAACTGTTTCTTGTTATCAGCACTTTTAAACATTTTGGCAGAACCTTGGTTTTGACTTTTTATTCTTGTATTTTTTGTCCCTTTCTTGGTGGATCACCTCTGTATGGATTGCTTTTGTTTTGTATTTATAGCTTAAAAAACCTGCTAGAACCAACAGATATGTCTGGTTTGAAATCATTTTTGCTGCAATAAGGGATTGTAGTTTTTTCTTTTGCATTCAGCATTCTTTTTTTGACAAAAATTCTTTGAGTTTGAGAAATTTTAGGTGAACAAAAGAATCCATGGAAAAAAAAATAATGCAACTTTCTTGTAGGAGTCAAAATCATATTTCTTTCCACATTTCTTTGTTTACTTTGTATTTTTGCATGTTTCACCTTTTTACATATGTTAATGAACCACACCTGAGAAAGAGTTAGATAAGCTCCTGCTCACCTGCACTATGGCAGAAGGAGAGGAGAACTTGGGCTGTCTGCTATCATGTTTAATTTTACGCCACTAGTTTATATTGCAACCACATTTTTTTTTTACTCATTTACGCCTAATGGATCTTAAATAATAGCCGTCTTTTCCCCTTTGATTTATTCCCGTAAATAAAAATAACATAAAGCAACAGAATATATTGCAGAATGGATTTATAAGACTGAAGTGCCTGTACATTTCTCTTTTGATTGTGTCAAATCTAAGTTTTGAATGTTACAGTGGAACAATAAGCTGCACAGGAAGGAAGATTCCATCACGGTGGAGGTCAGAGACACATCGGTGCATAACAGGGTCCTGCACGTTTTGGTATGAGGCTGGGTTGATAATGGACGAGAAGATTCAAAAAATAGAAATTTGGCTGCCAGGTGTGGCAGAACTGGAGCGAGTCGGGGGAACAGGGGGAGAATTGGATGCAGGCTTGAAGATGATAAATGGAGAACATACAGAAACTGGTGATTAAAACAGCAGAGGAAAAACTGGAACAGATGAAATAAGGACAAACTTGCATGAATGGTTGGAAACAAAGAGACTCCCTGAAAAACCAAAAACAAGTTTGTTTTTGTGGTTCACCCAAATTTCTGTTGTTTTTAATGTTCTCTTCTTTTCCCAACATGTTTCCTGATGTGGTTGAGTAAATATAGATTCTGCTTTTTACCCAGAATCCTCTATGATCAATAGCAGCCGGGGTTCATTTAGAGCCGTTGACAGAGGAAGTGACTGCAGTCTGCTGATCTTTGTTAGGCTGTTTCTGTGCTGCTGACTCTCAGCGCCTCAAAAACACTCTTGTTAGTGAAGGTTTGACTGCAACACGATCACACTTTCCTTTAAAAATTAAAATTGTTTCATTTGGAATCAGGTCAGTAGCACAACCACAAAATAAACATGTACTAATCGGCTGTTTTAGAAAAGAAAAAACATTTGCTCTTCATTTAAACAGCAAGAGATTTGGTCTGTAAAGCAGATCATCCAGAAGAATCCTGTTGTTTATTTGGATTTATAGGGAGGACACCTACAACTGATTGGCTGATTGGTTTATTTCATGCAATGTAATTGCTTACAAAAAGGAAGTGGAAAGACGTAAACTGGTATACATTTCAATGGTTTGAGATTGTTTTGTTGGTGCTGTGAGCATGCTGAACATTTCAAAATAAAAGATTTTTTAAAAGTGTCCACATTGTGGTCATAAGAGAAATTTGAACATTTTCTAAAATAATTGCATCATAATTTCAAATCTTTTCCATTTTTTTTTTGTTTCCAATAAGAGTGGCAGCACTTTGTAAATCTGTGAAACAGGTGATTTACCGAAACATTTTTGGTTTTTAAGCAAGTGGCCAAAATCACAGACACGTGTTATACATTTTTATAATAAGTTCATGGTTTTGTTTGACTCAGAAAAATACATCTGTGAATAAGAAAATAAAAAACAAGTAACATTTGTATATCCCAAAGGATTTGATTACACATGGAGTATAAAGAAAATCAGACAAAAAAACTCTGATTTAATAACTTACCTTTTTCAAAACTGCTGTTTGAGCTGATGGTTTGTTTGACTTTGTTCTTGATGTTTTTTTTTCTCCTTTTGTTGTTTTCTGAAGTTTGATGTTGTTAGATTTGTTTAATTTCCAGTTTTATTTTGTAAAATCCTGTCCTAAAGAAGACTTTCAGCTTTTGTTCATCTCTCCAGGTTTCAGTTTGTTTTCATTGAAACTATTTTTTCTCTTACCTGTGTTTAGTTTTGGAACTTTTCTTGTTATTCATGATCATTTAGTTCTGCTTTGAAAATGATATCGCATCTCTTCCATCCACAAACAATCCAATTACTTCTCAGAAGGAGCAGTGACTAAAACAACAAAGACAAACCTGAGTTTGGCTTAAACAGAAGGACAAAATGATGAAGAATCAGTTTGTTAACAAACCAAAACACGGTGATGAACATGGATGGACGCCATGATTTGCTGACTAACAGGAGATTACAAGTGGATGCAAGCAGGAAACAGTCATGCAGTCTGGAGCTAAGAACACAGCAGCAGAGTCTGCAGCCGGACAGGAAGTGAAAACAAAAATCCACAAGCACTTTAGAAATAAAAGACCTTTTAGGAAGTGATCCAGAGAAATGTGAGAACCCTCAGTTTTCAGGCAGAGGTTTTTATTCTCCTGCAAACCAGAAGCTTCTGGAAAACTTTTTCAGGAAACTTTTAGAAGTACTTTCATTTACCAAGCGGCTGTTTAGACACAGCTCTCACTGAAGTAGTGAAACTTGCTGTACCAGTTCAGTATACTGTTCAGTGTGTGAATGTGCGTGTGAATGGGACCGTGACTTTAAAGCCCTTTTGGCCTTCAATGAAGGTAGAAAAGCACTATATAAGTATACTCCATTTTACCATTTACCGGGTGAGACTCTGAATGATCTCATGAACCCAAACTGTGAACGTGATTACCAATGTTTTTAAAAGGATCTTCAAAACAAATAAACCTGATCTCTCAACATCATCTGTGTCTACATTGTGAGTCAAACACAACTGCGAATTCCGTTCAGTGTGAACACAGCTTTACATTCCCTCTCACCCCCAAGCTAACACTAAAGGTACCACAAAAATGGCTAGCAAAATCAGAGCTACCCAGCCATACAGTTTTGATTCAGATTCCAGCTCAGACAAAAAGAACCAAGGCGTACAGTACATGGATCTACTTGTCTGCAACTGTATGCATCAGAATGGGGCGGAGCAGGGAGCTTGTGGCCCACCCAGAGAATTTTCTATGTCACAAATACTGTTTTCCAAAGAGCTGTTTTTTTCTCCTATGCTCCTGATTCACAATGATTTGAATACCTAAATTTGAAAAAAAGCAAAAATGCAATTTTGAGCTTAAATTTCTGTATATTTGTCCTGCATCATGAGAAAAATGTCACAAGAAGATGTTAAAAACATACCAGTTTTATCAGAGTCTGATGAGGTCTTCAATAAAAAAATATCAATCACTCAAATTTTCAAAATAAACCAGATTCACAGAATTGATTCTATAATCACCAAAATCTATTGGAAAAACACGCTTTTTTCTGATGTATTTTCCTTTTTTCATTCTCTTTGTCCACATTCTTCCTTTGGCTTCCTTCATTCTTTGTTCTCTCATCCAACACCATCCTCTGGTTCTTTATTCTCTGGTCCTGTCAGGTTCTCCACATGTTCTGTAAACCCTTCACAATAATCTCAAAAATTTGCTTACTTGGACACAGAAGGCTTAATCTGAAAGCAGCATAAAACAAAGCGAAGGTTCAGTCGTCCAGATCCGTCCATAATCCAGAGAGTGTGGGGGAAGGTCAAGTGATTTTTGATTTAGAAAAAACCTTCAATGCTTTTATCAAAAAGCAGCTTTGGTTCTGGCTTACTGGACTTTCTAAAAAGTAGTTTGACTCACATTTGTGGGTCTGAGTCAGTCCTGCAGCAAACAGGCTGTCGAAGCCGCCGATCCCGCGTCACATGCATGTCATACATCATGTCATGCATGTTTGATGCAAGAAACGAAATATCTGGGTTAAACTATTCATTGTTTTTATATATGTAGTTATTTATGTCTAAAAAAAGCATATTTTGCAAGTTTTTTTCAAATGTCATTTTTCTACATGCAAAAGAGCACAAAGAATATCCAATAATATTCCACAAACAATCTCCACTGTGTGCACATGTGCGCATGTGGTGCAGAAAGTATTTAGGCCAGTTCCTCTATTAGTGGCACAGCTGACTAATCCCTGGCAGAAGCGAATAATCTGCCTTTGTCTGCCTTTGTCCTGCATGTTTTCTGCTGTATATTGCTTATTTCTGAGCATGCATCACCAGGGCCAGAAATAATCACAGAGCAAGAAATCCAAATGAAAACAGCCCCGCTGTCTCAGCCCATCCCAGCCAGCGCTCCAAACACAGCCCCAAAACAGACAGGAGCGCGTGGTCGCAGAGAAAACTCTTTAATAATGGAGTTCAGCAGAGCCAAACGCCAACCAATAACCAGCAGCAACAAACATTGAAATAAAACAAACATGAATCCAGGCAAATCCTGGGAGGTCAGGAAATCTGAGTGCAGCTGAAAATAATCTGGAGCAGTAAGTAATGAGAATTTGGCCGTGCTGTTCCAGTAATGGAATTACATTTTTAGTAACAGCAGCAACATGAAGGATTACAACGGTTATGTTTAGGGCTTTATATAACCCATCCATGCCACCATTTTGATGGGTTTTTCACCAACCTTAACCTCTTGTTTTATTTCTGAGCAGCTGAGAACAAAGAAAATGTTGGAGACTTTTTTTCTGTGATTGTGTTTAATGGTCAACAAATACCAATAAAAAGTAGAGTTCAGAATTGAGAATGCAGCAGTGTGTGCAGCTCCTAGACATCCACTGGTCAGCAGCTGGACTCTTTCCACATGGAGATCAAGCAGTCATCTTCTGCTCTGACCTGTGATCAAAATCCTCCTCACAATATATCAATGCTGTTACAGTCGGAATGTGTTTTTAGTGCTAAGATCTCCTTAGAGAATAAATGTGGGTCTTTTTTCCTTATCCTACCAGAGAAAAAAAATGAGCAGAAGCATTTTTTAATCCTCCAAAACTACAATTCCCAGAGAGCACCTCTTCACATTTGGTATCATGGGGAAGCCCCATATGTCCTCTGTAAATACTAAGAGGAGTTTTTACAGTAAAATGGTGTTTGTTTGAGAGATATTGAAGTTTAGAAATGTTCTCCAAAGAGGACACATTTGCATTGTTGGTAGTCAGGAGGATATAAAATACATTTAAATGTTATGTTTGGCTGCTTTTATTCCAATCAGAGAAGATCTATAAACTTTGGCATCATTGCAGGTTCTCCTGCTGCTGGTCAGACTTGACTCACTGATTTTGATGACTCATAAAAACTCTTGGGGATTGCACTGGGTCAGACCAGACTCACCAAACTGCTTTTGTAACTACAGAAAACAAATTCCAACTCAGTTTAATACAAATAAATGAACATTTTCTTGTTTCAGGGGAGGATTGAAAATGTCTGCATTTTCTGTCTTTCTAGTGCACTTTCCTGATTTTTATTTTTTAAATTCATATCTTGAGTTCTTGAAGCTGTTTGGTTTATCGTTGGTACCGTGTATCTTCCAATAGTAGCCGGGGCGTTTATTCAAAAAAAATGTCGGCCGACCCGGCGTTTATTAGACCAGCGCCTATTGGAGACCGGCGTTTATTCCATCACAGACAGAATGATGATGGGTAATGGATTCATTTTGCGTAAAATGTGATCACAAAATCCAGAAAACAAGAGATGAACATTTCAGGATTTCTAGAAATTAGAATATTTTATTCTGTTCTGATTAGCACTGGCTGTGAACGTCAATCTCTGTATCAAAAATCTGTTTCGCTTTCATGCCGATCATTTTCCTGGAGACACGAGCACCTTTTTCCTTTGCTCAGTAATCCATGTTCAAACCAGTTCTTCTAATTTGTTGCTGCTTTCTCTGCTCACCAGGAAACCAGGCTTGTTCCTTTTCTTTCTTTCTGCAGCCTCTCTGCTGTTTGGGATTCACCCCAGAATTGCTACATGGAGCTAGCAGCTAATGTTTTTAGCCTGTTACCTACACTAATATGCATGAAAGACATGGATGATGTTTAGAGATCAGGTTGATTTATTTTGAAAGCTTTACTAAAACATCAGTGATCATGGAACAAAGTTTGGGTTCATGAAAACATTTAGAATCTCCTACAAGCTACCGAGAGCTTCTCTCCACTATGTCTGAACGGCTGCTTCCCGGTGTTTCCTATCTCTCTTACGGAGTTTGACGGCTTTCTGTCCCGCATTAACCCGAAGAATAAAATGAGGGTACCTTTTTTGAGGTGTCGATAAAACTAAAGTTCAGGAGGCCCGAGCAGACTGCTTTCCCATCCCGCGCCGGCTCTGTCTGGCTGCCAGCTCCTCCCCGGTGGCGGCATAGTGAGCTCCAGCTCTAAAGTGTACCGCCTTAGTCCAACAGCAGCAGACTGGACGTTCCGGAAATCTCGCTGCCCCGAAAGAGATCCAGTGGGGTAAGAAACTGAATGAAGTTCAGGAGAATCCAGGGATTGATCCACTATAAACACCAGGAAATCGGTTTGCTCCTTTTCTTTCTGCAGCCGTCTTTGCTCCTTCATCCTTTTGCTCAGTTCTCTGATATGTTTAGGATTCATCCCAAAATGTGGTTCAGATTCCTCACCAGAATGTTCTTTGGTATATTCCACCACAAAAAGTTTCAACAAAATGGAATGAGCCAAAATGTTGTGATCCATGTTTCACTGGCTGAACGCCACAGACACCCAGCCCCCACCCCCTGCCTGCCTCAGTACGAAGCATGCGTGCAGGGTAGGGAGGGGGGTGTTGGGTCTTAAAGGAGCCCGGCCACTATTAGGGACCGGCGTCTATTACACCTAACACCTGTTAGACCCGGCTTTTATTGAAGACCAGCGTCTATTAGAGACCGGCCATTATTGGAAGACATACAGTTTTTGGATTGCTGGAAAGTCTTTCTGTGCTCCCACTGTAGTTGGCTGCACTACAATTCACTTGCAGTTCGGTTTATAGCAGAAACTCAAATGTATAACAATGTAAATATTCAATCTTTATTGCCCCTTTTTTTTTCCAGTCATTCAACGCATCAAATGAATGGTGAAAGAGGCAGGGGAAAGACATTTGTTTTCCGTATGAGCTCACCCACATGAAAACAGTTTGTTCTTCTTCCAGTCTGTTGTTACTTTATGTTTAAGTTACATAGAATTGTGATTTATTTATAAAGAAGGACTAAAAGCATGAAAGTTTAATGCATCTGCATTTAGCAGCAGTTTGTTTTTGCTGTGATTTCTGATGCGGAACGACTTTGTTTCTCACTGAAAAGGTTGACATTATGCCATTGACCTCAGGAGCATAAAAAATTGATTTAAAGTTTTGAAAAAACTAGAATAATTGAATTGCTTTAAACCTTCTAAGAACATTTTAAAGTTCTCTGATAATTGAGTTTGTTTAAGCAATAATAAAAAAATATTTTTAGGTGAAATGTAAGACTTATCAAAAACAAAGACTTCTACTGGCAACCAAAAGAGGCGGGGCTTACCAAAAAACTCGTCCGTATTTAAACAGCCAAAACAGTTTTGAGGTTCATTTTAGGAAAGAAGGACGTGCAGCATTTCTCTTGGTTGAGCAGACGTAAAGTTCCCTTCTGTCTGAGATTTTTCTTTCACTGATTACTGAAACCATCTACTCTGTCATAACACAATCCTCAAGTTAGTTTCCAGATTTTCGTTGACTTTAACACTCAGCAGTAGAAGTTTCCACACAAGGAAACAAATGCTGTGAAACGACTTGAATAAAAATAGAATCTCTTTTCTGTTTTTCATGTGTTGTGTTTACTGACGTACACTTGTTGGAGCAGCACATTAACAGGGCGTTCACAAACCAAGCAAATTTCCACTTTCAGTGGGAAAAAAGTGACATGAAGCCCTTTTGTGCCATTTGAGTATTTTGACGTGGCGTGATGTTTAAGCGTTGTGGCCAAGTTTTTGGCCACACTGGAGCGTGACCTACCGCTGTTACATGACCTGGAGCAGATGTTCCAGGGTTGAATAATCTGGACTTTCTTAGGTATGGGTGAATTGAAAAGAGAGTGGAATCCAAATCAACATGGAGGATAAGCTCATTGTTACATTTCTTTGTGATATTTTAAATGTTTGGTACTGAGACAAGATTTAAGTGTTCTACTTATAATTTCTCACTTTCTTGGACTGATGTTGAAAAGCAAGTCATCAAACCAGGAAACAGACGTACCGCTGTCTACCGTCATTGAGATGCAGTTATCGCAGTAGATGGTTAATTTCACAGCACTGGGAAAATCTCTGAATGAACTCTGAACCCTGACATGGTGGTATGCCTTCTGGTGCTTTTGTAGAGCTCTGCAAAATAAACAAACCTAAACTACCCTTTAAACATCATCTATTTCTTCCATTATTTAGCAATGAGTCCATAATGTAAAGGTCAGCAGTGGCTCCTCCCACATACAGATTTTCCTGATGCTTCTGGTTTATGAACACACTTTTGGACACATTTCCAGCAGTAGGAATTTTGTTCTGTATTAATGTAAAAGTACATTTATACTGTAGTTTTTGATAAATGATTGATTTATCGTGACATAAACTGGAGCTGAAGCAGAAATCCTCACAAAGCAAAACTCTATTTTGATTTTTGAACCTGTTTACAACTTTTGTTTTGGCAAATCAGTCAGAAGCATTTTGGTGTTATTTGTGAAAGCACTTTTATTCACAGGGTTTGTCTTTTCAACTCAGCAGTCCTGCGCCTTTGACGTGTTATTACCTCGTCTTTTAATTTCCAAAGCGATTAGTGAAGCACAAACATATCATGCTGGAGAATGTCTCCTAATTGCATCAGAAGAATGACTGTGTGAATACATGTGAGAATGTGTTTTATGTGTGAAACCGAGCGTGACTGAAGAGCAGCATCTGTGCACGACCCTGAATAATTAAACTCTATTTATATATGGTGAAGAAATGATTCAGATGGTTTTTCACAGTTAAGTGTTGCTGCCGGCAGTGAATCACCCAGTTCCAGCTGCATTGGTGTAGCGGTTCGTGTTAATACTAACTGCTGGGCATGATTCACAGGATAATCCCGATCGGGGTCAAAGGTGCGCTCTCATGCAGGAACAAAACAAGAGACGTTGACAGAACAACAGAAAGAAGGTTGAGTCTGGAGGACCGGTGTGGATCTCTGAGCACTGCTGTGCTCTTTCCTCAAAAACACTAACGCACACCCCCACAGACACACTCCCATCTGCACAGATGGTATCGTCTTCAAAACGGGTGGTCCCTCTGTTTAAAATCACTTTATCCTGACTGGGGTAACGGCCAGCCTAGAGCCAGAGCGCACCGTGCACAGGTGACAGGTTCATCCACAGTAGTGACATAAGCGTGGATGCTTACGATGAGGAGGTAAATCTGAGTTTATCAAGCATGAGGGCGGTGAGCGGAAGCTGAGGAAGAGAATGGCCTGTACCAAACATAGTTAACCCTTTAACACCTGAGCTTTAGCTCAAGTCTTTACACATCATTTCGACTATCTTAAAACTCCAACCGTTTAGCATAATTCCAGCGCATTCCGATTCACGTTGATTACATCAGCAGTTTAAGAGTTCGGATATATCAGAGAGCATGTGTTATTTAGGTGTTGCCGGCAACATTTCTGGTGTTAAAGGTTTAAAGAATTTCAGGCAACACTTTATATTAAGATTAACAAGCTTTAACACATGAACAAGCATTATTATTGCGCTTATAAGGTGTTAGTAAGACATTTATTAGTACAATAAGCCTAATAATGTTTATGAGATAGCTTAGTTAACACATTTACAAGCATTATTCATATGCCTATAGGATGCTTTTGATACGTTTATTGAAATTTTAGATGTCTAACAAATTGTTAATAATCTTAATGAGACTCATGAACAAACCTTGTTCACCGATTAACAAGCATTATTAATGTGAACACGGTTCCAGTAAGACATTTAATAGCATAATAGATGTCTCACACAGACCTATGTGTTAACACGCTTAACAAGATTCATTAACAAACTTTGTTAACACATTAATGAGCATTATTCATGTGTTAGATGCTAGTAAAATATTTATTAGCATTATAGATGTCTTGCAAATACCTGATAGTGTTAAAAAGATTCATTAACTTCTAAAGTCAGACCATTGTCTTCAAAGTCCATGTTAGTAAACTGATTACAAGCTTGATAATGTATTAACTAACTAACAGTTTATTGAGTGTTTTGTAGTACCTCATCTCAAACCCAGAGCGAACCAGAGCTCAGTGCGATTGAGACAACCTCAAAATATGGGTCAGAGAGCGGTTCCTGGTCCCGGGTCCTCTTGGGTGTGTTCAGACTGAAAATTTGTTCTGGATTATCAGGGGAAAGAAACTCTGATTCACTTTAAACAAGTCAAATTTGTCCAGTCTGAATACAGCCTAAGCCTTCACCCTCTGTTAATGTTTTTGTAGAGTACCAAATATTGCAGTTTCTCAAACAACCACTATAGAGGCAGAAGGGAGCAATGTCCTACTGACTGTCATCATAAATGGGGAGTTAATTAAAGGTGACATTTAAGTATTATTGCAGTGTTTTTGATTGGCAGGTGAATGGATCAACAGAGCTTCCCATTTACTTCTGCCATTTTCAGAACAGCTGTTGAGGTAGGCGGAACTAACTTCGGCCAATGTGCTCCCTCTTCAAATTTATAGTCTCCGCTCAGAATGGGTCATGTCAGAGATTATCTGTCCAGTCTTTGCTCTATCAAAGTCCAGGCTGTTATGTTGGGGTAGAACAGACATAAACACGACTAGAGCCAGGTCAGTTTACTACTTAAGCACCATAGGTGGGTGGTTACACAGCAAGTCTCGGATCACTCCAATGTGATGGCTCCTAACTAGCAATCAGAAAATATGTTTTCTCCAAAATGTGCTTATGTTTAAAGTCCCACTCTGACCATCTTCTGATCTATTTTCAAGGCGTTCCCAGTGTTCTTTTAATTATGATTATGGCTTTTAAAGCCAAAACCAAAAATCTGTGTCGTTTTCTGGGACATCGTTTCTGCAGGACGGCAGGAGTTCATTCGAAATTTGCACCTGAGTTGTGGCAACCCCGCCCACCCTTACCCTCTCCATTGTGGAGCAGAGCTGGGAGCTTGTGGCCCACTATGTCACAAAAAGCCCTTTTTCAAACTGCACTTTTTGTCTGAATAAACAACAATTTGAATAAAGAAATTTTCAAAAAATAATTTGAAGCTTAACTTTCTTTACACATGTTCACCATCATCAGAAAATGTTAAAGAGAGCTTTTTCATTGGAGTGAATCTTTACATTTTCCATCCAACCATCCTCTTGGTGAGTTTCTATTAACCTTGAAAGTTTTATGTTTTAAGTTTTCATACAGAAAGATGTGTTAAGGAAAACAGTAAAAGTGGTGTGAAATATGGTTGGAAAGAAACCATCAGGTGATGAAACTAATAAAGACAGACATAAAACTCATGGTTCTTTGAACTCCATTCCAATTTGTTGCAGCAGTAATGTTGGTGTGTGGCCATAATCATCCCTGCGTTGTCTATAAAAATGGTTTTCCTAAACTGGCGAGTCAAGGCGTTCGTGGGCTTCAGTAGGACTGCAAGCACGGCCCTAACTTTTTTCTGGCCATTGATTAGCCATCATTTGGGCTATTGACTCCACTGCTGTTCAGCCTGCTGATAATGTAATCAATTCAAGCTAATTTAACATGCACATCAGGTTAATAGCTCAGCAGCCCCATTATTTACAACTGCCTCATCTGATTATTGGTCCAGCTCCTGACACTGCTCTTTCAAAGAGGAAGTTCCCACAGTCATCAACGGGTAGCAAACCTCTGAGGTGTGCTTTGACGGAGACATGGATCCGAGCTGAACCGGTTCCAGAACCGCATTTAAACGTTTGCTTCTTTCTCCACCAGTAGTCAGATCAGTACCTGCTGAATTATTATCTAACTCTGAAGCAAACCTGCTCGTCCAACAGCATCTCCACGCGTTTCGACTCGCATTTGCACCACGCACGCAACTCCCCCACGCGCCTCGAGAAGGCTTTGATGTGAACGCTAAAGATGAAACGAAAGAGGCCTTTAGAGGGAGGCATAGAGATGAGGAGTGTATCCTTCACTTCACCATTTGTGGATTCTCCACACTTCAGCATCGCTGCCTTTCTTTCTTTGGTAGTTTAGCGTTCTTTCTCCCACACTTCTTCTGTAGATGGTCCAGAAGAGAAAACGAGTTTGATCTCGACTTCTGTTTACTTCCTTTAAAGAACCTGAAGGAGGCAGTTTGAGTTTCTGATGCCAGGAGCATCCGTCCTGCTCCAGATTGGTTTGAAAAGCTAAGTCACTGGAACCTGATCGGTTCACAGTCTAACCACTAGATGGATTGTTGGACAAGCTAGTCCGTTTCTTTAATGTTCAATGGTCCAACTTTACAGCAGATTTTCATCAAAATGTCCTGTATCTCCAACACCTTTTTAAGATTTGTTACCCAGCATAACTGTTGGGAGTAAGTGTTGTCATGCCCCTGAGTCTGATGGAGTGGTAGTTGGTTTATGATGAACCAGTGGCTTTAATAATGTGTTGCTGGTAGTGTTAAAAGCTTTTTAGCTGTTTTCTGAGTTCAGTTATCTGTGTTTCCATCTTTTTTCTTGTAAACAGTTTATTGAGCAGTTTGTTTGTTTCATACATGTTTACACTCTTCTCAGCCCTCTTACGCTGCAGTCATGTTGATAACTGAAGAATAAATAATACTAATATTACTACATGTGATTATAAAATAAATATTTAAAAAAACAGCATTAGATTTGTTTTTGTTTCCTTTCCCTCCCTATTGTGACTATTTAAAGTCCGATCATCTTTTGATCTATTTTCAAAGCATACCCAGTAGTCTTCTCATGATGATTATGATGTCTTTTTCTGAGTTGTGGGCCAGAGTCTTGGTGCCCGCCCCCATTTCCTTTTGTCTCTTTGTCTACACTCTGTCCTGATAGCATACTGCACCTCACACCCCCAATATAACATTACCAGTGCAACAAAAATGGCGAGCAATTGCAGACCTATCCAGTTGTACAGTTTTGATCCAGATTCCAGCTCAGACGAGGAAAACAAAGACATTCATGGATCTGTTGGTCTGTAAGTGGATGCATCAGAATGGGGCGGAGCTTGTGGCCCACTGACTATAGCTTCTAGATTACACCTACTAGCTTTTTCCAACAGCATTTTATTTGTCTGCTCCTGATTCACAAGAAGTTACATGAAAAGAGCAGGTTTTTCAGAGAAATGTAATGATGAATCAATGAATCGGATCAATCTGTCTGAGGCAGAATCGAGTTGACCTATTCCATCAAATTGATATAAGAAAATACCATCTGGATTGAGACGTGGTAGGTTTTTTTTTTTTTTTTTTTTTACCATAAGTTCCATCACAGAAGACAACACCCATGTGATGCAGCAGAAACTGATCAACATCATTCCAGTCCAATGTGTGGAAACACTTTGAATTTACAAAGTCATGTGACCATACAGTGTGCTAGAATGTTCTAATGTTCTGATGTGGAAAAACAACAGTGGAATGAACTTTATCAAACTCAAATGTGGATGGATTTGACATTCATTCTTGTTTACTTGTTTGTACACATTTATTTACACTTGATTATGTTGAAGAAATACAAGGGATCATGAAAACTTCATCTGCACTGTTCAGCAGCAGGTATTTTTCTCTGAGTCACACTGTTGAAGTTTTGGAGAAAGATGTCCTGGATTAATGTTAGCTCTGTGAATCGGATCCATACGGATTGTTCAAAATGAACCAAAATCAAAAGTGCAACCATAAATATTGAATCAAAGCATTGTTAAAATGAATCCTTACGCCCCTGGTCTTTAGTATCTGCTGGTAGCATTTTAAAGTCAGTTATTAAGGGGTTCAATCATTTTTAAAATAGTTTATTTGAGCCTTTTGGTGAAAACTCATTTTTAGAAAGACATCGTGTGGTATCCAAGACTTTAGGATGGTGGAGTAGGCCCTTTTCTGGAGTAGCAAAAAGTGAAGTAAAGGAAATGATGATTTCTGCTTGGCTGACATCTTTACTTTGGTCGGGAATATCAAATATTCCTGAGTGGGCATAAGGCTCAATTTGGTATCTGAGTATGTTTGACATTACCCCAAACATGAATTCCAGAACAGATTTGGGCACAACCAAAGCATGCGGCTGAGGCTACAGGGACATTTTGATCACACCTGTTGAGGATATTTGGTTGTATTCTTGCACTTCTGGATTTCGTGTCTTTTTTTTTTTCTAATGGTAGCGTTTATGCTCCATTTGCTGTGTACCTTCCCGCCCCCTGGTTCTCCTTTTCTCGTCCTCCCAACCCTCAGACTATTCACTGTGTGTCACCTCCTCTCCACTCCTCTTTGGTTCATCTGAGAAGAAGGAACACAAACAGTTTGCAGCAGGAAAATGATTTAATGGAAAAGGAAAACATCGAGGCATTTTCACAAACACAGCGAACCATTCCACTGAAAATGGTCTCAGGGACGAGGATCACTCAGTCCTGACAGAACAATGGATGATATTTTTTACCTTTTCCATCCTTCCACCTTTTTAAACCTTCCTCACCCCCCCCCCCCCCCCCCCCCCCCCCCCC
>BSAI01000072.1:2100692-2140654 GCA_036245035.1 Adrianichthys oophorus | reverse complement strand
CCCCCCCCCCCCCCCCCCCCCCCCCCCCCCGGAGGTTTTCACATCTCAACACAAAGCCACATTCTTCCTGTTTCCACGTTTCACCTCACATTCTGTCGTTTTCTTTGCACTGCTCCTGTCACAGCCATCAACACTCCCTACCTGCAGCTGCCTCCCACCTCCTCCTCCCCCACCTCCCGCCCTCCCCTCGGTCTGCTCCATGTCAACTGTCTGCCGGGGGCAGGAGCGCCATGAGGCGCCTGCAGAGCCCAGACTCTAACAAGCAAAAGCACTCAACAGGATGGAGGTGTGGAAAGAAGGAGGGAAAGGAAGGCAGCAGGGGGTCACCAAGAAAAGGACGTGGTCGACAGTAGATGTTAGGAGAAGCAGCACCGAGGTGTGCAGAGAGGAGCCGGATACAGGAGTGTCAGAGATAACTCCCATCAGCTCCTGTTTAACAGCCTCCACTTTAATACTTCAGTTGACACACAAACAAATCTAAAGAAGCCCTGATAGCTCCAGATCTGCCTCACTGCTTCATTTTGGCGTGCAGATATGCTGGGATTGGTCACTGGGGGGCCTGTGGTTGTACTGGGTCTGCTGTGGGTGTCGGTGCATGAACCATAAATCTCACTTAGCCCACATTTGATGAAGATGAGGCATGCTCTGCCAGAATCATCTTGATGCTGTTTGACCTGCTGCAGATTTGCCTCAAAGGTGGAACAATAACACAAAGCAACACAAGAAAATGGTTGTCCATGGTTGTGTAACATTAGTGTACTTGTAGCAACATAACAAAAGTGTCAGTCAGGAAAGCATTTCCACCATGTTTTTAAGCACAAAGAGTTTGGGCCTTTTTCTATAGTTAGGGGAGCATCAGTACTTTTATCCATTCTGTGAACATCTTCTTTTTGAACAGTAAATATTACAATGACTATGTGAAGTATTGTGTTATTTTTGTAATAGTAAGTAAAAATAAAATTATTTTTTTGTGGTTTTATTTGTAATAAGTATAAAATAAAACCACTGAAAGAAATGGTATTTAATACCAGAGGACAAAGTTTATTACTGTAAGATGAGTCAAACTTAAGGATGGGATGTACTCACTCTACAGAGTGGATACTGTAAAATGATGAGATTGTTGTAATGTTTCAACATACAGGGGTCAGACTGGACATAATTAACTTCTGTCTAATTCTTAAATAGTTCTGTCTAATTCTTAAATAGTTCAAATCTGTATTTTCCTTTGTGTTTATTTTCTGGTATTTTTCTATTTTATTTTTTTTTTGTTTAGTTTTTTTTGTTTTAATACAATGTAACCAAATATTGTTCTTAAGGAAACATGAGCACAGATGGAGGTGTTATCCCAGTTTCCCCTCTATGGGACAAATGTAGCATTCTTTACTGTTGAATGAACTGTTGTCTATAAAAAATGAAACCACTTTACCTCCGTCAGTCAGTCTTTCTCCAGCAGATGAAAACATCTGATCTGCAGCTTCTGTTCTGCAGTACGGACTGGTTTCCATGCGTCCATTTGAACCATCGAAGCAGAAGGTTTTTCCTTCTGCCAGGCTTTGAAATCCTTTTTAAAAGTTTGCTTATTTTTTATTAAAAGCCTGTTTAAAAAGTAAATGTTAACATAAGAGTGTTAAAGGAGGAGATTAAAAAGATGAGAAGACAGGGGAGCTGAAGAAAGCATCAATGAATATGCTTGAGTTGATGCTGAAGTGCGTGCATGCACGTGTAGCTGGGGATCAGGACATTGCCTTCGGGGCTCATCTCACAGCAGCATCTGCTTTGTCACATGATGACACCCAAAGCAGATTTCTGTGTCTTCATCCTCCCCTCATCTTCAGCTCTGAGGATAAATCTGTGCTTTTTGTGAACCTGTCTTTGTCTTAGACGTATTTATGTAATTTCAAACAAACTTTTGTCAAAAAAATGTGAGTGAATGTCTAAGAAATGGTAGGCCCCACATTCAGGCTGTTCTTTGTCCCAAATGTTCAAATCTTCCAGAGAATGTTTCATGAGAAAAAGGTTTTCTTCTGGTGAAGGACAAGTTGTTACATTAGGTTTGTTTTACATCATTTTTTGAAGGCGCAGATATAAAAACAGGATCAACACTAGACTAGAGGAGGAGGATCTTTTTTCTGTGGTGAAGGAGTCTGGTGTGATAAAACTCTAACATCCTGATGTAGATTTTGTTAAAAGTGTTGGAGCTTCAGTGTGGAGGTCTTACTATCCCTCAGTCTGGACTAAACTGCAAACAATTTAATGCTCATCTGGCAGACATACTAAAACGCAGCTGCAACGAACAATGCAAACATGTCACTAAATTAAGTCTGATTTGAAACTTCTGCCTTGCCTCTCCCCGTTGGTGGAAAACTTTGATTCTTTGGTTCAGGAAAGACTGATCAAGACGTTTTGATGTAAAATTGTGTCCAGGTAAAACGCCGGCCTTTGCAGAAGAAAGAAGATTTGGACCACAAAGGGAAATAAAAACTGGATTCATTTTAAACATTTGAGATAATTAAACAGCAAACATAACAAAAAAAAAACAAACAAACAAAAAAAAACAAAACAGATAAAACACACTCAGGAGGACACTAACTGTACAAAAGAAGAGTTATCCATTCAGGAGAAACATTTCCCTTAAATGATCTGAGAGAATAAAAGCATTTGCAGCAGAGATGAGCGTCCATCTTTGTAAACCTGACAGAGCAAAACACTTCATTACTTTTAGAGCCTGTTAACAGAACAATGTCTGCAAAGAGAGAAATGAATGCTGAGGATTGTGGGTAAAAGTAGGTGTGTGTAAATGTGGGGGAGGATCTTCTGACTAGAGAACCTTTGTGTGGCTATGCAACAACGTCCAGCTCAAACATGAGCACACATAAATACAGTTGCAGAGAGAAGGTCATTTAATCCTCGTTTGTCCAGAAGAATTAAAACAGGAGCGAATCCTGCAGAGGAAGATGATGGACACACTTCTTCTTCCTGCAGGTGTTTCATGAGGATAAAAAGAGGCATGCCATTTCTTATACAGTCACAAAAGGGGTTGTCTTTTTCCAGTTTTGACAAACTGTCTTGTGAGTATGTGGGGTGGGGCAGCAGCATTATCTGTGTGAAAATTCTCTGACACTGTTGCGTAGCTGTGAAATTACTGGAAGAAAAAACGGGTTGGGACTGAGGCTAGAGCTCCGGGGGACACCGGGATTAACACGGAGGGGAGGAAAACATTGTCCGTTTACCTATTATGCTTGTTGATGCTCTTTTGTTGTGTCCCACTGTACCACAGATAAATTATAACTTGTTCCAGGATGACGCTGCCTTCACATATATAACGGCGCAGAATGAAGCAGGTTAAGAGGTGAAAGCTCTGCTGCCTGAAAGAGTTGACTTTTGTTTTCAGAAGTTTAGGACTTCTTCACAAAGTTTTGTCACGTTGCTCACATGTGGGAGGCCTGTGGGTTTTTCATCAAGAGCGGTTCCAGACAGGCTTCAGCATGAAGAAAACGTTCACAGCTTCATGTCAGGAAAGAGTGAAATCACAAGAACGTTCATGAAGAACTCCTTTTTAAATGCTGAGGGAGATTTCTGGGTGGGGACATGCTACTGACAAGATGCTCCACCTGGGGAAACAACAAGGCCGCTTTTGACACCCCATGGATTGAGCGTTGCCCCTGGAAGGTGGGCGCTGCTGCCCCTGTGAATATACTGACTGGTTTAGATCAACATGGTAGTCAGAGGAGATGTTTCTACCGTTCTGGATGTCAAACAGTGACAGGGTGACATGGGTACCTCCTTGTTCTTAAGCACACAGGAGAGGTCGTTGCAGTTCACCATCACACGCTTTCCAAACTTTTCTGCTTTACAATTCCAGGAAAATCCAGCTTCACGTCTGAGTCCAAGGTCTAAGAATACAAGATTTTTTGTTTTTTCTCAATTCAAATGTCAGAATGATGCTTTACTTGATTTTGTCAAGTTAGTCCATCTTGTTTTCATCCTTCTTGAGTGCACAGTCCTTCACCGGTTTTCTTAGATAACCTCCTTTAGTTCCTGCTGGGTCTTTGTTTCACTTCTCCCCTCCTCTTCATCTCTTCCTGTCCTTCCTCCTCTTCATCTCTCTGTCCCTCCATCCTCATCTGTTTACACTCTTTTTCTCTGTTTTGTTGTCATCCAAACAAGCTGCATCACATCAAAGTGGCCTCCTGGCAGCGCTTCCAGAACACACGTTTGATGTCCTGCGTTTATTTCGGAGCGGAGTTTGATGCAGCATCGGATCATAGAATGTCTTGTAATCCTGTCAGCTCGCGGTGGGCGGCTGCACCGCCCTTAACTGGACCAGGCCAGTTTCAAGCCTGATTCATTATTGAAGAACAACGTTTTCTGCTGCAGCAGATGCATTCAAAACTCTCACTGCCCAAAAAAAGATGAGGGTAAAGGGTGGAGGTTAAAATAAATTCTTCTTTTTGGCCTTTTGTGTGATAAGAAAAGCAGTCTGACAGCGGCTGCTTGCAGATCCAGGTGAAGTTTGAGGGGAGGTGTGTGTCTGCAGGAGCACTGAGATCCTCCAATAAGCAGAAGGATTTATGCAGCCTCCTTTTGCAGAGATGCCCTCGGGCCCAGATTTTTTCTTGCCGTCAAGTCAGGACACAAATGGAAGGAAGTGGTGCCTCGCTGGGCTTACGGCTCCCTGAATCTGGCTCGCCTGTCACGTTCAGGTCTCACCAAGAAAGTCACAGAAGAGCGAATAACGAGCGCAGAAACATGACCTCTAGCAGAACGGATCTGATTGCTTCATTTCTGCTTCTGTCAGTGCAGAACTGAACCGAAGTTTACTTCTGCTTTGTTAAGGAAGCCGGCAGCAAAGTAATTTCGTTCCCGCTCCTGAAGCATTAACATCCCACCGGTACACTCCAGCGTGACTGACAGAGCTGTGGAGCAACGTAATCCCATTTCCAATTGAACAGGACATACTGTGTACACACCAAGTCTGAGCCAACAGACATGCAAGCATAATATCGACTCACCTGGTTTAGAAATGGCGCTGATGTGCCTCATTATTGACCTTTTGTACAATGCAAACATCAGAACAAAAGCTGCTACAGTAAGGTCATGCAGCTGCTTTGTCTGCAAAGTTACATCCAGTTTTCAAAGGAAAAAAACACAAACTTTAGTTGCTGTCGGTCCAATGACCTGCAACGTTCTCTGAAAAACCCTTCCAGACTATGAAGAAGCAACATTATTCTTTACCTTTAGTCTTCATTCCAAAACATCCTCCGTGAGACCACACGATGCTCCTCATCTGGTCGGCACAGAGGATGATCAGATAACTGTCGCATGTTTCCAAGCTTTTCCTCTCAGTCATTCCCTCTACTTTTTTTTTCCAATTGGTGCACCAAAGCTGAAACTCAAACATCTTCAGATTTTTATGAGTCTAGTTTGTAATAGCTTTTTAAAAGTTTTTTGGCTTTCTAAATTAAGTTGAGTTGTTTTTTTAAAAAAAAAAAAAAACTGCTGTCTCAGAGACCAGTTTCAGGAGCATAAAAAAAAAGTTGAATTTGTCCCTAAGCTGTGGGAGTTTTTGTACTTTGTTTCTTTTTTAAAGCACATTTTAGGATTCCTCAAAGTGTTGCACAGGAATAGGAAATATACTGAACAAAAGCAAATCTACATATAGAAATAGAGGCAATCATGGAAAAATATAGTAAAGAAAAGAGGAGAAAAAAGGTTTGAACTAAACCTTAGAGATCCGAACACAACTGTACTTCCTGGAGACTTGACTGACATGACTCCTTCTTGCAATCAGTTAATATTCTTAGTCAGAGATCAACATGATCTGCTGAAACTGCTTGAATAGAGGAACTCTGCCTGCTAGCCCCTCCCAGCTGCTGCTGCACCTTTCCTTCAGTGAACATCACATTCTTATCAAGAGCAAACGCAAAGTCTCACAACAAAGAAGTTCCCACGAGCCAGAGCAGGCTTAATACGAGGCATTTGATGCTTAGGTGAGCATGAAAACCATCATTACATATCTAGTAATGTCCATGTTGGTGTTCTGTTTGTCTGGTTGCAGCGTGCGGTCCGTACAGCCAAACAAGGAAGCAACAACTGTCCTAAAATCTTGAATTCAGGCTTTTTTCATGCAGTGAGCACAGTAAAATGGGTGCACTGGTGATCCTGATTGATCTCAATTGTGTCTTAAGAGGAGATCTGCTTGATTGATATTCCATCAAAGGTGTGTCTGGTGGCACCAGCATCTTTTCTTGTTCTTTTTCTTGTTCCTTCTCCGTTTTCGGTTTACTTTCATATTAAATCTAATGTTGAGACAAAATGTGTGTTATTTTTTAACCAATTTGGAAAACAGGCATCTGAAAAAGAATCAAGGCTTTAGGGGAAAAACATTTTCAGTGGACGAATCAGGCTGTGAGGATGAAGGAAGAACTTCAGTGAAGCCTCTGATAAGTCTAAGTTCAGAGCAGCTGGAAGCTCTTCTCGTCATCCAACCTGAGTGACACTGTTGATCATCCAGGGAAACTTTTTCGGGGTCACAAGTGTTAACCAATCAAGGGGCCAGCGGTTGACTTAAGGCCCCGGGTGGCCTTCCAGCACACTGGAGATGTGACCTGATGTGTACAAGCCCTCATGCAGCCATGGTTCCTCAGGCAGGAGATTTTTCTCCCTTCACAGAGTGCGACTGAAGACTCATGGTGACAGAGCGCACACAGTCAAAGCCCCAAAGCCACAAAACACGCATCCACAGAGATTCAGCCTGGCAAAGTCAGTGACCCCTTTTAAATGTTTCCGGATTTTCATCCAGTTTTTTTTCTCCTCAAATCTGCTTTGACTCCATGAAAACAAACACAGGTTTCCACAAAATGCTGCAGAAGTTAGTCATCAGAAGAAGTTTAAGCTGAACGGAGTGGAGCTTCAGCACATCATCTGGTTTGGATGATTTGATCCGTCGGTTGCATCAGTTGCCTCACAGGTGCTGTGACAGTGAGTGTGTTGTGTGTCTGTTTGTGGTTACTTTTTTCACAGCCAGCTGAGTGTGTATTTTGGAGACACAATCAGATTAAGGCTGAGCATTTCTTTCTGATCGCTGCTCTCCGCGCCGCACCGCCAACTCAATCTGATCTAACCGCGGCCCCTGGCCACCTACCCGATCAGCTCCACACGCACACATGGCTCCACCACCGCGCGGCAACACAAAGATGCCTGCTTCCACGCACACTCCCAAAGCGATCCCTGATTGTTTGGGAAAGGCTTTAGGCTCAGAGAGGCTGCTGGTCACGGCACAATTCCCCTCCACTGAATCATTCATGAAGCCGCACCACTCATGCCTCACTCAGAAGCACTGAACCCACTTTTTTCACAGGATTCTGAGCCTGGATCCTTACAAACACAAGGTGGACCTTTAAGACCACCTTCCTGCCTTTGTTGCCTCACTGATGTCAGTTAATTGTCAAGAATTACTGTACATATGTAATGAAACTGACTCCTCATGCTTACATCCATCCTTGATCAGTTTACAGCATAGTGAAGCTCTCTTTGGTCCTCTGTTTCCTCCAGACTTCCTCCATCCACCAAAGTCAAACCTCAGAGAAAATTTCATTTTTCAGACTCTGAACTTTTCTACACCAAAGGAATTTCTGCAGTTTGAGATATTTGATTCTGATATAATTGTTCCATTCTTCTGTGAAAAGATGATCTGCATCTTGTGTTAGGCCTTAGTCCCAACTTTACAATTGGATATGGATGAGAAACAAACGAGGACCCGCACGGGTAATCCCTTTGACTGGTACATGTGACAAAGGCTTTAGTCAGTTCATAAATGCAGGCCCAGTCATGTTCTAATGAGTGTGTTTCTGTGTGAGAATGGTTCGTCTTTCGTCGTCCCACCAATTCCGTCCTCTGCTGAATCTATTACTGCTGTGAACGCTCATGCACGCTCGTCCCGGTCCTTTCACATTTTGCCTGCACTTTTAACAGAAGGCACCAGGTTACAGTGATGTGTGGGGGGGCTGATGTCACACACAGTATGGATGCTTGGAAGACTCGCTGTCAATGTTGAGGTCTTCAGAGCCACTGACAGTCTGCGTGAGCATGGGGGACGGGGTCAGGTAACACCCAGAGGAGGAAAACGTGGAAATCTGCAGAGAAACAAGTGGTTGAACTTTATCAGGAGAAGCCGCTGGGCTCCTTTGAAGTTTCCAGAGAGCAAAATCATAAAAAGCTTGTCCAGATGGAAACTGGATGATGAGCAACACCGGTGGGATTACTGTGGCCACATGGGTCTAGATGTTACCATGAAGAAAGTGGTAATGATGAAAAAAGACCAGATGTAAGACTGGATGTAGAATGAAATTGATGGAAGAACACTGAACCTGTTCAGTCCTGAGACATTTTCTGATACAGGTTTATTCAGCTCTTGTCCCTCAGACCTACCATCCTTCTTTTTTCTAGGTTTCCCTGCATTTCCTTGATAAAGGTTACCGGGTATCAGATCATCATCTCTGACCAGCAACACACTCTCAAACCACCACAAAAAACCTCCAACTTTATAGGTTTTGCCCTGAATTGTCTTTGTGTACACCTACTGTGGAACAAATGTCAGATGTTTACATTTAGCACTGAAGTCACTTCTTCCTTTAGATGGCGTCTCCCAAAATTTTAGAGCCACAGAAACTTATAAGTTCAAAACATAAAGAAAATCCCTGACTTTAGAGAGGAAACTGAGCTTTTACATGCCCTCTGTAGAAGGTTTTACTGTAATTAAGTAGACTATAAACAACTCCTGGTCTTATTTGTTCTGATATGGTACAGGAGCTGGTTCTGATCAAAGTTCCTCACTAAGCAGATGCTGAGTCAAAGCAACACCTCCCTGTCTCTAAACGTCTCCCCTGGCTTTGAGGGCTGTCATTGACAAATAAATCACTTCTTGGGTTTGACTCCATTATTGATGAAGCTGATGGAGAGGCATGGGAGTACTTATCATGGGTCAGCGGTACTCTGGGGGAGGCCGCCGTTTCAAATAAGACTGACTTCCTGAAGGGTTGAGTCGTTGCAGCGTGACCCTTTGATGCTGAAAGTGGAGGAAACTGCCTCACACCTGCCCTCTGCAATCCTGTTTTCACATCCCAAACCAAATCCCAGCATGCCTCTCAAAAAGTCAGCAGCCTTTCTAAGTCTTCTGTTCTTGTGACGCCATCTTTTCGGTGTGCACACTCAGTGATGTCAGTGATGCTATCTTCAGATCAAAGTGGCTGGCTGGCTTTTAAACTCGAGTAGTCCAATTTCATTCAGAGGCCTGAGAGGCCTTTTGATAATCTGTGCTGTCTGATGAGATCTTCTCCACTAAGTTCAGGGAAGGAAAGACAGGAAATATGGGGGAAGCAGATAAGCTTTGTTCTCATTTCAGCTCCTGGTTTGGCTTGTGTGTCCTTTGCCTTTTTACCAGCACAGTTTCTGTGAGTCCATGATCCAATGGGAGCGGTGCTCCGTCCTTTTCCCCACTGACATCCCTGCATCAGCAGCGTCGTTCTCTCCATTTTCCTGTTTCCTTGCTGTGAAAAGGCGCCGTTTTGACAGCATCTGTTTCCAGCTGAGACGAGCATCTGTGTGAGGATGACTCAGCGGGTCGAGTTAGAACCTGAAAACCTCGCTGAAGGAAGCCTCTCATCTTCCTCTGCTTTTCTGGTTTACTGCTGCATTACAAAGGGCGGAAATGCTGCAGGATTACACCTTTGAAAACTGACGTGATGAATTTGTTGACTTGTTTTTGTTTGTGTATCACTAATGTGCTCAAGAAAAATCTTTTTTCTTTGATGGACACTGTTGTCAAAATGTGTCTCCTTTGAGTTTAAGAAAACCATAAAGTCATGGCTGAGCATTTGGATTCATAGCAGCTGTTTTCAAATCTTTTTAGACAAAACTATAAAATATGAATTGTCCAAACTCAGTGAAATGATTCATCTCCTGGTATTTGTTCTGCTGCCGGTTTCACTTGTTTATGTCCTCCAGTACTGAATGCATGTTCTCTGTTTCAGAAAAAAATGACTAAAATTACATAATACCACGTGGACAAAATTGTTGGTACCCTTTGGTTATTAAAGAAAAAGTCACGATGGTCACAGAAATGACATGAATCTGGCAAAAGTAATAATAAATAAAAATTCTATAAAATGTAACCAATGAAGGTCAGACATTGTTTTTTCAACCATGCTTCAACAGAACTATTTACAAAACAAAATCATTAAACAGGATTGGACAAAAATGATGGTATCCCTAGGAAAGACTGAAAAAATTGTCAACAAAGAGATATGTTAATCCAAGATGTGGCCACTAATTAGCATTACAAAAGTCTACAATCTTGTAATTAGTCCGTGGGCCTATATAAAGAGCTACAGGTAGCCACTGTGCTGTTTGGTGACATGGTGTGTACCGCACTGGACATTAAAAAGACAATTATAGACAAGCTACAGCTGCACATATTATTTAGAAATGTAAGATCCATTGGAGTACAGCTAACCTCCCTGGTCGAGGACGTAATAGAAAATTGATGACAAATCAAAAAGAAGAATAATAGGAACGGTAACAAAAGAGCCCAGAAAAAAACCTCTAAAGAGATTAAAGGAACATCAGTGTCAAATCGCTCCATCCATCGTTGTTTGACACAAAGTGGACTTAATGGGAGACGATCAAGGAGGACACCGCTGCTGAAAACAAATCATAGAAAGCCAGACTGAAGTTTTCCAAACTACATGTTGACAAACCACAAAGCTACTGGGAGTGTGTCCTATGGACAGATGAGACAAACATGAAACTTTTTGGAAAGAACATCTGCTCTATGTTCACAGACAGAAAAATAAAGCATATCAAGAAGAGAACGCGGTCCCAGTTCTGTACTGTGAAACATGGAGGAGGCTCTGTTCTGTTCTGGGGCTGCTTTGCTGCATCTGGCACAGGGTGTCTTGAATCTGTGTAGGGTGAGAGACATCTGGAGCAGTTTTCTCATGAGTGGCCAAAATACCTGTCAACAGGTGCAGAAGTCTCATTGACCGTTACAGGAACGGTTTGATTGTAGGGACTGCCTCAAATGGTTGTGCAACAAAATATGAAGTTGTGGGTACCATCACTTTTTTCCAGGCCTGTTTCATGATTTTATTTTTGTAAATATTTCTGTTGAATCGTGGTTGAAAAGCAATGATTTTCATTGGTTTCATTTCATAAAACTTTTATTTGTTATCACTTTTGTTAGATTTGAGTTATTTCTGTGAGCTCATTTACTGAAGGGTACCAACAATTTTGTCTGCATGTGTATATATAAGTTAGAAGTTTAAAGGTTTCCTTTAATTAATGTGTACTTTCCCTACTTTTAAACTTTTCTTTTTACTGTCTAGTTTTTCATAAATCCCATAGTTCTTCAGTTTTTGTCGTTTGGGAGAAACTAACAAAAAAAGTAATGGTTCTGATTTGTCTGCTTCTTCCAGAATCTTCATCAATGACACATGACTTAATTCCATGAGAATATCTAGACTGTTTCTGCTAAAACTGTGAAAAATTGTCAATATTTGCAGGATGATTGACCTGTCCTCGTCTTTGTTCTGGTTTCAGGTATCAAGAGGGACTGATCAGACCACCAGATGACAGAACGGTGAGTAAGATGGAATACGCAACAAAACATCTGCACCTGCTTCTGATAACATTGAAATGTCATTTACCCATAATTCTCAAGCTGCACGTTTGCAGCCTGTTTTTCCTGTCATGATCAATACGAATGAAAACTTTAGTTAGAGTTTTTTTGTGATCTTCATCTGTTTGGTTTGATGTTTGATCTGGAACTCCTGCTCAGATCAAGTCATCATCTCTACTACACCTCCTCTGCTGGAGTTCCAAGAACTCTCTGCTTTTGGCTATTTTCAGAGACGAGCTCCATATTTAGAAAGCCAGAGTGTCACATGATCGCCTGGCTCTTTTACCACCAAGGGTCGAGAGCAGCACAGAGACTGACAGGTGTGTCGCGTGACACCAGCTCGGACAAATTCCAGCTTGTGGAACATGAGTCATCGCTGCTGGTGGATCTACTTAGGAAGGAATGGAGAAGCAGGAGTAATGAGAGGAGGGAGGATGACACCATCAGACCCACATGTTGCTCTGGCCCACCCCCTTAATGGAGCTGCTTGTCTGGGGTGAATACCGAGCAGCTGTGCGGTTTGTGGTTGGAGGAGGCGATGGCTTTGATTGCATCTTCAGCTGCCTGTTTGTCGTGCTGCCATCAGCCGCTCAGTTCTCTGCGTAACCAGCGAGGAGAACTCGTTCTTGAGCTGGCTGCTGTCACGGACAAAAATGTCTGCACCCAACTGAAGATGTTTTGGTATTTACTTGTTCCTTGTTGTTTTGCACTGGAAGAACATAAACAACAGAGAAGACAAAAACAAAACTCAAAGCATGGAAAAATGATTGGCATCATGTCAATGGAGCCAGAAAAAAAACAACTGAGCAACAAGAGCCAAATCATTTTAGTAAATGTATTGGGTATTTAAAGAAACAAATAAAGGAAAATCTTTCAAAGAAAGTAGGAGAGGCAGCTGCTCGTCTAGATGAAAGCTAACGTCAAACCAGTTCTTTACTCCACATGTCAAAACTTGAAGAGCAAATCGAAATGTCTTAATAAAAGTCCTTCAGTCCAACAAGATCTTTAACTAAATGTAGTAAAAACCCAGGAGCAGCCTCAGAGTTGGAGTTACAGTCGTTGTCTTTGACATTCTGACAATGGGTAGGTTTTTGGGCTGAACTTTCTGATTGGCTTTTTTGTTCTGGAGGTTTTTAAACTAGAACTAAATGTGTTACATTAAACGTGTTTGATGTTAGCTGGGGGCTGTTTACATCTGTCTAAAAGTTGTTAACTGAAGTAGAAATGTTTGAGTCTGTTTCCAGGTTTTGTGGAGGTTTGGCCACTCTGCATTTTAATGTGCATCAGTATTTATGAACTTGTATGATGTGAAGTTCTGGCTTTCTCCGGCTCAGAAGGGCCTCCTTTTTCCTCATCTCAGAAGTTGAGTTTGGTTTGAAGTTGAGACCAATCACTGTATTTGATTCCTCCCGCCCTGGCATTCCAAGCAGGAAGTACCTGCTGGCTCCAAGAAGACTTCTATGAACAGCTGTCACTCAGTTATTCTGTTGGTCAGAATAATCATTCTTGTTCTGGTACTTTTTTTTAAAACAACCTCTTGATAATCCTCCTTTTTTATGATATTTTTTTCTTTTGTTTGAGTTACATTTAGAAGGGGTGTGGCCTTCCACCAAGCTCCCTCCTGTTTGGAGAGAGTGCTTGTCAAAGAAACGTTGAGTCAGACCGACTCGGACCAATCACTGCCTGCTGATGTTGTCTGCCTCCAACATGTCGGCGTCCATACTGTGAAAAAATGGCAGCTGAATTGACTTTATTCAGTTGGAGCCAGACGTAAACCCTTTTCCATGGATAAGGTCATACACTCTGATACAGTAGATGGTTGAGACTAAAATAGTGACCAACAGGTGATACAAGTCACGTTGTCCCATGTTTGGGCAGAACTTTCATGTATTGTGATGATCCTATTTTCCTCCATATTGCTGCTTTGTGAGAACATCTTTATTAGTCAGTTGTGTTCCAGAATATGTGCGTCTCTTAGCTGGTTTGCCCTCTGAGCATTTCATCATTTGACAGTTTCTCCCGCACTTTCGGGACCTTTTCAGGGAACTCACAAAACAAACAAACATTTGGGCATAAATGACATTCAGGAAGTCTTGGAACATCAACTGCATGCTAACCCCAAAGCACAGAGACGCTGTCGAATCATGACAAACACCGACAAGAAGACGGAAAGGCTTTGCTGTTACTCCAGGTCTGAATTTCAACGTCTCCTTGTGATGTTCTGTAGTTTTCTCCTTCTCTGACTAAAGGGGGAAAATCCCTCCAATTACTTTGGTTGCGTTTCCTCATTGGTGTCTGAAACATTAGACTAAATACTGTTGGAGCATAATTTGCTTATTAAGTCAGGTTGTCAACCCTTTCAGGCCCAAGGCTGTCTTTATGAAGATCTCAATTCAAAATTGTTTCTAATGGGTTATTAGCGAAGCAAAAAGGAGGATGAGTTTGACTCTCATTGTAGATAGTGTCAACAAAGCACAGCTCATTAGCAGAGATGAAGACGGCTGGATCGTCCATGTTTAGTGTTGCAGACTGTTGGTCCTTTTCTCACTGCACAGCTACTTACATAGAAAAACTGATGCTGAAATATTCACAGAATTTTTCCCACTTTCTGTTAGTTGGAATTTTTCAGGATAATTCGGGAGTGGAGATGAAACCTTTGGGATTAAAGTCACAAACAAGGTAAAAAACTGATTAAATGCACCAAAGAATTTGTTTTTTTCACATTTTGCTGCTTTCTCATATTAATGCAGAGATTTGACCCATTTCTAACTGAATTTATTTCCAGTAGTATAAAAAAGTTATTTTTTTTTTTCCCTTCAAGGTTTTGGAAATGTAATTTCTAATTGCATATTACTTTAAATTAAACTTCCTTACATGGATATTTCTGCTGCAGTCCTAAAGTAAATGACACGTTGGAAAGTGCCAGGTTAAATTCTCACTCCACATTGGGAAAGAGTCACTCAAATGATCCAAAATGGTCAAAAACAAAAAGAGACCGAGTGTAAACATAAATCAGGTGCTCTAATTTTAGCCACAAAGCATGATTAAAATAACTCAGGAAATTAAGATGCGTCATTTAGATGCAGCCACGCTAGCACCACTTAACTGACACAGCACTACATTTAATCATCAAAAGCCATAAACGCAAAACTCACCAAAGGGAAGTTAATTCCCCAGCAGGAAGTTGATACGTTGACATGGATGGTTTGCAGAAATCGGCCATTTTGGCTCCGCTGGGTTACACGTTAAGGGATAAAGCAGGGCTCAAGACAGGTGGACTGATGGGTGCAATGCCTTGTCTGTTATGTAAAAAGACCTCAGTATGAAATTTAAACTCTCAGATTATAATCTGACTTTCACCTGTTTCCAACAGCTGTGGGATTAAGTAGCTCATGTCGGTTCTGTGGAATTTAAAGATTGTCAGAGTAGTCACATGTCCATGAGTGCTGTGACCCTGCTCTCCTTGTGCTCAGAAGAAGCTCTCATCTCTGCTGCAGCTCAGGCATGTCCGGCTCGTCTGTCCACATGGATCCACCGGAGCGGTTCTGATTAATGCGGACAGTAGCTGCTGGCCCTGCTGGGTCCAGAACCTGGAGGACAGAAGTGACTCCTTCATCTGACTTTGAGGATTTATAAGCTGACAATAATTAAATCCAGTTTTTGTATGTTTGACTTGAACTTATTTTGCTCTAAATCTGTGACCAGTTTCTAAGAGGGGGCGGGTCTGAACAACACCCAGAATAAATTGAAATGATCTCATTTCTCTGAGGCCTCGAGGACAAGACAGTAAACAATGTTCATAAATCAAGAAAAAACAAACCGAAGCAGAGAATGAGAGCCTGGAGATCCGAACAAACGCTGATGGAAAAACAGGAGAGGAGCAGAGGTGTGAAAGGCAAATTCATGACGGATGAGAAGAAATCATCAAAAACATTAGCCAGAGAAAGAGAGAGACATGAATGTGAAAGGTCAAAGGTGAAATCGGAAGTTAAAAGAAAAGGATTGATTAAAAAATAATGAAATCTTAATCTTGAATGTAAATTATTGACATTAAAATATTAGCTTTGAATGCTAAATGATCATTTAATATTAAATTTAAATGTTTCAATTTTAGTTTTTTGCATTTCAGTGCACATTTATATACAATAATTACATTTAAAATTTGTCTTTTTGTATTAACCTTTAAAATTATTTAGTTTCATTCGACAAAAGTCTATTTTCATCATTTTTGTGGTTGAAATTTGAGAAAATCTAAATAAGATAGAAGTTTCAACTAATTTCAAAGACAAAATCTTATAAAGTTCAACAAAAGTTTATCTCCTTCAGAACAGGATTTTTTTTAGTACAAATGGATAAAAACATGCACAACTGAATGATTTAATTTTTGAACACTGTTTTTTGCTCAATGTGAACACAGTGAAGCATGTAACAAATTCTGCTCGTATTTTCTCTGCACTCTTTGTGTTTATTTCTGCCTGACACTTAAAATATGTTTTATGTATCCTAATGCGTCGGTGTTCAACGTGCACGCTTGCATTTCCTGGGCTATCAGTGGCCCACTTTGGCCCTCTGAAAACAATAGCTGTGATAATGGAGGATGCATGTAGGGAGGATGCGGGCGTCTCATCTAAGAATAGAACTGCACGCCGCAGTGAAACATGAGAAAGCTGATGCAGAAAGGAGTGCTCTTCTTTTTTATCTTTAACTTTGCAATGTTTCTGCTCAAACGTGTGCACGTGGAGATCTTTGTAAATCCCTGAGCTGAGGCCGTGCAGGCGTCGACGCCCTGCCAGGCATGATGTGTGGTGGCATCGTCGGTTCACAGCTCAGATGATAATCTAACAAGCAAAACTAAATCCTGACGCTCCAGCAGGAGCAGCGCATTCCTCCAATGACTTTGTTAGACAAAAGAATGATTAATTCACTATTCTGTTGCTCACAGCACAGGGAGGGGGTAGAACAGATGGATTATGGGATGTTTCACTGCCCCAATATGCGAATCCCAGATTTGGCTGTGATGTTGCGGATGGGGTTTAAGGGAAGAAAATCCAGAGAGCATGGAAACAAATGGATTAATTATGGAAGAATAAATTGAAATTATTGTTAGTTCAGACTTTGTTGTTCTTTTTCAAGCGGGAAATCTTTTTAATGGGTCATTAATTTTCTGAAAAACATATTTTTCAGAGTTTTTAGTTAAGTGGCCGGCACAGGCACTTTAAGATAGTAGCAGATGGATTTTCCAAACATGAACAAACGGCTTGACATGCGTCGAGAATGAATCGGATGTGCTGGAGAATCCTGAAGTTTTCCAAAATAAAACTTGGGACAGTTGGTACTGAGTTAATTGCAGGAATTTAATGTTTTTCACGTTTTTCATTCTCAGAGGTGAATCAATTAGATGTCGTTGGAAACTGAAAACGTATCTGTGAAAGGGAAGGAACATTTTGTGTTCCACTGAGGAATGTTGAGTTTCTTAATGCCAAAGGTGAAAACACTGAAATTGTTGGAAAAGTTTGACCAAATGACTTTCCATGTATTACTACTTTATGGCTTCTTTAAAGGAGTTTCCAACAGATTTTTCCAGTTAAACTTTTGATTAACTCTGCTGTCACTGATAAGGCTGAATTCACCAAAACCAAAAACAGCTGTAAAAATGTTGCGTTTCTTTTGGGGGGGGCTAAACACAGCAGGACCACCACACTCGGGAGTCGAGCTCTGCTCGGCTTCACTGCTCCGAACATATAGCCATGTCCATTCTATAGTTTCATTGAGCGCATCCCCAGACTCTTGTTTATTTATTTTTCCTCAAGGCCTAAGAGGAAAACATAAAACGTGGAAACATCTCCCTCCTCCAGAAGGACGTTCTGGATCCAGACATTCCCGGTCCGGCTTGTCTGAATGGATTCCAGAGGATTTGAGTTTGTCCCACAGGTTTGTTGTGTGGCGTTTGAAGTTTCTGCAGACCGAGCCAATCTCTGCGTGAGGCGCACAAGCTGCTCCTTAGATGTTCCTGCTGATGGCAGATGGTTCATGCTGGGAGACCAGAGTCTGCTCTGTTTTATGTTGGAGAACGCGTCTGCCTGAACTCTGCTTCCACAACAAAAATTTGGTCTAAATTAGATCAAACTGGATGGTGGGATGAGTTTGCAGCACTTTCACCTTACTGTTACTTTGTGCTTTCAAAATAAAACTTCCTGTCCTGGCTGTAAAAAGTTGCATACAGTTTAAAAGGCTTTCATGTCACATTAAGTCTTCCTGTCTGCTCCATGCAGACCTGCTGGGGTTCAGCATTCAAAGTTTTTGTCAGAAAAAAAAGTTTTAAAAAAATCATTTAAAGGCAAAAAAAAAAAAAAAAATGCTTGGCTACCTGTGAAACTTAATAGACTTTTAGCAGACAACTGAAATACATGAAGCTACAATGAAAAGAAAGTGGAGCAGAGATTTAGTGATGCTCAGCAGAATTCGTTTTTTGTTGGATAACAAGTCAGAGTCCAGGCAAGGTTGGGGAAGACGACAAAAAGGCAGAGTCAAATACGAAGCGGGGTCAGGAAAAAACATGTGATCTGATCAGGATAAACCGCTCTGCATGCAGGCTGGATGGCACAAACAATACTTGGCAGTGAGCGTGGCTCTGAGCAGGGCTTAAGTGTCCTGTGCTGGGGTTGATGGGAGATGAAGTGTTAGTGTTCGGGAGATGGTTCCCTTCAGTGACCAGAAAAGGAGACAGAGCTCTGACTCCTGACTATAATAGTATAGCACTTCATACTAGATCGACAAGTACTTTTTCATAGTGGGAAACCAGGGAACAAATTTGGCAACTAGCAGGACTTAATCTTGACTTTAGGTTTCAGAGCATTTGCCGCAGAGACCCAACCGTCTTTTAAATCTGCGAGAAGGTCGGGGAATTGCAGAGAAGTTCCTGAAACATTCTGATCTGTAGAAGGAATAGAAGAATATCGTTTGTGTTTAATGAATAAAAAAGAATCAAAGATGGTCCACATGGCATTTTTAACCTTCAACTATTAGTAAAGATCTCTAATATACTAAAGTAATGCATCAAACAACAGGCCACTGTCATCTAAAACAAATTCAGGACTTATCATTTCTCCAGTTCAGTCATGGACCTGTCAAACGCTTTGCATCCATACCAGCAGTTTTCTTTGTCTTTCTTGGTCAGGATAAGAGGGGTTTGGATCCCAGCTGTTGCATAGGCAGGCACCCTTAGACGGTTAACTGACCCACTAACGGGCAAATCGAGTTTCTGCAGGTGGTCTTTGAATATCAATCATTATAGTGAAGTTTTGATTTATCGCGCCACGTTAGCTGTCTGAGGCCTTGACCTTTGACCTACACGGTCATATCTGGTCTATTCTTTGAAAAGAATCTTTAGAAAAGGAGCAAAAATCTGTTATAAAAGGATCAAACTTAATACATAAATGCTGACGTTAAAAGTCCTTCACATATATGCATTTGAAGTCTTGATGAGACACACAAATGTGTATCTGTCGGAGTCCATTTGTGAGTTCTGTGTCTCCTCACTTTTAGAATTATTGCTGTTTTATTTTCTTTTAATTTGGTGCCTAAATATTCCAAAGCAGTGCTCTGAAGATATGAACACCGGTTTTTATGTCATTATTATTTGTGCTAAAAGGAAATAGGAGTCGGAGCGGGAAGCATTCTCTATAAACATCTCCCGCAAAGGCTGCAGTTCTGCCTCGGAGCACGTGCAAAAAGAAAGCAATAATTGAAGTGCAAATGTAATTAAATCAGAAGTGGTTCAAATTCATCTGTGAAATTCAGAAATAATTAAAAAAAAAAATCATCACATTAAAGTGACCGTTACAGCAAATCTACCAGTGATTATAGTAATGGGAACCTGAGTCTGTGTCATTAGAGGTGAGCTTTTACTTTCAGTGAACTTCCATTATCTACTTCATCTCTCTGTTCCTGCTTTATGCATACATTTTTCCCTCCATTACTGTGTGGACTCTCCATTAACACAATGCATTCCCAGGCTGCGCTTAACTCCAATCATCAAAAGTAAATTTCTGACACTAACCTTTACTCAACCCTCTCCATTCTTTGGATCAAGTATTTGACATCACTCGTTTTTATAAAGGTCTTTATACTTACAAGGAGGATGTTTCTGGACACTGTGGATCCTGGAAGGTCCCCAGAAGGCATGGAAACCAGAACACAGTCACACATGCGGTTTGAAGGTTAAGGGGAAACACTGAACGTAAACTTAAGACCAAGCAAGCTACAAGCATCAAAGAAGAATTGAAAGCTTTGTTGAGCAGATGAAATTAGCAGCAGTACATGACATGACTACAAATGGGCTTCCACATCACACTTTCTGGTAGGAGCATCAGAGATGAAACGTAGCACTCCATTCACACAGATGTCATTCACATGACACTTTTACATCCTCAACCTGTATTTTGACATGTGGCAAATTTGCTACTCGACACTTGTTCAAAAGGTTGTTTATAAACCTTCTACTCTTGCTAAGTGTGGGCAGAGCTATCTCAAAGCTTTAGCCTCATCACTACATTATTGAATGGTGTCAGTAGCTTAGGGTTATTTATTTTGAAGAGCTCTACAAAAGCGATAGTAATCAGGTCTACACGTCTGGGTTCTTGAGATCCTTCAGAGACTCTCCTGGTATGGTGAGCTTCACCATCTACTGCAGTAGCCGCATCTGAATGACAGACGCTTTCAGCGGTACGAGGAAAACAAAGACATTCATGGGTCTATCTGTCTGCAAGTGGATGTATCAGAATGGAGCAGTTGAGGGAGGTCGATTGTAGCACCTGTGCCAAACTTACAAGCTTTTTTTTAAACATTTTTATGTCTGCTCCTGATTCATGATGATTTGAACAGAGAAATACTCAGAAACACAGTTTTAATCCTAATTTTCTTTATACACAGTATGTCCTTCAAAATGAGAAAAATGCCAGAAGAACATGTTAAAAACCCAATTTTTATTGGAGCGGGGAACGAAATGTCTTAGTTATGACAGAAAGAAAGGCGTCAGCAGTTTTCTTGCCTTCCTATTATCGCGCTCAGTCTCACTTCTTGTAACTTTCATTCTAAATCAAACCATTTTGTTCTTCTCTCCTTAACATTTAAGCATTTTTTTTTAAACTTGTGGTTTTCCAATATTACTGAGGAAGTCTTCATGATGAGCAGTTATATCTGATATTAGACCCTGCCCCTCTGCCATATATTTAAAAACAGGACCATCCTCGGGCTTTGCTCCGCACAGATGGGGCTCATGGCTGTGGAAGTGCTGAGAATGTTGTGGAGGATTGGCGTCTCCGCTTTAATTGCATTCCAGGTACGGTGGATCCCAGCATCCGCTTTAATTGCATTCCACTGGGCTCCACCGCCTTCCCTGGCCAGTCAACAATCTTCTTTATGTCTTTGATCTTAACAAGTCTTATTAACTGCCATGGCAACTGCAGGGACTCCCTGTACAGCAGTGATGAGGGGCAGTTTATTATTGGACATAAATTAAGGAGCAGGTCTGGCACACGCAGCAGCTGCTGGGAGCTTTTGGATTAAAGCAGATTTTCAATGCAGTGGGTTTAGTGGTTTTTTTTTTTTTTTTTTCAAAATCCTATCTCTGAGTCTTTTGTTCTTCAGTTTCTGCCTAAAGAATAATGCTCAACTCCTTTTGGAAGAGACTTGGCAGCAGTTTTTTCAACCTAAACACATTCTGGCTCGTGTTGTTTACACTTATGAGGATGACTAACTCCTGATATTTTTATTGACACTTCAGGTTCTGTGACAAATTTCAAAAATGTTTCTTAACGTGAAATGTGTCCACCATCGCTGAAAATCATTTCATGACCAATGCAACATTACTGGACATTCAGTCAACCTCTGCCGTTATGATGCCGGGCGTCACACTGGTTTCTCAGGTGAAAAATGCTGCATTTGAACACTGTTTGATTCTTAATTGTACTGTTTATTTAAGTTGTTACCTTAGCTGTATATTATTACAAAGACATGTTAGTATTTTTTGATAATTCTATTTTACTGTTGCATCCATTTTCTTTCCCCATGAATTTTTTGGACCCGTTTTTGTCCCTTTTGGGGTCACAGGGCTGCCAAACCCAGCCACTCATGGGCAAAGGTAAGGTACACCCTGGGCAAGCCACCAGTCTGTCAAAGAGCCACAATCACACACCCATACACACATGCATTCCCACTTAGAGATACTTTAGAGTGACCGATTAACCTTTGAAGCATGTTTTTGGATGATGGGAGGAAGCCGTTGTCCCCGGAGAAAACCCACACATGCATGAGGAGGACATGCAAACTCCACAGAGAAAGGTCCTCCATTGGTGGTGATGTTTCAGGTCCAGGCATGTGTAAATGTGTGTGGGAGTGATTGTGTGCCCGGCGATGGACTGGTGATCTGTCCAGGGTAAAGTCCGCCTTGACCCAACAGTGGCCCAGAAAGGCTCCAGAAACCCCATGACTACTAAAAGGATTTAGCGGGTCAAGAAAATGGATGGATTCTTTTACTTGTACTTTAATGATTCATTATGATGCAACAATCTTGCTTTACTAGAATTCTCAATAATCTTGTATTTTTAAGTCATACTGATGCCGTATCTCACGGCTGATTTTCTTGATGAGATACTAGTGACTTGTTAGAAATGTGGGTCCATTTTTCTCACCGTATGTCATTAAAGCAGCATGCGGATGTAGACATCGCCTTTAGCAGCATCGGTGTCTGTTTGACATGTTGTCTGTCTTTGACAGCTTGTTTCACCTGAAAGATAAACAGTAAAACATAAAAGATGTCTACATCCAATTTGAACACTTGTTCCCTGGATGTTTCCTGTCTGGATTTGGTTTGTGAGCATGTGGCATTTCTGTAATGAGCAACATGTCATGGCGAAGCACATTTATGACTCCAGGAACTTCCACGAAGCCGCTGTTGGGATCTTGTAGATTGTCAATCTAAGCTGTCATGACCAGAGCAGATTGGTACATTGACATTTCCCAGGTCTTCATCTGAAGACAAATAACAACCCACATGGCCATGTTCCTGTCTGAATGGTTATTCACAAATTTTTGACATTTCATCATTTTCATCTACATTGTGCAACCTAAGAATTAATCTTGAACATATTTACTAAGTCATGAGCTTCATTAGACCCAGAACCATCAGAGGAGTCGAAGTCCAAAATTTGTTTTCTATGATCACTGATCTTAGCCGACATGAATTTCACCTCATTTCTGTCAGATCTGAGAAACATCTGGGGAAAAAAGACACAGAAATGAAGTCTTCTCCTCACTTAATAAGCTGTTTCTAGTCTTTCCGTCTTTGCTTCCTGGGGTTGCTAACTTTAATCATACTTGTTGCGCTGCTCCTGCTGTGTTAACCAGACGTTCCATGACCTCCGCTCCTCTGTTTTCAGTGCACGTTTTGCCTCTTTCCTCGCCCGTGTTAATACTGTTTGCTTCAGGATTTTCAGCCATTGTTTTGTTTGCATGCTCTGCCTTTGCCAAGTCCTTGTTTGTTCAGTTTGCATTGTTGATTGATTACCTGGTTTTGATCCCCGCTCTGTCAATAAACTTGGCTGTTGGATTTACTGTAAGCTGGATATAATCGATGTATTTTTTTTCCTGTGCACCCCACCCCCACTCCTACTGTAACGACACAAATGCTTTCTTCTTTGGGAAAAGAAAGCTGTTTGTTGAGCCATGTGACACAGGTGTTGCTGAAAGTAAAGCCTTGTTTTGTTGCATCAGTGATGTGAACAGCCTCTCTGGAACTAACATTTTGTTGTTTTCCTATTTGAAAAATATTTCTGCCTTGGACATGATGAGTGTACGGCCTGAGCATGAACCCGCAGGGGAAGTGGCCTCATGATCATAGAGCCTGCAGACTTGCTTTAATTTCTTGGGCAGCAGGTGGTTTAAGATGTGTGGTCACCAGTAGACAAGGTTTCACTACCTGATCATTCTCTCCAGGCTGAAAGCAAACATGTTGGAGTATCAAAGCACAAGATGTGGGTCCACTCTGGGAACAGCCTGATTTCTTTTTTCCGCAAAAATTGATTCAGAAATGATTCATCATATTTTCAGATGCAGAGGGATTAAAGGGTGCTATCTACCAGAGCAGAGAAGCAGCAAATTATCATCAGGGGAGGGAGAGGAAATGACAGCCGGAGTGTAAATTAATTTCTTCGACCTGAACTCAGGGGAGATGTTCATGTGTGGGAGAAACTTTAAATATGCAGTCCCAGATCAGTAAAGTTTTAAAAATGTAACTACAAACATTGTCAGGACTTCAGAGCTTCCACCAAAACACCAAGATGTTTAAAGTTCTGTCTCAGCAGCATCAATCTCTTCCTCTGTGTTATGTACACATCTTAGCTTTGAAATGTCTTTTTGAATTACTAAGAAGTAACATGTGTTAATGATGCTTTCATTTCAGTATGAATGACCTTTGAAGAGAGCACTTATAATTTCCCAAGCCTTCAAAGATCCAAAATTAAGACGTGTTACATATTTCTCTGACCATTCCATGTGAGGTGTTCTGCCCAAACGGCCAAAGAAGTCCACCTTGACTCTAAACAGGGTTAAGACCAGCTTTCTATTAAGTTGGTGGAGGCCATTGTTTTCTGAACAGATACAGATCATATTCTTTCCAAAGTTTTACATGGATGTTGGATTCAGATCACATTCCTCTGGATGAAATAACGGTTACAATCACAAGCAACCAACTTTTATCCACCCAACTCAACCAAAGTCAGACAAATCCAGCTCAAACCAACTTAACTCAACCAAACCCAATTAAACCCTTCTGAACCAAACCAACGCAACCCAACTCAGCCCAATCAATCCAACCCATCTCAACCAAACCCATCTGGAATAGCTTCAAATAAGTGCAAAATTATCTGTTTTCATTTAAATGCTTGTCTGTGTCCTTTTTCATTCATTCTAAAATGCTCCATGCCCTTTATCACAGCTATAAATCCATGCTATGGTCTTTGTTTTAGCTCTTTTCCCAACCCTATTCTAACTTTGCTTTAATTTTATTTCATTAGCTGTGTCCAAACCATTTCACTCCTCTCTGCCTCCAAATTTCAGCTGTTTTATATCCGTTATCAAACTGATCAGCTTCTGCTACTGAGACCCAAAGAGAACCTCAACATCTGCAGCTCTTCCACTTACAGCTTTCTTCCTTTGCTTTACTGTCTCTAAATTAGCGAAGTTGAAGCAAAGGGTTTACAGCAAACATTATTAATCTTTAAGGTTTCCTCATATTTCTATTTCCTGTGGATTGGGAGCAGTCCGTATAGCTTGAAGGCTGCTAACAATGTAAAAACCTCCTGTCAGAATAAGTGCTGAATAAAACTATTCCACATTTATTACAGGGGCAAATGTGTGTTCTCCTGTGCTGATGAACTTATATAAATATGGATATGGTAGTAATGGAGAGGAGGAAGGTGTCTCGTGAGAAGGCGTAGGAACAGACAGAAGAATATGGAGTAATGAGATGAAGGAAGAAACAAAGACGGAAGACTGAGTCTCAGCCCAATAAACGGAGAACAGGATTGAATGCAGCTTTCAAAAATGAGAACAGGCAGCCTCTGGACTGCGGAGAGCAAACTACTGCCAAGTATTGAGCCAGCTAACAGTTATCTGCCCAGTGATGGCAGCTTGCTGGCAGTACTGGGTCACTGGCTCCTTCAGCAAATGAACCAGGAGATGCTTTTCCATTACTCCGACTTCCTCAAACCCTCACTTACAACAATTATATCCAAGTTGACTTCAAATGCTTTTCTTTCAGCAAATTCTCCTCTGTATTTTACCTTTTTTTAATCCGTATTTTGAACCTCTTTCCCAGTAAGCCTTTATTCAGTAGAGGCTTTCACCTCGGGCAACTTCAATTATTGTGTTTGAACCACATTTCCCCTTAATACCAGTGTGTATATCTTTAAAGGACCTGCTGACCTAAAGTGTTTTTCTGCAATTAAAAATGCAGTTTCATTGTAATGAGGTCTGTTGTACCTCACAGGCCTCCCACTGTTCTCAGGAAGTGCAGAGCAATCGGTGGATTCTGCACCTTGGCTGGTTTTTCAGAGCTAACACAGACTCACCCTTTTTCCCAGTTTTCCACAGTCTGGAAATCTTTGCCTGCTTGGTGCTCATCTGGGCATGTGGACGCTAATTTGAAAGCAATAGCAACCCAAATGCTGTCAGAAATGGAAAGTTTCAACACCTTTTTGTGTCAGTGACCCTCTTTAACACTGTGGCTGCTCTTAAACAGCCTTTTTAGTGAGAAGTTTTTGACCTATGTGGCCTGCATCTACTGATGCTGTGGCGTAAAGCTTCCTACAGTCTGCTACTTATGTAACAGATTCTGCTTCCTGTTTGTACTCTGACATGAAAATGTGATGTTTTGAAAAAACCCTCTCAACTTATGTGCTCAGTCAGCTTCTGAGTTGCAGGACAGGTGTGTCTTCACAACAGCAGCTGAGGTGATTATTTGGACAATGCGCCAAAAGGATCCCAGTGTGAGCTCTAATGTCAGCTTGGACATTTTGAGAGCTTAAGTTTAATATGTTGTGTTAAAATGCATATGAATTATTATCAACAATTGAAAACATCAACAAATGCTGGTGCAGTTAGGTGATGCAACCACACCCACTTGTGCGTGGTACCATGGCTGCAGGTTTTATGAACACCTGACCTCTTTAATTAGAACTACTACCACAAACAGTTTCAATTTTCTGGGGTAACCACATTGTTTTTTTTTTAACTTTAATCTGAGCTTTTTTTCTGTGCTTACAAGCAACTGTGAAAGAAAATTGTCAAATTTGGAATATGGGGCTGATACATCTGATGAAAACAGTCCCATTAGAGATATGAGGTCATTGTCAGTGACAGCGATGCAGACGAGGATAGATACCACCTGCACAGACGGGGCTGAAACAGTGACTGATTGGAGCTTTGGAGTAAATCTGTGAAGCTGTGGGTGGAACGGCTGGACCACAGACATGGATGGAGCTGAACGCAGAAGACAAACCTGTTCCTGTCTCTGCCCACATATTCTGGAAACCTGCCTTTGGTGATTCAAAAATAAAAACAAGTTAACACTGAGATATTTTTAAACTGTGACTAAATCACTGTTTAGGTTTGCCACTTGGCTAAGATGACTCTGCTGTCAAGCCTTTGAATGAGTGAAATGGTTTAGTAACATATATCAATGAAGATGAAGGATGAGGGTCTGCAATGACCTGTGTGTCTAATGCCTCACTGATGGACTTTAGTGTGGATGCCTACGCATTGTTCCTGCAGTACAGCTGCAGAAACAGAATCTGAGACGTGGCATGTCAGCTGCATTTAGATCTGCCCTTTGTGTACTTTTGCAGGTGAAAATAACGTTTTTGTTTGAGCTCATGCTAGTCCATCTGGACTGTCCCAAAGCATGCTTGACCTCTGAAACCAATCACTAAGATCACTAAGACCTGTCTTCTGGCACAGTTGGGTCTTAACCTTTTTGGACTCTCCAGTTTTGTGGTCTGTTAAACTTTGAGAACATATGTACTCACAGAACTCATGTTAATTCAAGTTAATTTAAACAATTGAGATTGAAAAAAGTTGAAGACAAACCAAGAGTGCATATACTGCCCCCTACTGTAGAGGTGTGAGGAATCCCCTAGCATTTCAACTCTAAACAAGCTGAATCTAAACAACAAAAATGCCTGAGGTGTCCCATCATGCCTTCAGTTTGAACAAGCAGAGATTTGGCTGAATTAACCCTTTAACAACAGAGCATTATCTCCAGTGTTGACCATCTTTGGACTACTGGAACTCTTCAATCTTTATGCAACAAACCAGCAGATTCTGATGCAGAGTAAAGCAGCTTTACGACATTTTACAACAGTGAAGTGTTTACAAAATCAACGTAAATCTGTTGATTCTGTCGCAAAGAAAAACTGATATAGCAGCTTAGCGTCAAAATGCAAAGCACTTTCTCTGCGTCAGTCCGTTGGTGTAACTGTGTAAAATGCCTATACAAAGACTTAATGGTAGGTCAAAGAGCGTTTGTTACTTAGATGTCGTCTCCAGTGTTAAAAGTTTAAGAATGCTGAAGATTTGACGTCCAAGAGGCCTAAGAATTGAACCAGATGGAGAAACTATAAGCATGTGTTATTGACACACACACATCCTTACTGAATGAGTCCTGCCATTAAAAAGTCAAGTGAGCAGCATCTTTCAGATGAAATGGCTGTAAGTGAGCCTGACATGCAGCAGAAGCATGCACAGTAAACCTTCCTGCAGGGATAAATAGTGTCTCATTTAAGGCCACTGTCAGAGCAGCAGCTTCACATGCGGATCTGCATCAGCAATTGGAAGCTGCAAAGTGTCATCTTCACTGTTTGTCCACCTGCTGCTGATCATTTCTGACACAGTTAATGGGCTTTAAACACTAAATGACACATCTGGTGTCAGCACACTGGCATGTGACACAACAGTGATGAAGAGACAAACACCGCGGCACAGAGCAGCTGTATTAGTCCAGCAGCTGAGCATTTATATGCTCTCATGCGATCCAGATCGTCTTACCTGGCCTGGTTCACCTTAGCAGGTCTACTTTTTTTTTTTTTTTTCTCTCTAAAACATTTAAAAACCTTCAGTCCTTCAACCTTCTGCTGCGCTGTTTTCAGTGTAGGCCAGAACATTTTTTAAAAATACCATAAAGACATTTGAAGAAAATGTCATCTGAGTCATTTTCACTTATAGCAGTTAAGCTTCTGCCATTCAAAGCAAACCTTACGAGAGGGCATCAAGCAATCAAAAACGAAATGAGAGAAAATATTCCCAAAAGCTTTTTTCGCTCACTCTATAATCCATTAAACTTTTTTCAAGGTTTCAAAGTGTCAGTTTTCAGTAAACAAATTTTGCTGTAAATGAAAACTTGAACTTAGCCTGAAGAAACGTGAATATTTAACTCTGGAAAGTAAAGTAAAAAAGTTCCAGAAGCCTGCTTTGGAGCGTCTCATCAGAGACTTATCCAGAAATGTTTTGTAAAACGTCGTGCTCTGTTGATGGATCATGAAGTCCTGTTTGATTTAAAAAGAGGTTTCTTAAATCAGACAGTAAGGGATTGGACCGGGCTGTGCTGATACGCAGACCAGCACCAGCTGGACAAAAATTGACTTTAATGGACATGGTGGTCTTGTGTGATCCAGCATATTAACGGACCAACACCTGATGTTCAGCAACAGCAGCCATGTTCAGCTGGAGGATGGAGAAAATGCTATGTCCTCTGCCCAGCTGTTTGAGATGACTTCACTCATACATCATTCATGTTTCAGAGAATACAGAGAACTTTGAGTGGCTTCAGTCTGGACGCTTGAGAAGAACAAACCTGTCTGCAGCAGAAAAACTTGTTTTTATTCTCAGTATTCTATCAAACAGTTGTTTTGCTGAACTTTGTTGAGCATGTTCAGCTGATCCCTGTGATAGAACTACACAGAAACATATAACACTGCTTCTCCATGGTCTGGTTTGGACCATTTGCATTAAAGAAGGAAAAGCACTGTTCATTATTTGAACCTCACATTGACCAGAACCCAAAAAAGTGACGATTTGTTTTCAGAGAAACTCATGGTGTATTCAGACTGAGTTAATGTGTTTCGCTTTAAGTGAACCAGAGTTTGCTTTCCAAGATAATCCAAAACAAATTTTCAGCCTAAGCGGACCCTGGTCCAGGACCAGGAACAGCTCTTGAACCCATCTTTTGAGGTGGTCCCGGATCGTTTCCAATGAGACTGAGCTTCAATGGGTTATCTCAGTCTGAATAGGTTCAGCACTCAGAGCAGAACAGCTAAAAAACAGCCTGACAACATAAACTCCAAGTGTCAAGCATGGAGGTGGAGGGATACTTATCTGGGCAATTTTTAATAAAAACATGGACACCTTGTAGCCATTGTGTCATTTAATGACTGTGCCTTTATGTTGAATTATTCCAGAATAAAAAAAAAAAAATCAAAGATCAGTCTTTACATTTGCTTCCAAAAATATCAACAAGCTAATATTTGTGCTAACTTTATCCCTGAGCTCTGATACATTTTGAGTCTCACAAACAAATAATTTTCTATTAACCTTTAAATGTCCATAAAAATGTATCTTTGAAAGACTAAAACTTCTAACTTCAGAGGATGTCAGGAGGTCAGATTCATTTCAGAATCCACAATTCTCCTGTGGATGGGTCATATTGAGATTCTTGGACATCTTACGGTTGATGTTTCATATCTTGCATTGGCATGATCTTCAGAGCTCCAGAGTTATTTGTTTGTGCAGTTATACAGCACCCACCTTTGAGATGCAGCTCCATCGCTCTGCCCAGAGATCTAATTGAAGAAAGATAGGAGATGACCAGAGCAAACTGGCCACAGATGGAGGTTGTGACATCAATTGAGGGCGAGAGGATAAGGAGCTGCTGGCGGGAGGCAGACAGATAAACAGATTCTCTCATCAGCATCTGAGACATCTTTGTGTTTGTCTGTTTGTCACTCAGCAGGTCATGGCTGTGTGTATTTGTTGAAGGCATTTTTACATGTCGTTCAGAGATGGTGAGATGCTCGGTGATAGGAGGTGTTTGTGCTAGTTCGTCCATCTGTCAGTCGGCCTCGCCGACTCACTCGTCTCTCTTTCACACCTCATTAATAGTCGCAGCGAGACGAGGACTTATTCAGCCAATTAAGTCGGAGCTGGACAGCGGTGAGAGGACCTGCTGTGTAAGCTGTCGCCGTGTCTCTAAATGTCAGTGGCCACAATGGATGGCCTTGATGCGGCGAGAGGAAAGGTGAGGAAACGGCTCACGTATCTAAGTGCTATAATAAGTCATCCTATTATTCACTCACATCTCCAAAACACAGATGTGTGGATGCTGCAGAGGCGATGCCGCATGGCAGGATCTCCCATTAAGTTGATTTCTGGGCAGTGAAGTACGTGAAGAAGTGCTTCAAAACCCACCAATCAAGCAGCATCTGACAAATTGGCTGAGTTGCGGGAGACAGATTCTGACAGAAAACCCTGGAATTCTGACCGTGTGCTGATTAAAATGTCACAGTCACGGTGAGTTTCTTCATGTAGCCCCACTGTGGAACCTTTCAGAATGAGGAGGAGCCTTTTGAGGGTTAACTACCTAAGTTTTAATAAAGCAAATTTTAGATTAAATTGGATCTGGCTAGATGAAAAAAGTCTGATAGTGAAGGTATTTTTTTTCAATCAGTCTGCATTTGTATTATCATTTGTTTCATATTCAATATCTTTTTGAGACCCTGGTATCATTAGCATAATACAAACTTTCCCTAAAACTCATTAAATATAACTTGGTCCATGGTTTCCCCTGTTTTCCCCCTGTAGTTCATCATTATTCCACTAGGGGGCAGCAGGAGGGCCTTTTCTGCTTCGTGATTTCAAAATGGCTGCTTCCATGAAATCTCAAAATCGTGAAGAATTTTGAATGTTTTTGTTGAGAATGACAAGGCAGTATTAGAGCCACCAAAAAAAGAAAATAAATAAATTTATATTTATATTCCATCACCCGCAGAGGGTGAGAAGGGCATTTCTACTTATATGTATTTAGAGAGAGGTATATATAAATGCCCCTCCGCGGTGGTACCCAGCATTGGGTCCTCTATCACAGGCCTGGAAGCTTTAGATTTCTGCAGTATCTTAACTGTTTCTAGCACTGCACTTTTCTGGACTGTGAGATGTCTGAGGTCTTCCAGGGATCTGCTGTAGCCACTCCTCCAGTTTTGGGGTTACAGCCCCGAGTGCTCCAATTATCACAGGCACCACTGTCACCTTTACCTTCCAAGCTTTCTCCAGTTCTTCTCTGAGTTCCTGGTATTTCTCCAGTTTCTCATGTTCCTCCTTCTTGATGTTACCATCTCTTGGTACTGCTACATCCACCACAACAGCTTTCCTCTGTTCTTTATTCACCACTACAATGTCTGGTTGGTTCACCAATACCATCCTGCCCATCTGTATCTGCAAGTCCCACAGGATCTTTGCTCTCTCATTCTCTACCACTTTCTGAGTTTTTTCCCATTTGAACTGTGGGATTTCCAGTCCATATTCTGCACATGTTTCTGTATATTATTCCAGCCACTTTATTGTGCTGCTCCATGTATGCTTTCCTAGCCAGCATCTTACACCGTGCAGGTATGTGCTGTATTGTTTCAGGCACTTTTTTGCACAGTCTACACCTTGGGTCTTGTCTGGTGTAGTAGATCTGAGCCTCTATCGCTCTGGTGCTGAGAGCTTGTGCCTGAGCTGCCAGGATGAGCTCTTCTGTGCTCTCACCTGTGGTAACATGTAAAATTTGGATCTCTTTGTAATAATTCCACTACTTTTTTTCATAACATTTAATTCAATTCAATTTTATTTATATAGCCCAATATCACAGCCACAGCCATCTCATTGGACTGATATCAAAATATTGCAAGAAACAACAAAGAAATCAATTATGTAAAAGTAAACAATAGCTGGTTGTTAAACAGAGTAAGCTGAACAAACATCTCTGCCCTTACACCCTGCTTCTCGGTGAGGAAAAACTCATAAAAAACCCTGTCTTTTTTTGGGGGGGAAAAAACTAAGAAACCTCAGGGTTGCCCACATGAAGGAGAGATCCTCAACCCCGGACGGACAGGTGATGCACTAGAACTATTAAAAAAAAGTGAGCTAAATTTATTCTATAACTACATGGCTGAATAACAAGTATATGTCTAATAAACAAACACGCCTAGATAAACAGCTACAAGTTAAGATAACAGCTAATTATAAATAAACAAAGACATGTTTGAATAGTGTAGCAGATGGGCTTCATCCAGTAGGAGTTGTGGAAACGGCTGGGTTTGCTGGAGGAGCCAGAGGCGAGGTCACAGCCAAAGACAGGAGCACAGGCGAGGCGAGGTCACGGCCAAAGACAGGAGTACAGGCGAGGCGAGGTCACGGCCCAAGACAGGAGCAGGAAGAGCCAAAGGCGAGGTCACGGCCAAAGACAGGAGCACAGACGATCAACCTGAAATCAGAAATCTCTCCCGCTCCCCCGTAGGGGAGTGGGAAAGATGGACAACATGTGAATCGCACTGCACCAAGCTGTGACTGCTAGTCAGTCTGGCTAAAGTACTAAAAAGAAATCTGTTATTATTTCCATTCTGTGATATCAAAGCTGAATAGTATTGGGTTCTGGTTTTACGCAGAGATTTTTTATAATTTAAAAGGCTATATTTCCAGTTATTCAGGGACTGCTCTGAGCCGGATCGGCGCCATTCTCTTTCTAACTTACGGGTTACTTGTTTAAGGGAACATGTTTCAGCGTTAAACCACGGTGATACTCGGTTTTGCCTAAATAGTTTTGGTTTCAAAGGAGCAACAACATCAAGTGTTCTCCTGAGGGCCTCCATGGAGTCATCAATAAACTGATCATTTTTTCTGGGACTGAAACTATAGGAGCTGCTCTCAGAGTGTATGCTCAGCATGTTCCTAAATATTGGTTGGACTGTAAGTTTAAATTCAGATACAGAACGGTCAGTCAATGTTCTTCTGAGCTGTTCTTTATTTATTGGAGCGGGGGAATTTTCTACAACAAACTGAAAGGTGATTAGAAAGTGGTCTGAGTGTATAGGGTTATGAGGGAACACACTCAGCTGGCTGATCTGTATACCATGAGTTAAAACAAGGTCCAGGGTGTGCTTGTGACATTTAGACTTTTTACTTTTGATTTTACAACTTAATTTATGTATTTGCTTATTTTCTTTGGCCCTGATACTCTCTCTTAGTGAAAAACTCATCTATTTTTATTTCATTTTTTAAGTGACCAATTGCTGTATTAAAAAATGAACATTTTGTCGATAATTAATTTTAAAAAAATCTGTGAATCAAATTTGAGATGGTGCCTAAAAAAGGGTATTTTTTCTGAACATTTAGACTGTTGTTAGAAAAAACTTAGCAAATCCTCTAAAATGTCAACTAATACAAAATTGTATTGCTATTTTTTTTTTTTTTGAGGGGGTTGTCATTAAATAAGAATTTTAATAATAAAAAAAGACATTTCTGTCAATTGCGGGCTTTATGGAGTGTAGAATGACAGGGTAAAGTTCATTGATGGTACCAAAGGGCAAAGTTGAGTTCCAGATTAAAGCATATTTAGAAATAAACCAGCCAGGTCAGTTCTGTCAATTACCACTAAGGGCTTGAAAAGGTGGAGCACCTTTTCTAAATATCTGAGAAAATTACATTTGAGTTTCCATACTCCATGGATGAGTTCAAAGCCCACAGGATGTGTCAGTGAACAGTGATTAAAGCCAGACGAACATTTTTTAATGTAACATTTCCCACTCAATAAGACGCTCCCAGCAGAGGGTGAGACCCTACTGCTGTCACACATGTCACATGTTCATAGGATTGTGGGAATTGACAGCACCAAAGTACAAAAAAGCAGACATTTGGAGATTTACCTTTGTAAATGATGAAGCATTCACTGTCTTGGTACTCTTTAGGGGGAGGTGTAGTCCAACTGTTCCCCCCTTTTACATGTTTAACCAATTACACAAAACCACCTGCAATGGAGCACATCTTTTGTTTTTGTTTTTTAGCATCAGAGCATCATAATTAAAATGGATTAATTAATTAGTGGGAAGGTTTCTTTAAAGATTTTAGTGAGGATTGGGTCTAAGAGTCAAATTGAGGTTTTGGAGGACAAAATAACTGATGTTATTTCCACTTGATCTACAGCAGTGAAGCAGTCTAATGTTACAGAGGTTTCTTTAGATGCCTTTGTTTCTACTGTTTCAGCCTGCTCTGGGCTGATAATAGGGATAACTTTGTTCAGCTTATGTCTAATATTTGAGATTTTACTATCAAAAAATGTAAGGAAATCTTCAGAGCTGAGAGCAACAGAAATATGTGGTTTTACTGTGCTGTGACTGCTGGTCAGCCTGGCTATGGTACTAAAAGAAATCATGGATTCTTTCCATTCTCTGATATTAACATTGAATGGTATTGGGTTCTGGCTTTATGCAGAGATTTTTTATAATTTAGGAGGCTATATGCTATATGTCAGGAAGCTATTTTGCAAGTTTACTCACCGATTCTATGCTTAATTTAAGGACCTCTGATTGTCTTCGTTGGGGGTCGTTACCCCCTGCATGAATTACAACTCGACAGAACCTTGACTTACTCTGGGCTAACATTTTAAGGTTTCTTTCGATGTCACCAACTCTAGCCCCAGGATAACACCTGACTGTAGCCACTGGGAGCTTCCTGTGTCTAATTTCAGAGGAGCCAATAACCAGAGTTGACGATTCAGCGGGTGTGTTGCTGAGGGGAGAGAACCTATTACATAATGGGAGCTTTGGGAGCTTCAAGTTTTAGTGTTTAGCACTACGCTTCCTTCCCACCGTTACAATTCCATCCTTTGTGTTCTCTGGCTGCTGCCTGGAAGGGGCTTGGCTGCTAGGTAATTTAGCCCTAGTAGCTTGGCCCGCACCACGAATAACAACTTGGCTAACAGGCTTAGCATCTACTGTGTGGAGCCGTGCTTTTAACTGCCCTAGCCTGGCCTCCAAATCTAAATCCCATCTTCCACTATCAGGAGCAGGACAGAGGGGCAAAGGCAGAAGAGGGAAAGGCCATGCTAAATGCTAAGCTCAGGCTAGCAGTCTTTAGCTAAGGGGAGTAACTACTTTGCAGGCTGCTTAGACAGCAGACGGTTAACACAGTAGTTTACTGACTAGAATGCTAAACATGCTACTTAGAATTTTTGAATACTAAACCAGATAGCACCAAGTCAGATATTAGCAAATCAGGCAATCAAATAACAGGAGCAACAAAGCAATGACCAATCACCAGTTAACGCTCACCCGGAAATGACGTCAATAAAAGATAAATGTTCCAAACTTTACAGAAACATCTCATAAATGATAAAGTGCTGAATTTGTATTTGTATCATTCAGTCTTCTCACAGAATGGATCTGTACCTCATGGTCCTGTGAGGAGATGTCCACTTTTACTGATGATACTTGACTTTAATTCATATTTATTATTCCACGGCATAATGTCTGCAATTGAAGGCCCCTCCGTGAAAGCATCAGGTTTGAAATATGTGGAGGCACTTCTGATAACATATTCTGTCTTCAGACTAATAATGTTGCACATCTCTGAATTTAATATTCATTATTCATATTCTATTTCAGCTCAATGGCAGGTAAGGACTGCCTGGCTTTCCCCAGAGCCATAAAATGTCAAATTCAATCTGGCACTCTTGCATAAAACACGTTGAATCGATTGCAGATTGAAGCTGAAAAGAGAAAGCTTGGATCAACATTCAGCTGCTGTGAAGATGAGGAGCACCCAGTTAAAAAGCTGGAAGGAAATGAAGCAGAAAGGTGCGATCCACGAGGGGAGATTTCTGCTCTGATCTGGAGCGTCTAGATGACGGTTTGCATTTCCACACATTTGACTATTGCACTACAAGGAGTTGTGCATGCAAACATGAGGACTTGCAAATGTTGGAAACTTTGACAAAACAGAAAAATACATCCTGGCTGCAAAAATCATCAACTTTATTTTAAAATACATATATTAAACATTCATTTAATATAAAACATTTTATAAAAATATTTAAGGTGTGATTATAAATTATAAATAAAACATTGAACAAATGTTACTGATAAAAAGATCAGAATTTAAAGCCATCTTGAAGTAACAGTGCAGACTAAACTTCTGAATACACACTAATATAATGCAGCGGAGAACAGGTGGGTCTTTAACCTGGATTTTAAAAAAGAACTGTTTCAGCTGATCTAAAGCTTTTTGGAAGTCAGTTCCAGATCTGTGGAGCATAGAAGCTGAATGCAGATTCTCCAAGTTTAGTTTTGACTCCAGGAACTGACAACAGACTGGATCCAGATGAGCGGAGAGCTCTGGCTGGTATATACTGGGTCAGCAGGTCAGTCGTGTTTTGGTGCAAAACCATTCAAGGCTTTAAAGAACGTTTAAGTCTATCCTCTGGCAGACAGACAGCCAGTGGAAAGACCTCAGAACTGGTCTGACGTGGTCTATTTTTTGGTTCTTGTGAGAACACAAGCAGCTGAGTTCTGAATAAGCTGCAGGTTCCTGATTGATTTTTTGGTCGTCCTGTGAAAACACTGTTACAGTAGTCAAGTCAACTAAAGATGAACACATGAACTAGTTTTTCCAGGTCCTGCTTGGACATCAGACCTTTAATCCTTGAAATATTTTTGAGATGATAGCAGTCTGAGTCTGTGACTGAATTATGTGTTGATTAAAACAGGTCTGTGTCCACGACTACACCAAAGTTTCTGGCCTGGTTGGTGGTTTTTAGATAAAACGTTCTGTAGCAGTAGGGCTGCACGGTGGCGCAGTGGTTAGCGCTCCTGCCTCACAGCAAGAAGGTTCCCAGTTCAAGTCCTGGCTGAGGGACCTTTCTGTGTGGAGTTTGCATGTTCTCCCTGTGCATGCGTGGGTTTTCTCCGGGTACTCCGGCTTCCTCCCACCGTCCAAAAACATGCTTCATAGGTTAATTGGTTAATCTAAATTGTCCCTAGGTGTGGATGTGAGTGTGTATGGGTGTGTGATTGTGGCCCCTGCGACAGACTGGCGACCAGTCCAGGGGTGTACCCTGCCTTCGCCCATGAGTAGCCGGGTTAGGCTCCGGCAACCCCGTGACCCCGAAAGGGATAAAGCGGATTGGAAAATGAATTAATGAGTTCTGTAGCAACCTCCAACCGTTTCTCTTTAACCCCAAAAACAATCCTCAGCTTGTTTTTGTTTTGCTAAAGTAATTTGTAACATATCCAGTCATTAATGTCCTCCAAACATTTACCAAGAGCCTGTACAGGGCCTTGGTCTCCTGGTGTCTTTGCAATATATATCTGTTTGTCATCTGCATAGCTATGGTAACAAATGTTGTTCTTTATCATCTGGAACAGTGGGAGCAGGCATATGTAAAATATACTTGGCCCCAGGATGCAGCCTCGGGGAACTCTACATGTAATTTCTGTTGGCTCAAATCCTGAATGCCTTTTCTTTTTTCTTTTGTTATTGCTGGTTTAAACTCATGCTTATTTGACAAATATTGAGAGCAATTGTAGAACTTGAATACATAAAAATAAAAAATGTTGGCTTCTTAATCTTTTTGCACACTTCAGACATTCAGCCACAGTCCAGAATCAGAAGATGCCAACACCAGGTGCACTAAATGACTCTTTGCAATGGATGAGAAATAAAGGAAAATTATGTTCTTAAAAAAGGCAAATGAAAAATTCTAAAGATAAATCAGCTCCAAGATGTTAGTGGGGTCTGAAACAGAACAAAGGAAGGCTGCCAGAATGTTGAACATTGAAAGATATCCATGGCAGCTGAGCCGAAATAAAAAGATGGATGCCGGGATACAGAACAAAGCGACAAAAATGGAATGGTTCCTAAAAATAGAAAACTGAAGAGATATATCAAAAAAATATTGAATTTACTGAATCAGAGTCTAAGGATAAGCAAGGAACCATTCTACTATCACAATTATCTATCTGTGATATTCTAGTTTCAAGGTGTGCCAACCAGGATCTGCTTCATGTGACTAGGTGACAACAGAAACAGAACAGAAAGTGTATGAGCTGACCATGAACTTTATTCTTTTTCATCTCTCTTTTTCATTGGAAAGCACTTTAGTACCCTGGCGGGGTTATAAAGAAATACATATTCCTTTATATGATTAGAAAACTGTAAAACCCTGAATGTTTCGAAACTTTGAAAGATCTCTTGATTAAAAAATGTATATTTTATAACACATCTCTGCAAATGTAGTCAATAATAGCAAAACTCTGTGCGGGACACAGATTATTGTCGTTGAGCACTGAGAACTGGAAACCACATTTGCTGCTGGTCATCAGTTTTGTTTTGGTACAGCAGGTAAAGGTAACGTAAAGCAGTTTTTGCAGGATCAGGTTCCTGAAGAGCTAACGTGTATTCTAGCAGCTGCAGCCAGATCTTCACTGAGGAACCAACGAGATCATGAGACATCACCGTTTCAAGTTCTTCATCAGGCAGAAAAATCCAAGACCAGCCTGACATCTGAAGAAAAACCTCCAGTGTGGAGTTTGGAATTAAAAGTTTCGAAATGTTTTTTTTTTTTCTTTCAGAGTGATGTTGGTGGTAAATATATGGTTGTCATGTCATGATCCAGTAGCTGAGCAGCCGTCCTGGCATTCCTGGTCTGCAGTGATGGCGGACTGCTGTGTTTTAATGAGTGGAGCAGCAGAGTGAAACCAGATTCCAGTTCTCTTAAATGTCAGCTCAGTAATGAGGCTGTTGGTGGCTTGACCTTCCTGTTTGGTTTGCATTCAGCTGTGAAGGAGTAATACTGTACACTTTAATGAGTGTGAGTGCAGCTTTGGGAGTTCTGTTCCAGAAAAGGTTAAAGACTCTTGATCCACTGCAGTTGATGGGAACCGTTGGACTTTAAATGAGGCCAGTTCTGCTGCTGCTGGTCTTGGAAGGGTTGATCACAGCTGGACTTGGTTTGTCTCGTGGTTTACTCTTCCTTTAGTTTGGACGAGGACCGACCATCAGGCTTGTTTCCGCTCTGGAACGGTTGGCTCATCTCTGCTGCTCAGTGGCCGGCTGTAGATGTCTGAGTTAATGTGGTGGAAGGTGATGTTTGAGTCCATTACAGCCTCATGAATGGTTGCTTTACATCCGACACGGACTCATCTTTCACTCCTGGTGCATCGCCTGCCCTGAACTACCATGTCTCAATCCCGTCCTCAAAGTTCTTTAACCCACACTTCGTGATTCATTTTATCCTCATCTTTCTCTGATAATGCATAAAGTTGTTGGAATTTGAATCGTAGGACTGTGGGACTAAGTCACTTTTCCCTGCTTCTCCTCAAATGAGGATGATGGTGAGACACAAAAACCTGACAAAAAACAGTCGTCCTAGACTGGAAGATCTGAAGGTCACCTGCCAATCAAAGGCAGGCCATGTTTGAGGACTGCACTGATCAAACAAAAATGTTAGAATTCCAGAAATGAAATGAAATCACCATCGTCATGTTTCTTTTGTCCTGAACTCAGCCCATTTTATCTTAGAGTGAGTGGCAGCTGACATCAGTGGTTACTTCATAAAAGGAGTTGCTTCCAGTTCCATTTGTTTTTAAACCTGCCTCAAACAGGAAGTCGTTTGCTTTTCTTTGCTTTTCTTGCGAGTCCAAAT